>JAWWMO010000096.1:8353073-8370778 GCA_035047845.1 Dendrocincla fuliginosa
GAAAGGAAAAACAAGGAAAAAAGGATGTGAGTAATCAATACCCATTGTTAGGAACAACCAGTGTTGTCAAAAATCCAAGGGAAAAAATGTCCTGTGGTATATGACATGAGGCCGCAAGATTTTCCTCTCCTGATCCTGGTAATCCAGTTCAGAGGCTCCCAACAGAATGTTAGTTTTGGCAGACAATGCAAAAATTGGGGAAAATCAGAAGGCAGGTTTTTGAAGTTGGGTGCAGTTTTGGGAAGGCCATCTATAGTGAGGATTTAACCCTCTGTAAGTAACTGAACCCAGGACACATCGAGGGGAGATGTAGAATAAACAATTGAGTGTATCCTGTTGTAGTGCAGAGTACAGTTAGGATGTTGAAACTGCAGAGAGCCAGATTATTATTGTTCTGTTAATTTTTCCTATGTGAAGAGATACTGAAGCCTAATGATACAATACAAATAATACACAGAATAGCAGAATAGCTTTATTCAAACAGAAATTCCATTATCAGTCATTACAGGACCAAAAATGTGCTAACCTTATGGGATCTGCAGGAAACTTGATCAAATTATTTGAAATGTTTATTTCAGCTCATTGATCAGTATGGACAGTTAACATTTCCAACTTTCCATTTCATTGTCTGGTATCTAAAGATCTGGAACCCTCCTGGTGAAGGAGTGATGAATAACTGTGTATTCTGGTCTTTTCCAGAGAGCAATCTGTATTATGTGCTTGGTTCCATTTGCACAAGTCGTGTTTTCATTTGAAAACTAAGAATAAAACTCAATGTGGGATCCTTTCTGCTTATTTTAGGTATCTGCAACATAGAGCTTGTCACTTAAAACTTTGTTTCAGCCTGAGGAGGTAAAAAAGCATTTTTGGGTATAAATCAGTCGACCTATTTTAGGTGTCTTCTCTTGGAGAAGATGAGTCTGAAAATGCCTGTTTTAGTTCAGGGATGATGGGGGGGAGCTGGGTGGTTAGCCAGGGTGTAAATGCCTGCACTGTGTCATGTGAGCCTCATACAACAAAATGTGGATCTGAGCTCAGTAAAAGGGGTGGTGATTTTTGCTGGTGTCTTCACTGAGGCTGGGATTTCACTTTGATGGTGAAGCTTATCCTTAGTTGAGGATTGTATTTTGTAAAGCGGCAGCTCAAAGACAGTTTAAGAAAGTTTATCTTTTTATACTTGGCAGTGACTGAGCTGTCAAGCTGGTTATCTAACCAGGTGCTTGGGGATCCTGTCTTAGGCAGACCCTGTCTTTCCATGTGCCATCTTCCTAGAAAAGAACTGGGACTGTTCCTCTGGAACTCCATTCTCTGGGGGTTTTATAGGGTTTTTTGTGGATTTAGTTAAATCGAGATGTTTATTTTAACGTCTCAACTCTTAGACAGAAACTCCTAATGGTATGTGACTGATGATAAACAAACTTTAGACCAAGTTGGTGGACATCCTTCTGAGCAGTAAGATCAGATTCAGTCCCTTCAAATATGAGCTGCAGAGTCATAAACCATTTAGAGTCTCTTCCAACAGAATAAAAATAGCCTGAGATGCAAAGCGAGGGACAGACACAAACACACAGTGCCATTTGAAAAATTTTTAAGTTGCCATTTTGTCCTGGTTAAATTTTTATTAAATCAGTTGTTGTCTTTCCAAGCTGTCCTGACTTTATGCCAGATGAGTGTCATCTGTACTTTTCCACAGACAGCATAAATCTTGTGTAACCACCATACACAGCCATCTTCAGAATGTATTCTTTCTTGATCCAAATCAAATCTGTCCTGCCAGGAGATCTGTCAGGGTCTGTATCAGTGAACAGGGGATTGTGTTATCTTTTGTAGCAAGGACAGAACAGTTACATACACTATTGCATGAATTGTTGATAAGGTGAAAAATAATGTGCAAAATTGAAAATGAGGATAGTCCTTCTGCCTCAAAGAGCTTATGTTCTTAAGGAATAAATTGGGGAAATCTGGATTCACTTTATGCATTCTTTTTGTTTGTTATTCAAATAGCCCAAGGGAAGCAATAACTTGGAGTAATAATTCTCAGTGTGTGGTTTGTCTCAGCTCTTTGGGGTATTGCAGGAGTGAGTCAGCATGGAACCATTCCTGGAGCTGGAGCCACTGCTGCTTTATGAAGGAGTGGGCAGGTTGGGAGTGTTGAAGGTCTGTTCATACCTGATGTTGCCTTTGGAAAATGAGCACTGAACCCCAACAAACACGTTGATGAAGTTATGTATTTGCTTTCACATGGGCTCCACCTTTGCTGGCAGATGTTCTTTAGTGTTAGTGAAGATCTGCTTGATGGGGAATGTCAGAACAACTCTGATATCTTTCCTGAACTTCTTATTACCATGACTTGCTGTTCAGCTGTGCTTTTCAGTTTGTAACAACTAGAAAATTACAATTCTTAGCAATTATTAATATTTTTTTCTCTAAACCAGTATTTTTAGAATTAAGAACTACTTTTTTTTTTTTTTGTGCAAAAGTAAATAAGATGAACTCAGTGTAAACATTTGCAAAGCCATGGTATTTGCTGGATGGTTAAAACATGTGAAGTGAAAACCAAGCAAACTGCTTAAGGAGATAAATTTAATAGAATCCAGGACTCTCTGCAGGAAATAATGAAAGGATCTCAGTAAAGAGGGAGAAAATCCAGTACTACATACTCACCTAAAACATCAGTTTGTAGTGAATGACCCGAGCTTAAGAGCAGTGGAGTTGCTCGTGTACCAGAAACCTTTTCAAATGCCACAACACAGACAGTAGAGTCATAGTTTTTATGTAAAAAATAAAGAAACCACTTATTCTAGGGAGATCTAACGTGTGTTGCAAAATGCAGAGAAGGTCCTTGTGATTTTGCTTCAAAATGTATTAATCTAAAAATGGAATTAGCTTTTATTAAACCACAAGAAAATATCCTATTGTGGATTTATTAACTGTTTTTACATGAAAAGGCTTGGCAAAATAGTGACATTGTTTAGCAAATCAAAGCTGGAAGAAGCTTTGGTGTGGACATTACACCCCTTCCTCGAGCTGGGGAAACCTCAGGACAGGAGAAGTGCTGTGGTGACAGAAATCCTTTGAATCCCAGACCTGTCCAGCTTTTGGGCCCCTGCATGATGGGATGCCTCGCTCTTCGTGGAAGAGGCCAAAAGCTTCCCTGCTGCAAAGTTCTGGAGACATGGGAGGCTTTTGTCTCCCACACACAGGCCTTTGTGGATCATTTGCTGCGTGTCACTTTGGAATCCTGGCAAATCTTGTTAGCAGGAGTTACATTTAGTTTCCAACAGCTTTGGTGACATGCTGTTGGCTTGACTGTCATTGTGGGTGGTGGGACCCTGATCTGAGTTCTCTATCTTGCACATTCTTTGGTTGCTGCTCTGTTTTAACCACTAATAAGTTTTCACAAACCTTAGGAATTAAATCCAAGCAAGTATATAAATTAACTATGAAACTTTTGGGAGAGCTGAAGGAGCACACTGTATGGCCTCCAAAAGTGATTTCTTCTTCATTTAGATGTTAGTGATTTCAACTTTTTATCTGCTGTCTTGGTATTCAGAGCTGTCGCTTAATATTAGCAAAAAAACACTACATCAGACACAGGAAAAGATGCTCTAATTCAGGTTTGGTAACTGAATGTGACAGGTTAGTTGGAGTTGCCATGGTTGAAGGCATGACGTAATCCCAGCAGAATGTCTTTCTTCTGCAGTAAATAAACCTTCATTTCCTGTGGAGCACACACTGAGGCTCTGGGAACTGAAGGTGGTTTTCCCAGAATCTGAGCTTTGAGAGGCTGGTAATACCAGTGACAAAAGTTACTTTTAAGCTTGTCCATTTGGCCTGGTGATTCTGTACAAGAGGTAAAAAAAGAAGTATTTTTGTTCTCTTTCCATTTAGGGTGTTTTTTTCCATGACATCAGGAAAGTTCTGTTGGAAAATCTACATAGGTGGGTTTAGTGCATCTAGACGACCAAAATCTGACTGAAGTATTTAAACTGTTTTAATTCTTCAAGTTAAAATTTAACTAACTAATTTAATTGTGATTTAATTTCATACATGTACATTATGGCATTTTGTGTGTGCCTTTTTAATACATTAAGTCATTACTATGGGATTTTAAAAAATAATTTTTTAAAATTGTGCCACAGTGACTTCAACAACAGCTGTCTTTACCCAGTAAATGATGTCAGTTTACCTTACAACTGTGTAATTGCATATAAAGCTGCAGTATCAGAGATATGCAGGCCACACAACCACCTAACCAGGCTGTGTGCTTCCCCTCTCAGTGTCCTGGGGTAATGGGGTTTTTTGGCAAGTCTTGGTGACTCTTTCATCAAATGTTGTGATGCTCGACATGCCTTGATACCTGGGCAAAACATCCAGACATCCCAGCTTCTACAGTTTTATTAGTGGAAGGGCTTGCTAGAATTTGAAATCTGTTTTTCTGTTTTCAATTTAAAAATATTACTGTTGTGGTCTTAATAAGAAGGATGGTTGTAAAAAAACCCCACATTTTTTATTTGTTGTATTGTTCACTCCCTCCCTCTCCGTCCTTTTTTCTCCTCCAAAAAGTGCCATGAGTGGGGAAGATACTGAAGTGACAGACTTATCAACAGGGCTTGTGTTGGCACCTGTGACCACACCATATAATAAATGTTGTATTGTGTATATATTAAAACAAATGTAACTTGTAACACAGTACCAATGTGACATTTCCTAAGTGTTGTGCATGCCTGGGGACAATGACAATGAAGAATTTGGGGGGAACACAAGTCCCTAAATTGTTTTCATTTTAATATTAAGATGTACACCCCAGAATTCAGTAGAATGTGATACCTATTGGTGGTAGCTGTTCAGAGTTGTTTCATTGCTGAGATGCATAAAATGCAGTTTCCTTTGTGGTGAAGCATTATTGACAAACAGTACAGTGTCCTGTTTCTTGTTTGTGAGATAATGTCATAAGCATTGAAAAGTACAGTCTGGGCAAAAAAAAAATCACAATCTGGTCCGTTGTTAGTATTTTCCTTTTAATGGTGAACTTCTAAATACTTCGTGTTTCCAGCCTTGCATATTTACCTGCCTTTGCTTCTCTTAAATTGCATTGTAGTGGATCAGTGTGATGCTCTAGTTTCCTGGGGACAGTGCCCATCTGTCTTGCAGCAATACTTTTGTTTTGGCCAAGTGCCTGTTTTCAGCAGTGTCGTGTGATTACCCTCCAGTGTGTTTGGATTGTTCTGCTGCAGCACACGGGCAGACTGACTTGGGGTGGATATTGCGGATTCAGGGCCTCACAGTGGCTTCCTGAGAGCCAGGCAGAACAGCCAGACTTCCACAGGTTGCTGCTTTGTGGAAGATTCATGGTTATTGTCCTTTCAGCTGTGAGTCTAACTGTGAGTTCTGTTTCCTTCCCAGCACCATCTCGCCCTCATTGCCTTCGAACTCTCAAGGTACACGAAAAGAGCCTTTTTTCCCCTTGGTTACAAAGAATGGTTATGATTTTCTGCTCTGGAAAAAGATGCAGTCTCACACTTCTCCCCCACCCCCTGCATGCAAAGTTTTCTATACCACAGATCTTGTCTGTTAACCTTATTAATTAAAAAGCAGCCACCTCAAATGTTGCAAATGCTGCAAATACAGATATTAATCTACTTCTTGAGGTCAGAAGGGGGTATTCCTCAAGAACAGTATAGACTTACACTGTGTGATCAGTGCATGATTTTGAGGTCAAGACCTTGCTAGAGATAACCAAGTAGCTATGAAGTTCATTGAGGTTTAGGAACTTCTGGTGCAGGAAAATACAGTGTAGAGTTGCAAAATACTTTGTTGTGGGTCGTGACAATAACTGTCTTTCCCCATACATAGCACCCCGTGGCGAGGAGACTTACCTTGCTTTCTTACCTTGTAGGAGTCAAGACTTTACTAAGACTACTTAAAAATGTAGCTGTGTATGAAATATGATTTTTTTTTTTGCACTGGACTGGTGCTCAACACGATGCTGCCAATGCAGAGTGTTAAAATTTGGTACTAATGTGATTATGAACACCCCAATTTCAAAATTATCATTCTAGTTTACAGCCAAAATGAATTGGGTTCTGTGAATTTATATGAAATACAGGTGCTTTCCTGAATGGGAAAGACAATAGATCTTCAATACGTGGTGGTTTTTTTTTTCACTTTAGTTCAGCCTGTTAATGTTGTGTAATCTTTTTGCCCTGGTTTGCCAGGGACTGGTCCAGACAGCACTTAGATGTGCCTACTGGCATTCTAAATGAGGCACCCACTTCTGCTGGGTACGAGGTACTGGGGGCACATCCTGAGCACAGGGAATGCTGCTCAGATGTTTGGGAATGGGAAAATACACTTCTGGGCATAAATGGCTGTCTGTAAATGGGAGTGCTTCACTTAAGGGGTGCCTTTCTCATGGTGGTCTGTGGTGGTGGCAGTGAAAATGGGTAATTTGAACTGGCTCGAGCATCTTTTACACCGTTCTGCTCTGAATTCTGGAGGATGATGTAATGTCGTACACCACATAAGATTTAAGTTTGCTTTCTGAAGAGGAAAACAATAAAAGTGTAAGAACTCGTTGGGATCACGAGATAGAGACTTTTCTGGGATAAGTGATTAACTAAGAGGTCTAATAGGGAAGGGAGAAAGACGTGGCTTGTCAGAGGCAAAAGACTTGTGCTGTAGGTCATACTTTATAATGTAAGTTTTGTGTCCATCTAGTGATTCTTGCAATTTGATCATTAGTGTTTCCATCTGTATTTCGTGTTTTTCCCTATTTGATAGCTTGCCAATGAAATTTCTTTCCCAGACAGCTGAACCTACCTTGCAGACTGAGAGGGCACAAGAAAAACACCTTCAAAGGAAAGCACATTATAAGGCTTAGAAATCACCAGAAAGCGTTAACGGCTCTGTTGGCTGTTACACAATGGGATGCAGGAATTGCAATAATGTTCTCCTTCCATCTGGTGCCTGCAAACTTGCTGTTTTTGGAGTCATTCATTGCTGTGGCAAACTGTTCACTTATTCATTCTTGTGTAGTTGCCCGTTATTCTTTGGAAGAGACTTGGGTTGAAAGCAGCTCAGTTCTTTGTTACAGAAGTGCTCAGTGTCAAACATATTACAAGAAGATGTCAGTCCAAATGCAAATATCATCAAATTTCAAAGCCTCTCCGCATGTTGTGTATATTTGGAATGTGCTGTGAAGGTGTAGTCCCAGGAGTGGGGATCTTGACTGACAATACTTTAAGGAAAATCATGCGACATCTGTGCCAAAATGTCTATCTTACACTGAAATTTCAATTTCCTTTTTAAATTCCCTGGCTTATGTGAGCTAACATCTCAGCCTTAGTTTTCCTACTTTTCTTAGAATCTCTGTAGTTATTTTCCTTGTTGCATCTGGACTGGTTAATTTTCAGGACTGTGAGAGGACTTGGAAGGTGTCACTCTGAGAGGGAGGAATGGTTTAATGAACTAAAGCAAGTGAAGACAGACAGGACACTTATTTCTTACTGCCAGAGCACACAATAAAGGAGTTGGTACATAATTTCTGATGCAAATCAGTTAAAAATGCTCAACTATTGGTCTTCTCTGAACATCTGAAATAATGATGTTTGTGCAGCAAGAGTCTCTGGTGCTGTGTTTGTAGCAAGACAGGTTAGCCATCACCTACTGTACATCCTGTTATCCCAGAATTTAAATTAATCTCTTCAGTCCTGCAGTAGTGAGTAGGTAAATGAACTTATTAATAGTTTTCCTGAAAGTATTGTGGGAATTCCCAGCATTCTGCCCATTTTAGTTGAATGTCATATAACAACACGAATTCATGTAAATCTTGTGTTGCTTTCAAAGTGTGAGCAAGAGGGGGGTGAGTTGAGACAACCTTGGAAATGTTAATTTCAGCTTATGGAAACTTTTAGGTACTGTACTGTGTGACTTTGTCCTTTCCAGCTTATTTACTGAAGGATTTGGTGCTCCCCGTACTGATGTGGCTGTGGTAGTTGTTGGTGGGATCTGTCAGTGTGTGTTCCATGTGCTGCAGGTGCAGTGACTGAAATACCAACCACCAGGGCTGCTATTTATAATTTATATGTATATTATATATATAAGTTTCGGTGTCAAGGACTTTTAGGGTGAAAGCTTAGCTCATGTATGCAGATATGTGGAAAAGCCAGTGGTTGTATCTGGTTTTTGACTCATTTCTTTGGAAATGCTCTGGAGATCACTTAAGAGACTGTCTGTCACCACAGTTTACTCTTGAAGTTGTTTGCCTTTTTTTTCATGCTTTTGCATAAATAAAGATCTGGCCTGCTTGCATTTGGGCAGCGTCTGTGGTCCAGATATGTTCTGGGTAAATGGTCATGGAGACCTTTAAAACCAGTTACTTCTTCACCAGCTAAGTTGAAACTTCATCCCTGAATATGAACCAGTGAATCTGAACTGTCTAGCTTAAGCAAACTGAGTTCCATCTTCCAGCTTTGTTAGTGCTTCAGCTTGTGAAATCTTTGTTTTCCCCCCTACATGCTTAGTCAAATCCATGCTTTTGGGGTGCCAGCATGTGATACTGATCATTTTGGAGGGGAGGTGTGTCAGAAGAGTTGGTTAAACGTTGGTATCTGGGCCATATGATTTTCAGCAGTTCTGGAAGCTGAGACAGGGCCTGAACTGACCTGACACTTGGCAGTGGTGGGTCCTTGGGCTCTTCAGCAGAAACCTGTGAGAACAAGATTCTTTGGGCAATCAGGCCATGTAGGCACTGAAGCAGAAAAATTCCAGTCTGAATAAGAGTCCGTGCTTTTGAGGGTTTTGTACAAGACTTAAGAGCTAAGGCAGAGTTAATTGTCTTGAGCAGTTACATGTGTTTGCAAGAACAAACACAAGAGCAGGGAAGAGCTTCCTGTATAAAATCCTGACCCCATGTAGGATGCGTGGAAGGTATTTAAATATCTCCTTTGTGGGCTTTTTGTCTTTCACCCGTGTCACAGCGTGTGTTCTAATGTATGTTTAATGTACATTTAACTAGCCCAGTCATTAAGATATAAAAGTGCAGTGAAAATAAAACTGAAGAGAGCACTGAATCCAAATTTTGATCCCATGGTCTGATATTAGCTAGAAATATTTAGCTTCCAGAAAAAAAATAAATTGAAACTGCATCCATTTAAATACAAATCTAAATGGCAGACACTCTCATGAGTCTCTAACTTGTTAAATATTTTTACTTGCTGTCTGTTGTTAGATCCTTAATTTCCGGTTCCCCAGGTTTTTCCCCTACGTTTTAGAAGGACAGAAACATTTTAATGTTAAATTTGCCATTTAAAATCAAAGACAGAGATTTTGTGGAACTGCACAAATTTGAATTCTGAGGAAAATGTTAAACATTGGAAAGATGAGACCGCAAAAGGTCTGCGGTACCAGGAGTTAGCAAGGTGTAATGCTCTCCTTTGGGCTGTGTTAGAAAACCTGGTTTGATCTGTTTTCCTGTGATCTGTGTTTCTGTCTCTGCCCTTGCCCCTGCTCAGGAGTTCTTCCATCCGTGGAGTCAAGTTAACCACATTTGAGCAAGGCAGAGGTTTTTGGAGATAATTAAGCTCCTGTAAGTTTTGTGGAATTAAATGGCTGAGAGGAGGACAGGCCGTGAAGGTTCTCTGCCTGAGGTAACTTGGTGTGTGCCAGACTGCAGGTGAGAAACACCTGGAAGGTGCCCCAGCTGGGGGAAAAGCCCTCCCTTGCACTCACACTCAGCTGACCACAAGATGCAAATCTGTAGGAAAGAAAAGCCATCTAGACAAAACATTTCAGAGTAACTCCAGGTAATTCTTGGTGTATGATAGTTAACAACCAACTCGATGAGCAATTTAAAAATGTTTTGTTGTGTGAATTTGATGCAATATGGAACAATAAATGTGAATTGTTTAAAGAACTACGCCTGCATAAATAAAAGACTGGTTTTTTGCTATTGATGGTTTTTTCCCCTCTTCCCTCAAGTAGCTGTGCTTTGGAAAGACAGTGCATTTGATGAAATGTGAGTAAAGGCACCCGTGTATTCCTGGCAGAATACACAAAGTGTCTGGATATTAAAACATTGCATTCTGTGGTGAAGCCCATCATACCTTTAGCTCATGCAACATCTGTCCCTGTGAATGGCAGATTTAATGTCTGCGAACAGTAAGAATTTCTACACAAGGTGTTTTTTTCACCACTGTTAACCAGATCTGTGGTATTTGAATTTATTTATTGCTCCAGGTTTTTTCACCTCTTCTACCAACATTACTGGTTTTCTTTGTCTCTGCATGAAAAGAGAATTCTGCTGCCACAGTAGAGTCTCATTACAGAATTGTATTTCAAATCCGTCTCTAGAAATACCTCCCAAAATAACTAGACTTTAATGGCCTTTTTTTTAAATTTTTTAAAGTCTTTTTTCTGAAAACTGCTGAGATAACGCTGTGACAGAAATACTGGTAAAAACGAAGCATTAGAAAAATAACAAGAGCAGGGTGATTAGTGATGTTTTCCAGTGAATGTACTTTATTATCTTCAGATGAAATCCCTGTTGTAATCTGGTACACTTATCTTGGAAGGTGTCCTCACCCTATTTTATTTACCTGGTGCTTCCAGGTTTTGTGCATTAGTATTCTAAACTATTTCTGAGCATTCACTTTTACCTGTTGTCATCCAAAGGCAGCCCTTGATCACAGATATCTTCACTGTGTGTAAACACCTGTAGTAGGTGTTCATCCTCTCTTGTTTCACTCAGATCTAGGAATCTTGCTGTGATGAGTTGTTCCCTTGTGTGTGTGAAGTCCTTCATAAAGGACAGCATGCTTCAAAGATGTAAATAATATGTAATTAAAAAGCATAATCAGTTTTCTTTAGTGATTGAAGAACATTTAATAGCCATGCATGAGTAATACAACAAAGTGCTTAAGCAAATCAAATCAAAATCAAGTGCCTCGAAATTTTTTAAATAGTAATTATTAAGAACTGAACACTTGACACTTTGAGCTGAACTTATTAATAATATGTAGTCAGGGAGTGAATAGATGAATAGAAAGAAGTGTGAAGAGTAGGAGGGAAGTGAGCTGATGCAATACTTTGGTAAGGAAAGGGATGAGCCCATTCTAGTAATTTAGAGACTTTTTTTAGACTGGTTTCAGAATGCCAGAAGTGAGACTACAAGGAGTTTCATTTTTGGCATCAGGAGAGCAGAATGGTGGGTTTTCCCTGCCTTTCCCCCCTCCCTCGTCCATTTTTTGGCTTTTAGATTTTCCCCTACCAGTATCAAAGGACAGGTATTAAAAATTATTTCTCTCTGACTGGAGAGTAGATACCATTGTATTCAGCTGGTGCTAGAATAAAACATTTATTCTTAAATAAAGAGTACAGAAAACCTCTTCAACACAGCTCTCAAAAATAGGTTAAAATATTTGTTGTGGAACTAGAAATGAGTTCTGTGGAATTTACAACTTCTTAGGTTCAAAGAACAGTTGAAACAATAAGTTTGGAGTGTTTCACTAGTAGGGTTTAAAGGCAGACTTGTAGAATTATTTTTCCCCACTAGTCTATTGCAAGTGACTTGTTGACAGCTGTGGCATTATTAAATTTAAATACTATTCTGGTATTATTTCTGAAAATGATGAGAGTCTTCTATATGTAAGTTGATGGATTTCTCTCAGCAGTTGTGTTTCTTAAAGAGCAAAACCTGAAACTGCTTCAGGTTTGGTTTTAGCACATAGTAAGAACTACAGAATAGCTGGTCTAAGAAACAGGCTTGAGTGGATGAATCATGAATTGATTTTATTTTAAATAAATAGATGGAGAACTTACGTGCTTATTTTTCTCAATTTCCAAAGGGTAAATTTTAATTTCCGAAAGATACTTAATGGTATTGGCAGAAGCATGCTTGACTTCCTTCAGTGAAATGTGCTGGATAGTCTGAAAATCAGCCATTGCAGCAAGGTCATTAGGAAAGTAAGGCAACATTTAGGGTTGGAGAAAAAGTGTAGCTCGGGCTCTTCAGATACAAGAATTTCCAAAAAGACAATCTGCTTTTTATCTTGAAAATAAGGTCTGAAAAGACGCTGAGACAAATGTCAGAAGGTTCTTTAACCCTGCATATAAAAATAGGAGGAGAAGCAAGCCCGGGGAAAGATTGCAGACAAAACTGTATTTTATTCTCTTCACGAGGTAAATGGAAATAAATTCCTATTTTCGGTAAAGATGATTTCAGAGAAGGCAGGGTGGCTAATGAGGGTGGGGGTGTATGTAGACAGTAATTGCTTCGATCAAGGGGGAAGCAAATTTTAGAGGAGGTTGTGAAGTAGAAAGTAAGGGAGAACTTCCACCCTAGAATTTATGTCAGGTATCAGAAATCTGTTGGTTTTTTCTTTTCTTTTTTTAAATTTCAAAAGGCAAAACCCTACAGGTTTATTAGCCTGGCATCAATAGTATTCAAGGTTTTGAAGAAATTCTTAAAGAAGAAATAAGTAAAGGCTGAAAATGGAAATAGGGTGAAATGCAAGATGATTTTACAGGAGATGTAATGAATATATTGAATCATTGCCTATCATTTGGCAAAATAGTTGATTTATTGGAGGAAGAAAATTCAGTACTTCTAATCCATACATAATTTAGTAAAACTTTTGTTATCAGTATCACACAGGAGAACAAAGCTGTGTGATAATACTGCAAAATACCTCGGACGAATCTTATATACATTAAGTAGTAATTGTAGCACAGGTGGTGGGAGAGGGTTAATTAAATTTGCTGATGGCAAAATATCTGGAGGCATTGTCAATACAGCAGAAGGCAAGAAATTCCTGTGGAGAGAACCAGAGGACCTTGAGGACTGGCATAGCAGAAACAGGATGAAATTTAGTGCTGCAATGTATAAGGTCATGCACTTGGGGAGTAAGGGTAAGGTAATTCAGTTTCTGGAGCTCGTGGCTCATTAGTTGGAAGTGACTGAGAGGAGAAATAAATGGACGTTTTAGGTGATCATAGGGTTATTGTGATCTGCTCATGGGCATGAATGAAATAAAGATAGGTTTAGGTTCTGTCTGCGTGTTGCTCTCAGCTGAAATTGGTATTGTAAGACAAGGATGTTGTGGATTCACCTGATATGCTGTATGCTTAATTTCAACTGCTCCCACTCAAAACTTCCCCCAAAAAAACTACCAAACAAAACCCCAAAACATTTTGTAGATTTTTTATGGTGATTGGGAAAAGCCTATCTTAGGAGAAAGGACCTGAAGAATTCATTGTGTTTAGCCTAGAATGAAAAAGAAATCCTGACTGAAAATGTGATTTATTTCTGTTAATACATTTGGGGAAAAAAATGTTTGAAATGCCAGGGAATGAAAAAAAGCTACTTAAACCAAAGTAAAATGTTGGCACTGGAATTTACAGTTATGAACCAGACTTGGATAAACTTACACTAGAACCACAGAAATGAAGGGCTGAAATAGCTTTCCAAAAGGAGCAATAGTATCCTGAAGTCAGTGGGCACCCAGATGAAACCATATAAATTTAGTAAAAGGCTCTTATATGGTGTTTGATACCTGCAGTAATGGGGTACTGAACTGAGTACCCCAGAAAGTCCCTTGGCCTCCTGTTTCATAGGTCATTGTTCATTTTGTGTTATCCAAGACTGTGCTGAAAGAGGTGTGTTTAGTGTCTACATGTAAAACCAGATTTTGCAAGGCCACTTGGAGGGCAAGGCAGCTGGAGCAGAGATTGCTCAAGAACGAATATTTCTCCTTGTGAAACAGGACCCTCCTCTTCAGGTGTCTCTCTGAGAGGGGTTTTCACTTCTGGCCCAGATAAGGGGTCCTGAAAGCCTGGGATCTGATTTGGAGGAAGTGTGATCCTCAAAATACCTCAGATTTTATTCTTTTAAAGCCTGTCTCCCGGGTTCTGTTTTTGTGTGAATTTTACTGGAATATTAATTTATATCCTGATGGGTTAAAGAGGGAGGATGTCACAAGGTTATTTATTTATTTCACCTTTATAGCCAAGCTTTGCCTTGAAGCAGAGACACACTCTGGTGGTTAAAAATACAATTTTTAATGACACAAAAGTCTAGGTTGTTCATAGCTTTAGGTTTTTACCTTTTTCTCAGTAATCTTGTTTCCAGCTTTCTTACCAAGAACATGGTATTTTCCTTTCCTAGGCGAAATTTGTTTTCATTTGTAAGTCATCTGGTGTTGCAAATGAGCAGAACTGGCAGACAGGCTTCTCCAAGGAGGATGTATTTTAGGGAAGCAGCAGGGATGCAGAACCTGAGAGAAGGGTGGGATTTTCTGGAGCTCTCCAGCAGTCCTGCCAGCTGGAGGGGTCCACATGCACCTGGTGTCAGCTGCTGGCTGGTAGGAAAACACCCTGGCAGCATCTCTGCAGCCACTTAGCTGAGGTTTACACTGAGGGGGGATAAAAAAGCGCTAATCCTGATGGTAGAATTATAGTTTTATATGAGAAAATCTAATATTAATGTGCTCTTTTTTAGGTTAATTTTGTCTGAGTGACTCAGACAGTTCCCAGTTGTGATTGGCAATCAATAGCAATAATATGAACACTGTCATGTTTCTTCATGGAAATGACAAGGCTCAGAGCAGACAGTGTAATTGTTTGCTTCTCTGCACAGGTAGAGACGTGACTGCACCGCCTTTTTCCTAAAGAACAAGTTCATGGGGGCTGAAGAAATTACTGTGTAAAGTATCAGACACAAGGACCTGCGTAAGAGTAGGGAAGTGTGAATATAAAACAGAATGGGCACTGAAAAAGTCATACTAAACATTTACAACTCAACAGAGTCAAACCTTGTAGCTTAAAACCAAAATAAAATCTCTAGTTTTTTTAGCTTCCCAACATAACATCAGCTTTTTTGTGTTTTCTTGGGGCTTATCTCCATAACAAAACATTAAATTTCACTGTTTTCCTTCTATTTTTGTTTGGCAAAATTACGTATTTCTTTCTAGCATCTGATTTTTTTTCTTTGAACATTCCAAATTTATCTTGATTCTCTGTATGTTACCTGATACCTGCAATTCCTTCAATGCCTGTGTGATTAAGAGATAAACCAGGAAAAGTTAGTTATTTTCAGAGCACCTGATGTCAAAGGGTTGAAAGCCACAGAAATTCTGTTGAATCCTGGCGAAATGGAACAAAGCAAATACATTATAGCTGATCAGCCTGTTCTGGAAAGTCGATTCCAGCCCTGTTGTACACACACAGCATCGTTCATAATTTTAAGGAAATATATGCATCTTTAGATTTCGTAACAAAATTCAGGTTTCTTTTTTCCTTCCCATGTTCATTTTCCCCCCAAAGACTATATAAAGAATTGGTATTTTGTACTACAGAGGAAAACATGGAAAAGAATATGATCAGATATGTTTAAGTATGCTTGCAGCACCTACCTCTGTGATTAATGCTTATTTGAATACAAGGCAAACTTGTTAACCCTCCCAGTGCTTAAATTGTATTTTCCAGTTAAAGATACAAACAAATCTTGCATCTACTGTTGTTCTGTGGTCAGGTTCTGTTACCTGGGGTACTCTGGGGGTTACTTACCAGCACAATAAGATTAATTTTACAGACACAGTTGTACTGTTTTCCTTGGTTATATCCAGTAGAAGTCTTGCACCATGTGAAGAAATTCACACTTTTCGGTGTTGCCAGCTTCAAGTATTACTGCATTTTGTTCCTCAAGGTTGCTGAAAATGGAATTTAATTCTTGCTGTTGTAGGGGCATCCAGGTTTTGAGAGCTAGTGGTTTAATAGCTCACAGAACTATCTGGCAGTGGTTTTGTTTTTAAACTTAGGTATTTAGGACAGAGAGTTACTAAGCTTCAAAACATTGTTTTGTTAGACTGTTTCAAAGCAGAGTTTTTAGATTTGATAAAGCTGTGGAGGTCCCAGAGTGTATTACAAGGCTGCCTGAGACATGGCTATGTTAATGTTGCCCTGCGATTAAAGGTTTTCCTGACCTGTGATGAACCACTGAGCGTGGTTTGTACCATTTTCAATTTTAAAAATAAACATCTACTGAAAGGACCTTCTAAACACGTAGGTATTTTACCACTGAGCAGCTGCAGCCTGATAATATTTGATCTTCATTTGGGAATGTTTGGGTTTGAAAACAAAGATATCTGAAGTATGAGTTGTGTGCTTTACTGCCATCCCTTGTTTTAAGGGTTCCTAATGTTCCTCTGCAGAACGGGTTTTGAAGTTCCTTTTCTAAAATAGTGAGCTGTAAGGTTGCTAATTGTTGTTCTGAATATTTGGAAATATGCAGCATTTTGCCAGTAGGAATCAGAATAACTAAACTTTATTCTGTTCTGTTGTGAATTTTCCGTGTAAGTTCCATCAAAGCTCTTCACTTTTCTGTCTCGGTTTTCACAGAGTAGCTTGTGTTTGTAGGGGGTTGAAGTAAACAAAACATAATGACTTTGTGGAAGTAATCTTGATGCAGAATATGCAGCTAGCTCTGTAATGTCACTTTGTATTGGAAAACCTTCTGAAAATACTCAATAAAACCGTTAAGGCAGAAACTTTACTTTGAATTAATCCATCACTGCATTGTAGTGTTTACTTTCCTTTCAACTCGTCCCACGCTGAACAGCAAATAGATCTGTTTAGGACCTCGCCTTTCCCTGTTGCATCTTGGTCCTCCTGGGTTTATTGCTGAAAATTTTGCCTAGTTCTTTAAGGGTAGAACTGTAGAATAAGTAAACATGGCACAGCTTAAAAAAACCTCCTAAGACTGTTTGTGAGGGTTAAAAACCTCAGGACAGAGCTGTTTGGTATTCATGTTACAGAGGGTCAGAAAGTTAGAACAGACTTTATTTCACAACGGAGCAATATACAACCAGTATTAGGTCACTGGTCTATATTCCTTTTCCACCTTAAAATTGAGCGACAGTGAAAACAAGAAAAATGGAATTAAATTTATGCATAACTTAGTTTTACATTTTTATTGTACCAATATGAAATGAACTGATTTTCTTTAAGTACTTTTTTATTTTTGTTTTCAGAGTTATAATTGCAGTAATTTTAAACTCTTCTGTTTAGTGCTGTGTGGATGCTGTGGTAGAGGTGAGGGTATTAAGAGAATTTTTTCTACAAGCTCAGGTTTTCTTCAAGAATTTAGTGTTCTAATTAGACTGGCTGTGCTTCCCAGCTTGGTGTCACCGGCAAAGTTTGTCAACAGCCCTGCTTTTGTGCTCAGGCTGGTAAGGAGTACTGTAACCAAGAGTCCTGTGCAGTCCAGTTCTGGAGTCGACTGTCCCCTGGTCAATAATTCTCCTTTAACACACCCCATTATTCTCTCCCCTGTTCCATTTCCTTACGTATTACATTCCAAACATAATCCCCATCTTCTCCAGCTTAAAGAACCTCTTCCCACTTGGCCCAGCATCAGGTATTTTCCTGCATCCAGCTCGACTGAGTCTCCCACATTTCCCTGCCCACTGGTTTGGTTATCTTACCAGGGCAGGATATCAGGTTTGTTTGCCTTGCCCACTCATTGACAAACCAATGAAGTTTTAATCCAGCTTGTACATGGCTCTCTCTGTGTATTTAATTACTCTTTCCCTCAGAAATGGTTCTAGTCCCTTTTGCCATTTGAAAGTGCAAATCCAGCTTGAATTCTGGCAAGTGAGTTCTTACTTTCCCCTTCAGACATTGTTTTGCTTCCCATTCCTCTTTTCTAT
>JAWWMO010000096.1:8447475-8458502 GCA_035047845.1 Dendrocincla fuliginosa
TGGCCCAGCTGCCCAGGGAGGGTGTGGAGTGTCCCTGTGTGGGGACACCCCAGACCCACCTGGGCTGTGTCACCTGCTCGGGGTGACCCTGCCCGGGCAGGGCTTGGGATGGGGGGGCTCCAGAGGTCCCTTCAACCCCAAATACTCTGGGGTTCTGTGGCTATGAAGTGTTCCAGGCATTTCTTAGTCCACCACCATCACCACAGTGACACCAGGGCAGTACTCTCTACTCTTTTTATGGCTTACCAAGTAAGAAGGAATAAAATTTACTCCATAAATATCTTAATCTAATTAATATGTTTGGGTAACTGCCCAATTAAGCAGCTCACTAAAACCTCAGCAACTTCACTGTATGCAGAAGAAAATGCTTGAACAGATTTCTGAAAAGTTATATTTGGGATTTGCCTATAGGGCAAAAATATATTCAATATTTCCCTGTAGGGCTTTTATACTGTTGGCTTTATATCTGTGTGTGGAAAATGTGGAATTGTGATGATTGTTAAGTTTCTTCCCAACAGTACAGTTGATTAATTTCATGGGGGTTAATCTCTAAATAGAAGCACGTGTAAAAAAGCAGTAATTTAAAAAAAAAAATTAGTTTTAGGAGTCTATAGGCTTATTGCAAAATACACATATAATGTTGTCCTCTAGAGTGGAATTGAGACTTTGAATATATCAGTTTCTTATACTTTAGAGATATAAATCCACCATGAGGTGAGCATAACATTGATGATTTTAAGCTGTATTTTAATGTAGGATGGACCTCTAGCTTTGATTGCTCTGGTGCCACTGACACCTCCTTGCCTTTCCCAGGTAATACATGGAGACCAAAGCTGGTGTTAAGCCACTACAAGGACTTTAACCACAGGGACAGAGAACTCCGTGCAGGATTTTTCTGAGAAAGGGCCTGGGATTGGGTCTGGGGAGCCTTGTCAAGACTCACTGGGTCTCCCCAATGGCAGAATTCCCACCTGCCACATTCTTCCTCTGGTGTCCTTCAGGATTTTGGTGCTGGACCTCAGGAACTCTGCTCTGGCTGTGTTTTCCCGAGGCAGCCTGATTGTCTTAGCACAGTGTTCCTTAGAATTCACAATGCTCCTCGCTCTCTATTCCTCATCAGAAAACTCCCTGTAAAGAATGTACAAAACAAATACTTGTGCTGTTAATGCAGAATGTACTTATTCTAAGTTTTTCTTTCTACTTCATTGTTTAATTCTTAATTAATCTTTGTTCCAGTGTTCACAGTGAGAGGCAGGCTGGGCTGCTAGATTTGCTCTAAGCTGCCTTAAAAAAAGACTTCCAGTGAATATGTCCCACAGGGTGTGATAAAATAAAATCTAGTACTCTTTAGGCCAATATAAACTCTGCAAAATTGAAACCTTTCGTATTGTTGGAATCATCACGGAAGAAGCTTTCCAAAAGTGCCAGGAAATCATTCTGTGTATGTCTGATTAACCCTGTCTGAGCAGCAAAACTATTAGCAGCTGGTTAGATAAAATGCTGGTCTACACTTGTGGCTTACTTGATGATGATGATGATGATGATGATGATGATGATGATTATAATACCTGTTTCAACACAGTGTTGCAATGTACTGAAGTTAATTCCTACAAGCATCAGTGTTGCTGACCAAATCACAGGAATTCTCTGAAGAAATGAAAAAAGAGCCTGTGTTTGCCATTACCCCACGTTCACAGCTCAGGTTTTGCTTTCCTCTGGGCTATCTCTGTGCCTCAGCTCGGAGGGGGCTGTGCAGGGATGTGGAATTTTGGCTCCTCCCGGGGAAGTGGAGCTGCTGTGAAGTTTCAGCCCAGGTCCAGGTTGGTGCTTTTCCAAGGCGTGGTGTGACAACTTGGGGATATTCACTCGGGCTTTCCCAGCAGTGCCCCTGTTTGTTACTGGGCAGACTTTCATAGCCCCAGACATGGTTGTGTCCACCTTTAGTAAAAGGGGTGTATATTATCACAAAACCAACAGTGCTGGACTTCTTTCCCCCCCTCCTCATATCCCAAGTGCCATGGAATCAACTGTAATCCAGTAAAACACATTTTACTTATAATGTTTTAAATAATGATTCATATTCTTTTCTGTGGTTATGTTAGTGATGTAGACTATTGTTACACCAAAGATGAATTTGACCTATTCTTCACACATCTGCCAAAATTTTCATTTATTTGGCCTTGCCTTCTATCAGAGGAGTTGGATTTTTTTCTTTTCTTTTTTCTTTTTTTGAAGAGTTAACCTTCTGGCATGAATTGCAGCTCCTTAGAGCCAGTCGTTGTTACAACTTAAATTACTCAGGAGGAAAAAATGAAATAGAAAAGACATGAAATGGGATCAGAGCTGAACAAAATTGATGATTTTTTCCCTCAAAAGAACAGACTCTATCATCTCTGTACTGTACTGTCTCATGTTTTAGGAGCAGTGTTGCCTTTCCCAGCCTAATTTTAACACCCTGGACTTCTTTTGCTGCAGTTCAGTAGTCTCAGATTATTTCTTGCTGGACAAGCTGTAATTTTAGATGGGTTGTGGTTTTATTTTAAACACTAGAAAAATGTTATTCTGTTGTAGTTGGAGGACAGACTAATTAAAATTATTGTTCCAACTCCTTCATAGGGAAATAAGATCGTAAGTGCTTCTTTGAGTGGAGATGTAAATAGACATAGATACCAGCATCTATTGTTACTGTATTTTGGTTTTTCTTTTTGAGTACTTCTCCTCTGGAAAGGTTTTGACCAGTGAGCTGAAGCATCCTGCTTTCTTTGTGGCTGAGAGAGCAGGAGTGGAGGTTTTAATTTGGCAATTATATCCCTTTCCTAAGGGCCTCTTGCTGAGTTTTGAAGTTCTCTCTCACTTGGTAATTTAGTGACTGCACTGACATCACTGTCGGTTTATAAGCCTAAAGCACAAGACATCAATGAGAAGAACAAGCTATTTTAACTTGAAAGTTGTGATTTTTTTTTTTTTCTCCTCCCATGCAGTTGGTATTGCAGTATTTGGTTCTGATTAAAACATAGCCTGAGGTTTGATGTCTGCATAGAGCAATACTCTGTATCTGGCACATTAGTTAATCTACTGAGCATACCAGCTGATATGTTCAGTACAGCAGGCTTTGAAACCAAGCTGATATTTTTTTTTAAAAAATGTACAAATTCCTCTCTATTTGGGAATATCAACAAAATGCTGCAGCAGTTGCTCCCTGAAAGAACTACGTGCTTGCTATCAGATTGTTGGTGTGTGAGTGCCTATAATGACAACACACAAAAGTAAGTGAGATTCAAGGGAGAGAAAAGCAACAAACTTTAGAGCATCTCTAGCAAAGCTCCAGCCCCATCCTTCTCATCCTGTAAATAACAATCAGAGTGTTATTCTCCAGGGCATTACAAATCTGACTGCACTTTTCCCCCCCTCTCTTTTTGGCTTGGCAATTATGAATTTATTGAAAACATTTACTGAAAAGGTCCCTTCTGTTGCTGGCAGTTGGTTGCCAACTCTTGTTTTTGCTGCACTTGCCAAATGGTCCCTCTGCTTTGCAGAACATCACCTGGGCTTCTCTGAGCTAAAGGGAAAAAATACTGGGAAATTTGGAAAAGGAGTTTTTGAACTGCTGCCAAGGGTAGCAAAACCTTGACTAGAACTACTGCAAACAAGTAGTTTGCAAATTTTACAATGGAAAAGTAGGAAATACCAACCAAATTATGAACTGATAGCACTGAGAGATTATTTTAAAATTGTATTTGCTGCAAATCCATGAGACACAATTGAACCAACCATTGTATGTTCCTAACTATCAGGAAGAAGAAGACATCACTTCTTTTCTAGCAGATAATGTTGGCCAAGACCCTGACAACAAGTTGCATGGTGGATTTGTGTCCTCATGGTGGACTTCTATCCTGCAGCAGTAGCCAAAGGCAAGTTTGCTGAGGAAGAGTTAATTTTGCCACTGTTGCTCCTGTTAAATCTTGGGATTCTGTGTTCTAGTCTGATGCTGCTGGGACTTCATCATCCTCAGCAGCTGCAGCCTGTCTTTGTTCTCTTTGTTCTCTTTCTTCCAGGACCATACTTACCTTCTTTCCTCTCTCTGTTTTGCCTTCTGCTGGAAAGAGTTTTCCTTAATCAGCCCAGATGTGCAGCACTGATGAGGTTTCCTGAGCAGAAGACTCTAAAATCAGCATTTAGAGGAGCATAACATCCTTACCCATGGACTCACAGAGCAGTTTGGGTTGGGAAGGGGCTCTTGAGATCATCCTGTTCCAATCCCCTTCCCTCCCAGACCAAACCACCCTATGTCTCTGTGATTGATTCCCATCTTGTCTGTGGCACTGAGCACCCTGGTGTAGCAAGGCTCTCGTGTCTTGACTACCAGCAGCAGTCCTGCCTGGGGTGTGGAGCTCAGTGCAACACACATTTTGCTAAATATTTTTGTTAAGTCTGTTAGTCTAGCTTTCCCCCACCTCCCCAAATAACTCTCCCCCTGCTTTTCATTTTGTAGTGATTCCTGTTCACAGTTCCAACACATGCCCAGCCCAAGCTGTTGCATTCTATAATCTGCTAAATTTTCTGGCAAAACTTGGCACTATTCTTATATTTTACCTTTTTTTTTTCCCTTTTATTGACAGCATCAGTGCTGCCTCCATAACACGGAAAGAAACAGCACGAATTGTGAGGGTCAAACCTTGCTTTGGATGGGAACACACTGTTCCTGTTGAAGTCTATTGAAGTCAAGAGAAAAGCCCAATGGCAGAATTTCATTCCCAAGCAGAAAGAGCTCACACAGAAAACGCACTTGATACGACCTTGTGGAGGAAATTGGATGTGATCTAGACCATAGCTGGAGGGCACAAAACCTTACCTTGTCTTTTGTATGGCGTGTAACAACATTTTCTTGTGTTTCCATTGCTAAGTCCTTGATATCAAGAGGAGCTCACACACAACCCCCAAACTGGAAGATGTTATATATAGAGGTCCACATTTCTCTCAGCACAGCTAGAAGTCCTGAAGTTAGCATAACTTACTTGAATGGTGACAATTTTGTCATTTTCCAGCATTTTGTGTGCTGCTGGATTTACTAGACCAACTGTACCTCTCACTTTAGAAGTGTTGTAATAATTGCTCTGAGTTTGGAAGCGGGCCAGAGGCATTCACAAGTTAAGTAGAGGACTTGGCCCCGATTAGCTGCTCACTGCTGGGCAGTTTTCATCAAAAATAGTGGCTTGTCAATCTTTGAAGTGTGCTGAAAAGAAATTAAATAATTTTTTCAGGGGACAAAAGAAACATTCTGGTCCATAATGCCAATTTTATTGAATTTTGCTGCTGGAAATTTAGACAGAATGTATTGGAGACACTGTGAGCAGATCTGAGCACGTGGACAGCTGTGGGAGGGGTGTGGAAACTTCTGAGAGCATCCTGGAGATGACAAAATGATAAATTTACAGGTGAAGATGATGTGGAGAAAAACTGTGGGTTAAGAAACACCCCAGGAATAGAAAGGTGAGTGAAAATTTGTTCACCTGGTTCAATCTCCATCATCCTGGGAAGATTAGTGATCTGTGAAAAAGACAAAGGGTGAATAGAAATACTGAGAGAGCTGGAATATTTATTGTTAAAATCCAATTGCTGAGGAACAATCAGGAGCTGGAGAGGGTCAGGGATAGTGTGCAAGCAGGCAGGCTGAGCAGAACTGGAAAGAAAGGCAAGTGTATTTAGACTGAACTCTAAAAGGCTGTGAGATATTGGAAATGCTCTGGGCTGGGTGACAAGGTGGGGATTGGTCACAGGTTGGAACTGATGATCTGGGAGAGCATTTCCAACCTCAGTGATTCTGGGAGTCTGTAAGAAAGCTCCAATTTCCCATAGAAATAAAGAACTTTTAAAAATTACTTAAAATTACTGATTGTATTTTCTGTGTGCTGCCAAGCTGGGTTTGTTAAGTGGTTTTGGTGTTGCTAATCAGTACTTTTATTCTGAAAAATAAATCGAGGAGAGATCATTCTTAAAAAGCCCACTGATCTCCAGGAATACTCCAAATCAAAAAGCATTATAAAGGGTACTTGAGACAGACCTGTGTATCTGAAAGCAATTTGTGATGCCCTGCATTACTGACACATGGCACTGAGGGTCTTTCTTCAATAACACTGAGGACAGCCCACAAATCTGATGGAGCATGGTCAAAACCCACCCTCACAGGCCTCTTTTTCTCTGCAAGTTTCACACTGAGTTGTTCACATCTTTTATTTCTCTTCCACTGCTGCATATAACACCTTGCTTGTTTTGAGAGGGTAGCCAAACAGCTGACTGAGAACAGTCTCTTCCTTCCCTGGCACTGTTGTACAAGACTTTTCAAGTTACCTACACTTTATTTTTTTTCCATGCTATAAGTTTTAATAATTTCAAACAGTATAATTATATATATTTTTGTACTCAGTCCTTTATGCTTTTCAACCCCTCTGTTAATGAACAACTAGAATGCAAAAATACCTTCAGAAAATGCATGGAGCACAAGAGAAAATGTTTATTCTTTGTTAAAGAACCTCTTTTCCTTTTGATTATCACAATGAACTTTCTGCCATTGCACTGGTGTTTCTGGCAGCAATTTTTATGCATCCTCCATTAGCTGGCCACCCAAATCATGCACAACACTGTGTATTTGCTAAGTCTGTGTTGCATTTATGGTTGACTTTTTACTGTGACAAATACTGTGTGTGAAATCTAAAGCTTTTTCACTCTTCTGCTAGTGCTTCTCTCTTTGCTGTGGAGTGTGTTCACCAGATGAAATTATGGCATTTGGAAATGGAGGTTAGTGAAGGGCATGGGGTTTGCTATCCAAGCTCACATTTGAATGCTCTTGTGACTCAGTTTTGTGTCTTTTGCCTCAGTTTAGATAGCAAATTCTGCTGCATCAAAACTCAGACCCTTGAAGGCACAGCTGAAGTTGGGCATATGTTTTGTAAAGTACTTTCTCAAAAGAGAGAGCTTAGGAAAGATTGGGCAGCATATGCTCAAAAGAAGGTGAACAGCTCCCTATCTCACAAAAAGGGATCCCCTTCCCACCCCACTCCTCCCACTGCCTCACACTGGCAAATAAATCTGTACTAAGTTGTGCAGAAGGAGAACTTCTCTTCACCACATGCAGAAAATGGGCTCAGTGCCTGGAGCGTTCTATTTGTTATTGAACAGAGAGTGACCCACCTTAGGCAGGAAAGGGTGACTTCTATGGCTCATCCCTTGTGAATACTTCTAATTGCAGGGATGTATTCTATTGATGAATTCCACAATATGTTGCTTTGATGTGTCCAGCCCTGGGCTCCCCAGCACGGGAAGGACATGGAGGTGTTGGCTGGAACTGGGTGAGCTTTAAGGTTCCTTCCAACCCAAACCATTCTGTGATTCTATGACAAATATGAAGCCACTTCTCTTTCTTTTATAACATTTAAAAATGCCTTGCTGTGTCCTTTCCTATAAATTTTACAGAGATTGTTGCTGCTCAGATGCCCCAAACTTGCTGTCTGCTTGGAATAGGAGGTGCAGTGTCCAGCATATAAAGTTGTGACTAATACTTGTCACCTGCATTTCAGAACATAAACTCTAAATTCTCAGAACTCTCTGGCACCTTGCAGTCCAAAATCAACAGGCTCCTTGGCCCTTCAATGCTTAAGTTGAAAGCCAGTGCTGTAAGTTTGTTAAAATCTGGGGAGATGCAGTGAGTCATGAAAATAAATAGTGCTTGGAATTTGTTAAATAGTCATTAAAAGTTATTTGATATGAACATTAATATTTTCTTGGAGTTATTTAGTATCCTTAAGGATAATATCAACCAAGAAGTGAATGTGACACTGAAAGTGATTCATTTCCAATAATGGAAAAATCTGGTAAGGTGTATGTAGAGATTAGAGGCTTTGACTTGAGATAGATGGCAAAAAAAAGAGAGAAATAAATTATTTACTTTCTTTGTCATTTTCCTTAGCCAACCAAATGTCTTCTGAGTGCAATGACAGCACTCAGGTGCATTCTCTTTTAAAACAACCTTCAGCAATGCTGATGTTCCAGGTGGATGGATGCTTTTTCTCCTCTAATGAGGGGAAATAAAAGATAGAATTTGTTGTGGAAGAAAAATAACCTCAACTCAAAAGAACATGGAAAAACTTTTGAAAATCAAGTACTTGGTATGACATTTTCAAAATAGTTTTTACCTATTTCAGATGTGCCAAGAGACTTTCTTGAACTGTCTGTGCATCTTTATTGCTTGGCATGATACTTAAAATGGATTGGAACCACCACAGTGGTGCAGAAAATGACCCATCTTGCCAGATTTTGCATGAAAGGGACTATGGTAGGTAGGTAACCCCTGAGTAATACCATCCTAGTGCAGTAAATGTATTCAGAAATCGAAGAAAAGGCAATGAAAAAACCCAAAACTGCTTAGAGGACAACTCGTATTTCCATTTGGTTTCATTTCAGTGAGACCAGTTTACTTGGAATGTGACCTTCTCAGTGATGAATGTCTCTTCCTACACTTTCCTTCCCATGTCACTGTGTCCATCTGCACCATGTTAGCAAGGACTCCGTGTAGTTTTGGCAGTGTGCTTAGAAAAATTTTCAGCTACAAGTGGAGAATTCAACAGCACGTCAATAAACAAAGATAATCCTTTTCCTGCACATGTTCTCTCTCCAGTATAGAAGTGACATTTTTCTTTACCTCTGTTTTTGTGGATGGGAAAAGAAGATTCTGAATTAAAACGGGATGTAATGCTTTACTAAGTCTGTCCTTATCTTCAAAAGATAGTATTTATGTTTCAAACAAGATTGTGAAAATTAATTAAATCATGTCTGCACAACACTTTAAGATTCTTGGGAAAGGGAGTGATACAAATACAGAAAAATACCAAATTCTGTGAGTTTTATGCCAGGGTGAAAAAGAACAGCAGAGGTCATTTTAAAAAAGGAGCCTTTTTGTTTAATAGAATGGTATTTAGTGACATTTAATCAATTTTTCTAATCACTTTGCAAGTCAGTCTCTGGAATAGGATGGTGGGATAGGACATCTCATGCTTCAGTTCCACTATCAAAGCATATATCAAAGTGTAAATTACAGTTTAGGAAACTGCTTGGGCTGAGATATTTATCTTTAAAGCAGATAATCCTGGCCAGGATACTTCAAAAGTTTTTGCTGGCCTTCCAACGTGGGAAAAAGAAATTGAGAGTGATATGAGAAGAGACAGACCTTACGGAGGTGGGGAGGCTGTCAGTGCATCATGGGCCAGAAAATGATGACAGCTGAAAATCCCTCCTGAAAATCTGAGGACAGTGAGAGTCTGGGTAAATGAGCTTCTTGTAGAACTCAGTGCCAGCATTTGTGGGGAGGAATCTACACTCAGAAGTAGTACTGTGTTCTGTATCCTTCCCCCGGGGCAGGCTGGACTCAGGACCTGGCTATTAAGAGTTATTAGGATGGTTTTTTGTTCTGTTTCTAGAGATTTGTAAGTGCTTTTCCCTCATTTTCATGTTTGAAAGGCCAGAGTACGAGACAGCACAAAGGACATCCCTGTGGCACGTCTGTGCAGGCTGAGGAAAGTGTGAGGCTCAATGAGAGACTGCAGAGCATCCCATTGCACTGCAAACTGCAGGGAATCATTCTGACTTCTGAGGGAGGGAAAAAACCGACATTACCTGAGGCTGCAAAGTAATATGGTAATGGAAATGGTGTACTACAGTAGCAGTTCTGAAAATGTACTTAAAACAAAAAAAACCCGAAAACAAAACCACCCCCACAAAAAGAAACGATTCCCCAAAACAAACAAAGAAACCCCCAACCAAAACTTCACAGAAACCCCCAAACGTCAAGAAAACAAAAGGGGAAACTCGTAATGTTTGTGTCTACATAATTAGTTATATTAATGTTGGTAAAGATTTTTTTTCTTCTTGCCTGCCACAATAACAGTCTTAAGAAAATCTGAAAACACCTATTTATTATTTAATAAGCATCCCTTCTCCCTCTTTTCTACTGATTTAACACTATTAAATAATTCTGTTCCAAGACCTTTTCTCCTGATTTATGCTGGGCTAAGCAAGAAAAAGTGAAGTCAAGACCTTGGTGGAAGATATGAAATGTAAATTGCTGCCAGTTTTCTGCCTAGATAAGCCTGAGAGGTCTGGGGGTTATCAAGGAGGTGGTTGGACTGTGTAGAACACAAGGCTGGACCACTCAGACTTGACCTGGACCTTACCTGGAACTTTTTGTTTTGTTTTCTTTTAAATAAAAACAAGTAATTCAAGTTTATTCCCTCTTTTGGGCTGTTGCTCTCTAAGTCACCTGTAAGAAGTTACTTTCTCCAGATTGACAGGTTTTATGGAGATAATTAGCATATGCATCATGAAAGGTGTGAAAGTCAAGGACTGTCTGCCAGATACCTGCAGCCTCATCAGCCCTGCACTCACCTGAAAATGCTTTCCTTCTGTACTTTGCCCCAGGTGATTATTAAAAAAATATTATTAATGATAGCAATTATTAAATACCAATCTGACAGCAATATACTACCCTATATTTGTACTGACACTGTATTAAGATGAATCTTTTAATTGAAAAGATATCTCTTGATCATAATTATCTAATCGATGCTGACAGTGAAAAATAATAATTATTTTAAAACACATAACGTGTGTTTTAAATAGGAGATAAAGAAAATGATGTAAAATTACTGTTTATAAAGTTTGCCACCAGTTTATTCACCTGCAGCTTGCATGTTTTGTCTCTTTGTGAAGGTTCAGAAGTAGGAGAACAAGTGCCTTATTCTCCCCAGGCAGACTTACCTGTTTCAGAATTCAAAACCAATATATTTGTATGGTTTGTGCAGCAGCAACAGGAAGGACATGCCTGTGCTTTGCTGTGCAAACCCCCCCTGCAATCCCAGCTCTGAAATGATGTGTCTGCTGTGAGGATGAAAAGCAGGAGTGTGCTACAGGCAGTGAGAGGGATCTGCTGACCTGGAGCCAGTCAAATCTGCAGAGACATTGAGGCTGAGCACTGCCAG
>JAWWMO010000096.1:8500869-8513272 GCA_035047845.1 Dendrocincla fuliginosa
TCCATCCATCCATCCATCCATCCATCCATCCATCCATCTATCTATCTATCTATCTATCTATCTATCTATCTATCTATTTTTTCAATACAGGCTCTGAATCCTTGAGGTTGAGGCCTCTTAGGGTAAGCAAAGAAAGGGTTGCTGGGTGGATAATGCTTTAAGGCTTTAAAACTGTCTCTGCTCACCCAGAAACAGCTTGGCTGAAGTGAGAGCTCATGGGCTTGCTTGAAATCTGGTGTGTTTTTCTGGGATGTAAAGGAACTCCCAGGAGAAAACTGGGGCTGAAGATGCAGGAGAGAGCAGCGAGTGAGCTGAAATCACCACTCTGTTTCAAGCTTGGTGAAAACAATTTGGTGTACGTGTAGGTGAACACTACAAACCAAAACTGGGGAATTAAATCTGTATGTATTTAAACATTAGACTCCAAATCAAGGTTATATCTTGTCCTTCAGCAACCACATTTACTTTGTCTCTCTTCTGTTATGAAGATGATGTTCCCTCAGGTAAGAAGCAGAAATCCACACCATTCTCAAATGTGATTACAAATTAGGTGAATGATATTAATAAGCCAAGAGTTCAGGCTGATCTAAACCCTTATTTTAACTAAGTTATCTAAACTGGTCAATTAAATGACTATAAAGCAATTTAAGACTTGGCTTCCTATGGTTCTTCTAATTCTCCTTGAGTGAATACATTTAGAAATAATTTATGAAATTGCAGTGCTGTGGAAAAAACATTCACCCACTTCTTTTCTCAGCTGTGCTATTTTGCAGTCTGCAGCAAATTGGTATTAATCTTCCCTGTTTCTGCAAAATGCTCAACGAGTTCAAATGACTCTCAAATCTACTGAGACAGTTGAATTATTGCAAAAATCTGTCTAGAGCTGTAGACATGTGTTCTTTTGACTCCCCCTCCATCCTACTGAAAAATAAACTACTGTTCTTCATGGCTTATTTTGTCTCTGTCAAGGAAACTTTCTGCTCTCATCTCAGGAGAATTGTACAATAGCAATCTGATCCTGACCTTTCTACCTCTTCCTTGAGTAACAGATGAAAACTGGACAGTGAGAGGTGGTGTATGCTCCATAACTTGTATCCCAGGCACAATTTAATGGCACTCTCCTTCTAGTAAAAACAATAGTTGCAGCAAAGGTTAAGGTAAACAGGTTTAGCTAATTACCTCTTAATCAAATCCTGTTATAATTTACTGCTGTCCTCTGAAGCTCCGTGCCTGCTAAACCATTGACTTTGGTTGGATTAGCTTATCTCTGATAAATGCAGAGTGATTGATTTCTCCCACAGCACAGCAACACGTAAATATCAAACGGCAATAATATACGACCAAATAAACTCAGCTTACACACCACTGCAGCAGGACCCTCCAAGGGGCCCAGGTACCAGGCACTGAAACCAAATCCCTGCTTTTTACAGAAGGTGACAGTGGGGAAGAAATCATTCTCATGTTATTCTTTGTCCCAGGGACGAAAAGGAAAACATCAGAAGCCAAACACGCCACGGCTTTCAGGGTGAAGAAAAGTCACACTGCACACATATAATGCCCGTTTTTGCATGTGAAAATCCTTGCTGCAAGTAAATCAGGTGTATACATGTGACAGAAACGTGCTTTTGTCCCCTTAAGCTTTGAAAGTGTGGCTGTGAACAGCTCGAGTGCCTTGTTTCTTGTAAGTTGTCCTGAAGTATGAAATAGTCTGTGTCTCAAGGAAGTGAGAGGCAATAAGGAGAGCTCGATTAAAAATCCATTTGAAGTGTTTATATGAGATTTCTGAAACTACATATACTTCTTGAGTTTATACTTTGGTTTCAAGCTCAGACTGGTTTAATCAAAACATTTGTTGCCTCTTGAGCAAACTTTAGACTTTTCTAAAGAAGCTGCTCTGAGGTAAGGTTCTGTGTCAAAACAGTGAGGAAGCTGTAATCCCCAAGGTTTTCTTAGAAGCCCTGTGAAACCCAGCAGTTTTGATTCAGTTGCAGTTTGTTTTTGTAACTTTATACAAATCCAATACCCGAGGCAGACTGAAGAAAAAGTCTGCATGAAGTCCTTGTTGCAGTAGGAAGAAGCAGCATTGGATATATCTCTATCTGCTGCCAATACTCCATCATCCTCAATGGTAAAGAAGCAACTTACCTGGCCTGAGTGATTTTAGATCCAAAAATCACATTGTTTGGCATTACATTTACTTCTGTGCCACTTGCTTACTGCAAAGCAGCAGGTTGTTTAAACAATAGTAATTTCACCAAAACATTTCCCTCACTCTCAACACTGTAGGTTTAGATTAGATATTAGTAAAATTTCCTCATGGGAAAGGTTGTCAAACACTGGCATAGGCTGCCTGGGGCAGTAGTGGAGTCACCATCCCTGGAAATGTTCAAAAAATGTGTGGATGTGGCACTTGAGTACATAGTTAGTGGTGAACACAGTGGTGGTGATGGGTTGATGGTTGGAGTTGACAATCTTAGAGGTCTTTTCCAATTTTAATGGTTCTGTGGTTCTGTGCCCTTTCCTAAGCTCATGAAGAGCTGTTATTATGCTTAAGAAACTTAGAACATTAATTTGCACTTCACTGTCAGACAGTGATTGCTGGGTTTTTCCTCTAGCAAAAGCTGGGACAGACTGTTTCCCAGACCTCAGCACCAGCCTACATTTGGTGTGTTGGACAGCCCTGCTTGCTGGGATGTCTGAAGAGTAATCATTCTAAATGCAGGGCACAGAATCATAGAACAGTCTGGACTGGGAGGGACCTCAAAGCCCACCCAGTGCCACCCCCTGCCATGGGCAGGGACACCTTCCAGGGTGCTCCAAGCCCTATCCAACCTGGCCTTGGACACTCCCAGGGATGGATCCAGGGGCAGACACAGAATCTCTGGGCAACTCATGTTTTGCTGCTCTGAGCAGTGCTGTTCCACAGGCACTGGGGTTCAGTGTCTGAAGGGAACTGTGAAATCCAGGCTGGACACAACACCTTTGAATGTGCTAAACAAGGAGCTAAACCCCCACCAATGCTACTCTACATCTGAGAACCAAATGAAACAGCTGAACTGCACAACCTGTTGAAGGAAGGTGAGATTTGAATGGGAAGAACCAGGTGTAAAAGAGTTCCTGAAGTAGCTCTGGTAGAAAATTTCCTTGAAACTGATTCCCATCCTTTCACAGAAATTAATAAATCCCTTAATTTGGATGGTATTAAAGTGGCATGCACACTAAAAACAGATGATGGGCCAAGTAAGAGGCTTCAAACCTTCCCTCCTTTTGACAGATTTGCAGTTGTTGCCCTTTGATTTTCTCCCTTTTACATATATTTTTGCCAGCTCTTCTGTTGTGTGCCTTATGAATAGAGAGCTCAAGTTCAAGGCCTTGTGGGATTTTTCTCAAGCCATTGGAGTTTCAGCAACTAAGCAAGCATCCCAGCACACAGGCCAAATTAATTCCATCATCATCAAATGGAAACAAAGTGCCTGAGACAAAGTGACTGAGAGGTCAAGGAAATCTGCAGCTGAGAATCAAACTGGGGCCGGTTGGGAATTCAATACATTAAAGGTGAACTAGGGGGCATTTGCAGAGCTTGGGGTACACTCCAGTGATTGCACGCAATCCTTCGTGCTTTTTGTGGCTTTGTCTCAGATTTATTGTTGACTGATGCACAGGATGAAACAACAAGGACTACTCTGGTACGTGAATTTCCTTCTTTGGATTAATTTTGTAAGGGCTTATGTGACCACTGTATGAAGAGAATGTTTTAGAAAATGTTTTTAAAGTCCACACCAGTACAGGAAAGCTTTAGTGTGTCTGACAGCTCTGGAGCTGCCCGGTCAGAAGACAGGTCAGGGTTCAACCTATTAAACTTTTAGTAGCTGCAAGATGCGACATGAGCTGAATTGCCCATCCACCAACGCAGACCTGATTGCTGCTCCCATTCCCTTACACAGCCAGGGACAAAGCATGAAGGAAATTAATGCACACATTCTATCCCCTGCAGGGCTGACATCTTTCTGGCTGACTGATAAAAACCCTCAGATGATCAGACAGGAGAACTGTAACAACTACACAGTCAGTATGCCTCAGAGCAGAACTGTTCCTTTAGACTCACTTCCATTCAATGTCAGGTCTGGGAAAAGAGGGGAAAACCCATAAGCTAGCTTTTGGGTGAAAACAGCTGTGAGTTTTCAGTGCAATTGTAATCTTGCACCTTAAATTCATGACCCTTTAAATTTGGTGTCATGTGAACCCTGATTAGTCATCCCTTGGGGGAAAGGAAGCCTATCTGAGAAGCTCTCGCACTTCCAAACTACCCCACTCTTCGTGGCTTTAAGCCACATAAAAGTAATAACCCTTCCATAAGATATTGCTCAGTGGCTCTTGGAAATGCCTTGGAATAGGACTTATTCAGCAGATTTGAGTAAAACTCAATCTCTTGTTTTTACAGTGTCTGTGGATTAAAGTGTGAAATGTAACCATTCTGATGGAAATCTGTGCCTTTACACAGTGCTGTTTCATTTCAAACCTGGTGCTTTTTGGTTGTTATGGGCTGCCATCTGGCTCTGTTCTGCCAGAATGGGGCACTGGAAGATTGTGAATATTGCTGTTTCAGAAAACCATCTCTTCATCTTCTCTGCCCAAAGTGCTCAACACAGCCAGACTATCCCTCTGTGTTCTCCTCTTGCATTTGGAGTACTTCTTTCCTCCTTGCTCCTATTTATTTTAGCTGCTCTCTACAAACCCTCACACAGCAGTGAGCTCTTAATTTAGCTAGTCTTACCTCAACCAAAATCTTCTACTGGAGCTTTGCCTCTTGCCCTCCAGAAGACGTGTAGAGGAAATTATACCAAGATGGTTATTCAGTCTGTCCAAGATTTTCATCACCATCTAGATGTGGCTCCAGGACACAGGACAATTCAACTTTTCATTACTGCAATATGGTCTTGTGTGTCTGGTCTAATCACCTCAGATGTTCTCCAGAGTTAAGGAAGAGAAGAAAAGTTGTGCTTTCAGGTGGTCATTTATCTCAGGAACTAAAGGTAAGGAGATAAATCCCTCCCTTGCATTCCCAGGGAACAGTGGGATTTCAGGGTGATATGGATCTAAGAGGAACTGTGACCTCTGGCTATACTTGAGGTCCCCTCTGTGTCGCGGAATTCCATTCTGGAGTGACTGGGTTTTAGAGGCATGAGCCTCTGTTAGAATTCTGAGAGTTTCTTAGGATGAACCTGAGCAAATGGAACCTGTTCTTTCAGAGCAGTTCTCTGTGGGACAATTAACTCTGTTAAGCTACGCTAAGTCTATTTAAACCCCAAAATTCTTGGTGGAATTGAGACTGAGAGTTGCAAGTTATTTGCTTTAAATTGTTGAATCCCATTGAGCTAAGTAATATTTCCCCCTGCCTTCTCTTTAATGGATAGAAATAAATACTTCCTTTCCACACGGCCTGGTTGGTTTTATTTATAAGGTTTGGAAAGATTGTCTGCTGACTGTGAAACTGATGAATTTGGAGGCTTTAATAAACACAACCTGCACTGGGAGGACTGCATCATCTGGAAGTTCAAAAGCTCTTTTCCAGTGACACTGCCTGTGAAGAGCATGTTTCTTTTGACAGACTGTGGCATTCTTCTTTTGGTGTCTCTAGTAAAAAGCACAGATTAAAATAAACATGTGCTTGGCCCTCCCATTGTTATGATCCCCCCATTATGGGGGAATTGTCTGTCTGTATTTTTGGCAGACCCAGCCACGCAACACAGGTCTCTGTTGTTCATTTGTCAAAAGTCACAGGTTTATTCCTCTACAATGGCCAGGGCACTAAGAAAAGGAGGGTGCTCTGAACTCTTAACCTGACACAGAGGATTTATCTCATTGTGAGTGATGGGCACCAACTCCTTCTGTGTTACATGGGGGCACCAGATCCAGATCTTTGTATTCTGGATGGAGTGAGCTGCAGAAAAGCTGATTCCAAAACCCCTCTGTGAATTCAGCCCCTTTGTGGATGCCAGCTGTGCTTGGAAATTTGGCTTAGGATCTTAAAATCACTTTGTAGATCCAACCCTCAGGCACCTTTGAAAATCCCTCCATAGGAAATGAGGGTTTTTTCACCATAAGTGTGAAATAGGGTATAACTCTTACTGGGTTTAGTGCAGCTAAGATCGTGTAGCACTTTTTATGGACTGCCAAAGGGTCTAAATATGGTCAGTAAACCAGAAGGTGTTTTAAGGAGAGTAGACAGAAAGGGGTTAGGTCTGCATGGACTCATTGACATCTGTATTTAAAGCAGGAGGGATACGGTGATGCCTTTGGGGAGGAATGCAGCTACTTGAACTTTATTTTATTCTCATAATTTCAGTGCCAAGTCACTGGACTCGAGGAGAGATGGTTCTTTTTCTTGCTTCTGAACATACATGTAAGTAAATAACAAAACATTGTATGCTGGTAAACTGTACAGAAAATTACTTCACTGAAGAGCTCGGCCTTTCAATGACTGTTTTGTTTCAATTTAGTTATTTTTAAGCAGGTTTTCATCACTCAGCTTCCCCTGAAAAACAACAAAACAAAACACTTTCATACATTAAAGTGTGTACATGAATTTTCAGTCAAAATCGACTGTGAGCCATTGACAGCTGCAGTCTGAAGAAACCCTGAACTCTGTATCTTAATGGATAGATGGGCATTTTGCTGCAGTGAAGGGCTCTCACAACCAGGCTACTGTCATCTACCTTTTGGTGCCTGAGGGGAACCCTGTGGGTCTTGTGGAGACAACAACCACTTTTGTTTTGTGAAGGAAAAAATGTGTAACAGTATATTTGCTTTAACAAAAAAATTTAAAAAAAAGGTATCCTGTGAAGTGGACTCCTGGGGAGCTGAAATTTTACCATACGGACCCCAGGCTTCAGCCCTTGGAAGCTGGGGATGGTTTGTGGTCTACAAATGCACTGACAAATGTGTGATTTAATGTGGAGAAACACCAGCACAATGACCCTTTCATAGACCTCTTAAAACATTATTGTTTCCTGTCTTCCAGCAGCCACTTCTGGAAACTTGAATGTAAAGCTGAACCCTCCACTGGTTTTAATGTCACCTTTGCAGAACTGCTCCCTTTTGGGAGGAGATGCACAGGTGTTAATCTACTTATGCATTTCATCTGCTTTAGGGAGGGCTGTGAGAAAATGTTCTCTGTGTTTCACATTGACCAACTTTCTTTTCCTTGAGTTACAAGGAGGCTTTGTGAAAACACCCAAAGGGCTTTCTTTTGCCAGCTCTGGAATCTTCCAAGGAAATACTCCTCGAGTTTTATTTTGTGCAGCAGGGTTGTGGGAAAGCAGGGTCAAAAACATCAGCTCTTAGTTTTGCTTTGAAGTAAACTGATGTCTTCTGGAAGAATGTTTTGGATACTGGAGCTAAGGACACTGCAAAATTTCTCTTGTATTCACACCAAAATCTAATTCTTTACTTACATTCCGCTTGCAATCCCTGGTTGCTCAGCTGCTTAGATGACACAGTATATTAAAATCAAATTTTACTAGCTACTTATACCAGAATTTACTTTTATCAGATAAAGAGCTGCCCTTGAGGTTTTTGATCGAAATTTTGATTTCAGCAGATAGGTGCATTGAAACTTTAGGGCTCTGTACTGTGAGTTTTCTTGTCACCTTTTTATTCTGCCTAAGAGGGATTTAGTTGTTTAAAAGTGAGACAATTAATGTCCATGGTTGTACTTGATGATCTTAGAGGCATTCCTGAACCTTAATGATCCTGTGATTCTATGGTGTGAATGAGGAAATGTGAAGTTGTTGAAGCAAATGAGCTTCATTCAGTGGGATCTAAATAATAAAATAGGCGTTTCATTGCAGCAGAACAATTCATGCCCTTACAGCCTCCTTGGTTCTGCCCCAAACCAGCCCAGAGGATGTCAGCACACTGTGCAGGTGACATTACACCAAGCACACACTCTGGGGCTTGGATGGTGACACTGAATTTGCACACCCTTGTATGCTGTGGGCTGTCCAGATGCAGGTACCAGCTCAGTGTCTGCTCAAACTGCCCCCTTGTACATTGTGCTTTTTGCCCACCAGATTTCCTCCTCTGAGATCTGCCAGCTCTTCCACCATCCCCTGTCCTGCAGCCTCCCTTTTTGTGATATCTGTCTGGTTTGCCAGGGACTGGGTAGATAAATGAGGTGTGACCTCTGTTGAGCACTTCGGAGCAAAGGGGCTTGTCCATGAGGTCGTGCTCCAGTTTTAAGATCCTGACAGTGGTTACCAGACCTGGACTTTCCAGGGTTGCAGTTTGATTTCAGAATATCATAATAACCCCTTGGTTTGCCTCTGTGGATCACACTTGCACACATGTAGTGCTTCTCTCTAGGGTACAAATGAAGTTGGCAACTTTAAGGTCACACAAGAATTAAGCAGGACAAGATGTACAGTTCTTTCAGATGTTTTGATGTAAGCTTTCTATTCCCGTGCTTTCTGCTGACTCAAAAGGTTTACCTAAAAACAAACATTTAAAAAATTAAAATAAAAATCCTCTGCCTTCCCTCAGCTCTTGATTTGTTTTGTCAGGAAAGAACAGTGGAACAGAGCCAAACCTGATACAGGGTTCATCAATGATGAATTATGGCTTTGAAGTTGTGTTTGCTGAAAAACCAGGAAACCCCTGTTTGAATTGCTTTAACAAATGTTTTCCTTTAATGTTTAAGTTCAGGAAGAGGATCTGAGGGTGAGGAGACCCAAACAACTGCTTCACAAGTGAAGAAGGCAGTCCACTTTGTCACTGGCATCTGAAAAGGTCTCCTTTCTGTACTCTGTCTATACACAGTAATTAAATGTGGGTGTTAATTGGGGCTCTTTCTAAGGTATTAACAGATTTTAGTGTCGTGTAACAGTATCAGACATAAGTGAAAGGGTCTTCAGCTTTATATGTGGAAAGGAAGGCAGAAGGAGAAGACAGTCAATGACCAAAACCAGCCTAAAATAATGGACCTTGTTGCAAGAGAGAAAGAAAAACATCTTGTAAAGGACAGGAAATCAATGGGATGCAGGAATGATTCCCACAGGTCAGCATGAACATGTCTGATGGGGAAGGAAGAAGACAGAAGTCTCACATCCCAGGAAAACATCACCCAAGACTAAGGAGAAGAATGTTTGGGTAAATGGAGGAATGCTTTGCCAGTCATAACCAGCACCTCAGCACCAAAGGATGTAGAAGGATGTCTGATTTGGAGATCCCTGTCTGAAAGTCACACCAGGATGGCCAGGAGATCAGAGGGTAAAGGTGGGCTGTGGGAGAAGACAGAGCTTTGCTGGAGGTGGGAACTGGAGTGGAACAAGGACGCAACAGAGGCAACCCAAGATGAGAAAAACCAGTTTAGATTTGCCAAATTAGGGAAAAGGAGACAAATCAGAGCAGAGAATACTTACAAGGAGCCTGCACAGAGATGGCAGTTGAATTCATGGGAATGACAGATGTTCAAGAGAGACACAGAGGTCTCTGAGCTGCAAGAAAGAATTTTTAATGCAGGAAATATATATATATATACGCATATCTGTATATCAATTGTGTAATGTTCTCATTGCAAAGCTCTCCTTTTTTCCCCAAAGCACATAAAAATGAGTGCTGTGGCACTAGTTGCCATGATGGAGATTTATTCTAGGTGTAAAGGAATTTTGCAGTCAACTGTGCTTCGTGATTTATCAAACAGGGACTCCTTACACATGAAATATCGCTGTACCTGGCCACAGGAGAAATCACATAACTATTTTCTGACAAATAAAATAGCACAGTCTTCCCATTTTTACAAATAGTTCCCAGATGCAACTGGGAAGCCTAGGAGATAGTTAATCTTTTGTCATATTCTGCACAAATAGGCACAAAATGGAGTATATTTCCAGTATTGAATTACTTGCTCATTTATTCCAAGTTAAAGATGCTAATTGCTATCTGTATTTTCACAGCCTTATCTGATTCTATTAACCTGACAAAAGGGCAGCCAAAATTCAAGATTAAGTTTCAAGATAATGCTAATAGATTCTCTTCCCCTCATCTCTTCTGTCTTTTGGCTCATTTTCTTTAGTTCTTTTATAAGGATCCTATTAGCCCGTGGTTATTTCAACACAGTGTGCAACAGAGATGTGGAATTTGATCTTGATGTTATTCTCCACAATTTAAAATCTGAGTTCAGATGTGTCTGTCGCCCAAGGAAAGCAGGAGAATGCAAATAATGATCTAAGATTCAATAAAACAATAAGGCAGAGAAGTAGGAAAGTCTGTTTTGAAAATTCCTCCTGGAAAGGAGGTGTAAAAGGACATTGACAAGGAGTCACAGAGATCTGTTTTACTTAGAAAACCAGTCAGCAACATGCTCTGAAAATTTTCTAAAGTATCTCTGGTGTCAGTGGCCTTAAAACTCACCATGGGATGTGTGAGCTATAAAAAGGCAGAAAAAGACAGTAGTTTTGTCAGTGTTTTCAGAATTATTGTCAGTTTGAGGATTAAAGACTCAGCTCCCAGATTTTATGCTGAGGTCAGAAAGAGAGTTTGTGTTAAAGGAAGGGAACATTCCTGGACCTCCTGGTTGTACAAACCTCAGTGAACGTTTGTCTTCCAAGGCTATGACAAAAAGAAAATGCTATTTTTAAAGGTCTCATGGAGTTCCAGCCAACGCTCTGAGGTCCTAAATCAAGATTTTTAGATGCCTAGTGTTGGTGCTGGGGAAATGGTGAGTTTTGTCCTACTTTTGTCAGGATTAGTGGTGATACCTGGAACCAACATGTATTGCAAGGTGATTGGATTTTCGACCACTTGGGAATTTCAACCATTTTGGATTCCCAGCATTGTGAAGATGTTGATTTCCTGCAGGCACCTTCAGACCCCAAGAGTTCAGAGGCAAAATGGCATTACTGTGTGTAGGTCTGGAAGGAAAGATGGTGGGGATATAAGTGAAAACACGGGACAGGGAAACATCTGAGGGAAAAGAAGAGTAGGAACAGTGGGCTGTCAGTGTCAGTTCTGGGAGAATGAAACTCTCAGGTAGTGGACAGGGCCACCCCCAGGTTTGCCAGCTCTGTGTAGCCTTTTCCACTGATGTGTAAGTGACTAGCAGGGACTCTGTATCTCCCAAGAAGGACCAACAGCAAAAGCCATGTGTGCACACACTGGGGCAAGGGGCTTTTACCTATATTTGCCACATATGTGTGATCCTTCCTCAAAAGGACCCAAGCTCTGGCTTTTACTTACACTCCAGGAGATGTTTTACAGGAAGGATGATGAAACCCCTCATTCTTTTGCTGCTCAGACACAGCAGGAGCACCACATTAAGTATCACGTCTAGTACATGTTATCTCTTAAGCACTGTATCTCAGCTGTAAATGGAAAAGTGACCGAGGAAATTAATGTTTCCTACGGAAGAGCTATAACAACTTAAGTACTTGGAAAACCTACATCTCGTCTGCTGATGGCTCTTTTATCTGCCTTGCTGTCCTTAATGAAAAATATGGAGAGTCCATTCCCACAGGAAAACTCTTACAAGGGGTTGACACACAGCTCCCACCTCCTGGTATTTTCCCCTCTACCTTGCCCTGGCAGAAGAGGATTCCTCCACCCCCAGCTGACCTGTGTAAGTACAGGTGTGGTGAGGTGAGATACACTTCCCTAAGCCAGGTTAGATGAACTTACATTACAAGAACTTATTTATTCTTATGGATGGGGAATAGATTCCAGGTGATGGGGTCAGATGTAGGGTTTTTTTGACTGTATCCCTCTTGTTGACCCTGCTCTCTGTTCTGGCCAAATCGACTTCCCCTGCTGGGGTTGTGTTGAGTGAAGGATGTGCATCACTGCTGCTGGGGCTGTGCTACTCCCTCCTCCTGAAATTTCCATCTGTGACCACCCCTAAGCCCATTTCAGCCAAAAGGAGTTTGCAGAAAAGAGGTGCAATACAATTTTCCTTGTCTGAAACATACTGTAGAGGCTGTACAAGCTGATTTGCGGGCTGGGACCGTGGTGGGACATTGTGGGACACAGCGGATCCTGGCAGGAGAGAAACCTGTGCCTGGGACCCCTGGGTCAGGTCCTGCCCATGGACCCCTGCCTGCCAAAGGCACAGGGGACAGGCTGAAGTTGGTCAGTTCTACTCTAAATGATTTCGTTTCTTGAAGGAAAACAAGGTCAGAGAGAGGTTTTTGGTGTGGGTTTCGCTGGTCTGGCTGGTAAAAAGGAGCAATAGTTGTTGTGGATCTTGAAACAGGAGCAGAGGAACTGGAGCAGGCAGAGTCCCCTGAATGAGAGACTACGTGTACTCATTTGCTTCCCTGGCAAAAACTGGAGACAATCTGTCCTCCTTTAGATAGTCCAAAAACCTACTTAAAAAATCAAACATTGAAGCTGGTTTTAGTTCAGATTCTTT
>JAWWMO010000096.1:8548431-8564864 GCA_035047845.1 Dendrocincla fuliginosa
GTGAAATCCGGGGGGGTCCGGGGACATGGGGGGGTTCGGGAGGTCCGGGGTGTTCGGAGGTCGGGGAGGTCCGGGGGGTTCAGGGCTATGGGTGTCTGAGTGGGCTCCACGAGCTGGGGGATTCCAGGGACTCCAGAGGGGCTGGGGCACTCCAGGAACTCCAATCCCACCCCCAGCTTGGGATGTGGGGAGATGCCAGTAGGGCCAGGGCAGGACCAGCCCCACGGGGACCCCCCAGTCCCGGACTGGGAGGGTTTGTGGGGGCGAGGGATGCCCTGCCCGTGGATGGGATGGAGGGGTCGCGGTCCCCACTGTCTCACACCCAGCCAGACACCCCCAAATCCCCCCTTTACCCCTCTCCCCGTTTGTTTGCAGCCCTTCTGTGACGGCACCCACAAGAAGGCGGCCCCGGGGATGTCCCCGGTGCGATTCACGCCCCAGGAGGACGGCACCGCCTTGCTCTGCGGGTGCAAACACACCCAGAACCCCCCGTACTGCGACGGCACCCACCACGGGGAGGGGGTGCAGGGGGCCCCGCTGCCCCCCCAGCCCTGACACGGCGGGCACGGAGCCCACCGGAGCTCAGCACCACCGGGATGCCCGTCCCACCCGGGGATGGAGGCAGTGGGGGGATGCTCAGCCCCCACCCCGATTAAGTCTGAATTTCTGAGCCCTGGGAGCTGCCCCCGCTGCAGCAAAGCAGCCTTGTGTCCACCCGGGCTCCTGCCAGAGGCTGGGAAAAAAGTAATCCTGTGAACAGTGGGATTTTCCAGAGTGGTTTTGCTTTGGCGGAGCTGTGGGTGCCCATCAGGATGCAGGATGGGGGATTTGGGATGGAGGGACCTGCGGGATGTGGGGCAGAGGGACCCACGGGATTTGGGACAGAGGGACCTGTGGGATGTGGGGCAGAGGGACCCACGGGATTTGGGACAGAGGGACCTGTGTGATTTGGGATGGAAGGACTCTTGGGATGCGGGACAGAGGCACCTGAGGGGTTTGGGATGGAGTGACCTGCAGAACGCAGGATGGAGGAACCTCTGGGATTTGGGATAGAAGGGCCAGTGGGATTTGGGACAGAGGAACCTGGAGCTGCCCCTGCACAGGCAGAAAGGACAGTCTGCAGCATTTATTACATTTACAAAGCTGTATCCATACAAATGTTTAACCAAGAACAAGACCTGGATATCGGGCTATGTTACAGGACATTAAAACGCCGTACAGGATGCAAACACACAGAGCCATTTGGTTTGTACCACGGAGGGAAAACCAAACCAGAACCACCCCCCGAGCCCCCCCGAAACCCCGGACCGAGGCAGCTGCCACCTCCCGCAGTCCAGTCTGGCCTATTTACAAGGAGAAAAGGGGTGTCAGAGTCGAGACAAACAGAGCCCCCCGACCCGCCTGGAGAGCCTCGTCCAGCTCCCCCCCAGGGGTGGGGACAAGAGCCAAAGGTGGCCCCGTGGGGGACCCTTCCCGGGCCCCCCCCAGCGCCCGGGGCTGTGCTATAGCCGGGTCCGTGCTGGGGGGGCAGCACTTCCCACAAAACAAAGAGTTCAAAACGAAGAGCTGCGGTCACAACATCCCACCCTTCCCGACCTTTGGAGCCGCGCTCTCCACACAATTCCCGTGCCGCTTTCCTTTGGTTCTCACCGTGCCCCGGGGGCCGTCGGGCGCTGCAGGCACTTGCTAATTATTTGTCCTTCGTCCCCCTCCCCAGCAAGGACAGGAGAGGAGCCCTCGGGATCTGCATTCCCTGGGGCTCGTGTGCTTTTGTGTCCATGTACAAAGTTGGTCCCTTCCCTGGAGCTGCTCCCGCCTTAAACACGGCAGCACCTTCCCACACTCGCCCCTCACCGAAGCCTCCTGGCTAAAGGCACTGTAGTCTGGTTTTTTTGTATTTTATTTTATTAAAAACCCAATGTGAGGGCAGGAGGAGAGGGTGGGAAGGACGGCGGGGAGAGGGGGAGGCCAAAACTAAATGTGGCGAGCAGGGAGCAGCGCCCTGGGGGTCCCACACCCACTGGGGGTCCCACAGCCCCTGGTTTGAAACCCTCGGGACCCCCGACCATTTAGATGCCCCCAAATTGCCCATCAGTGCCTGGAGCTGTTGGCACCCCAGGGAAGAAAAAATATTGCGGGGGGTTGTGCTCCAACCCTCAGGGCAGGCCCTTCACCACCAAGCTGCAAGCAGAGATCACTTTTAAGCTGAAAAAAAACCCAAAAAAGAACTTACTGTGCAGAAGGGAAGTGTCTGTGCGAGGCTGTGCCTGGTCAGAGAGTGAAACAGCATCCAGAAACCACAGGGAAAGCAAAGACCCAAAAAACACACCCGGCAAAGCTGGGGGGGGAGGGAACACCCCGAGCACTGCCCAGCCACGGGCACCACGTTTCAAACCTGATGCCCCCACAAACCCCAAATAAACACAAAAACACAAGGAAAAACCGACAAACCACAGCATGACGAGGCTGAAGGGCAGTTTTTGGCTTCTGTGCTTGGCCCTTACCTGTGCTTGGCCCTTACCTGTGCAGCCAGGAGTCCCCACTCACGGCCCCGTCTCACTCCGGGTGGACACGAGTGGAGAGGGAGGAGGAGGAGGAGAGGGAAGAGTGTTAAAGAGAAAACAAGCAGGGGATGTGGCAGCACCTGCGTGGCTCCCAGCTCCGGCATGCAGCTCCCAGCAGTTCAACCGAGCTCCAAAACCAAACCAAAAACACCCCGAAAATCCCCCCCGAACAAACAGGTAACAGTTAAAAATATCCACCCACATTTCTGTGTCTTATTTGCATTTTAAATTAATCTGCTCAATCGATAGAAAATAAGTATGTATAATTATTCTTTTTCTCCCTATGTACACATATAGATTTATATAGGTCTATGTATAATATCTATATAGAAATCCCCGGCGGGCAGTCCCTGCTTTAGGTCAAGGCTGAGCCGGTGCTGCCGTTCACAGTCGTTTTGCGGCACCGGGCGCTGCTCGGTGCCAGCGGGTGGCAGTTCGAGGTGCCATTGAGGGTGGTGGCGGTGCCGGTGCCGGTGCCGGAGCTGGGGGAGCCGTGGGACGGGGTGGCCGGGCTGGGCAGGGAGGAGGAGGTGGCGGGCAGGGTGGCCGGGCTGTGGGCTTTGTCGCTGCCCGACTCGCACTCGGAGGCGCCGCTGGTGTTGGTGCCCTCGGAGGGGGCCGGCTGGGACAGCTTGAGCCGCTTGCAGGCGGGCTGGACGCGGTACTTCAGAGGCAAGGGGCCGTTCTGTGCGGGCAGAGGGGCACAGCTGGCACCCCATTGGCACCCCACGGCACCCCATGGCATCCTACAGCACCCCATGGCATCCTACAGTATCCCATGGCATCCAGAGTACCCCCATGGCATCCTACAGCACCCCATGGCATCCTACAGCACCCCATGGCATCCTACAGTATCCCATGGCACCCAGAGTACCCCCATGGCATCCTACAGCACCCCATGGCATCCTACAGCACCCCATGGCATCCTACAGCACCCCATGGCATCCTACAGCACCCCGTGGCATCCCACAGCACCCCATGGCACCCAGAGTACCCCCATGGCATCCTACAGTACCCCATGGCCCCCCACAGCACTCCAGGGCACCCCATGGCACCCCACAGCACCCACAGTACCCCACAGCACCTCATGGGTACCCTACAGCACCCTACAGCACCCCAGGGTACCCCGTGGCACTCCATGGCACCCACAGTACCCCACAGCACCCCAGGGCACCCCATTGCACCCACAGCCCTCCATGGCACTTTTGGAGTTCTTAATTTAAGGTCTGAAGTTTGATTCTGGAATTTTTAAGGTCCTCAGTTTTCGGGTTTTTAAGGTTTTTAATACCTTCAACCTTCCCAAAAGGACTTTTCCCCGGGGCTCACCCTCCTCCAGGGATAGATGTAGGCGATGTCCATCAGGGTGTAATATTCCTTCAGGGGCTCGTCTTCGTACAGGACTTCCACCTGGCCCAGGTGACACAGGGGACAGTGTGAGACCCCCAGGGTGGGGACAGGGGCACCGCCAGCCCCCCAGAGCCACTCAGGGGCTGTCAGGGCTTTGCCATCCCCGAGTGGCTCTCACAGAGCCGGGGGCTCCTGGGTACAAGGAACAGGTCACAAAGGAGGGATCCAGCCCCGAGGAAAGGAGGGATCCAGCCCCGGGGAAAGGAGGGATCCAGCCCCGGGGAAAGGAGGGATCCAGCCCCGGGGAAAGGAGGGATCCAGCCCCAGGGAAGGGATGGCAAAGCAAAGCTCTTTATCTGGGGGAAGCAGAGCACGGCACCTGCAGCAGGGGCTGTGACACGGGGTGGCCAAATGGCATCTCCCCCTCCGAGCCCACCAGAACACAGTGAAATGCAGGCAGCCAGCAGAGCCAGGCACCCCCCAGGTACCCCCCAGGTACCCCCCAGGTGCCCTCCAGGTGCCCCCTCACCTTGTACTTGCTGGGAACATCCATCTTGTTGCGGAGGAACTTGGCCAGGTGCATGACGGTCATGGCAGCGGGACAGCGCAGGAACCGCAGCCCATTGCTCTGGGACAGGGAGAGATGGCACTGAGGCCACCAGGCAGGGCCTGGGCAGCTCCCACCCCCTCCAGCAGGAGCCTTGGGGTGCCCTCCTGTGCCCCCCACACCCCAAAGGCCCCGGGGACAGCTGGACATGGAGATATCCGTGTCCCAGTCCCACCATACTCACCTTCTCCTTCTCCAGGTCTCCATTCTCGATGGGCCCTTTCTTCTCCTCTCTTGGCAGGGGGAAGGAAACACGGGACAAAGTTTAGAGGGGAATAAAGAGGTGGAGAGGAAAAATAACCCCCCCAGAAGGGCTGGCCATGGAGGGGCTGCATGGGGAGACACCCAGTGACCTTCAGCCAGGCTGTGGCTTCACCCCCCTGACCACATCCAAGCCCATTTCCAACCCAGGGCCCTGCAACCACTGTCCAGGCTTCCCCCTTCCCTCCTCCCTCTGGAACACTGCTGAAGGAGCCAGTGACATCCTGAGAGGCCACCACCAGCGCCAGGGACACCAGGCCTTGGGAAGGAGCTTCCCTGCCTGCCTAAGGAGAGGGGATGGGCGGCCCCCACAGCCATGGCAGTGCCCACAGAGGATGCAGGGTGCGGGTCCAGGGGGTTTGGGTGCTCCTCTGTCCATTCAAGCACCCCGGGGTACACTGAACCCAAAGAGGAGCTGCCACCACCTCGCATGGAAGGTGTCCCTGCCCATGGCAGGGGGTGGAATGAGATGATCTTGAAGGTCCCTTCCAACCCAGACCAGTCTGGTATTCCATGATCTCGGCGTAGGGAGACAGGGAGGGAGTTTTTCCCAAGCCCCAAACCCAGGCAGAGGTTGACGAGCAGCCCAACAAAAGCACCTGGAGCCTTCATAAAACTCTATGGACAGGCTGACGATCTCGTCGTCCGTCAGGTTGCCCTTGTCCTGCTCGGACACTTCCCCCCGATCCTCGTTGGAGCCATTGGGAACTGCAGGAGCAGAGGGAAGCAGAGGCTGAGCCACTGCTGGGGGCACAGCGGGGACAGGGGGGTCCCCAGGCTGTGACACTCACCCTCGGCCATGGGATAAGCGGCGTAGAAATCACGGCGCCTCTTCATCTCATCTGAGGGAGGAGGAGGAAGGTGAGGGGGGAAACACCTCTCCAAGGGGGCGAAGAGGGGGTGAGAGGACCCCTGGACTGCCCAGTGCCCATTCCCGTGGGAGGGCAGGGGCTTTGGCAGGGACAATCCACGCACAGCCCCTGGGAGCAGCAGCAGATCCACTGCTGGGACACAGCTCAGCCCCTCCACTCCTGCAGACCCCCCAAATTTCCCTCCTCCCCAGGGACAGGCACTTGGAGAGCAAATCCACGGCTCCTGCTCCCAGCTTTGCTCTCTGTGGGTCCCCCCAGAGCGTGGGATGGGCCCACCCCTGTCTGTGCACACACACATTGTCCTGCTGTCCCTGTTCCTGTCCCCAGCACCAACCCAGGGGACAAGTTTCAACGCCCCCAAGCCCCCCAGTTACCCCTGCCCACGGCTGTACCTTTGAAAAGCCCCGGGACCAGTTTGTACACAATGTCCTGGAGGGTTTTGTCCGACCTGGGGTGGGGAGAAACAGGGAAAGAGCAAGAAATCAGCAGAATTAGGGAGCAGATTATTGCCAGGGTTCCTGGAAGCTGCCCTGCACCACGTGGCCCCTGCTTCCCCCATCTCCCTCCTGGAAAATTCCCATCCCAAAGCCCCAGCTCCCAACCTCAAGGCCCCCAATGCCCAGTTCCACATCCCAAAGCCCCAAACCCCCATCCCACTGTGACACCACAACCCCCCCACTCACCACAAAGGGTTAACTCTGGAAAAAAAGAAAGAAAACCATCCCAAAAATCCTTGTAACTGCTAGGAATGATGGCAGCAGGATTTGGGGCCAGGATCCGTTTCAGTAGTCAAAACAATCACAAAAACACAGGGAGAATTTCAAAAAAACCAATAAATCTGAGAGCAGCAAATATTTCTGCAAGTATTAATTTGCATCTAATTTTATTTTTGGACTCCAAAGATTTATTTTGGAGCTGAAACACAGGGCTCAGGCTTTGATTTCCCTCCGTGGGAAGGAGGGCAGGGCAGTGCCCACTGTCAGCCTGTTTGATGGGAAAGTGGCTTCCCTAAAATGTGAATATCTCAAGGCAGGAGCTCCCAAAGCACTCCAGAAACCAGGGAAGCTCCAGTCCCATCCTCAGCCAGCATTTTGCTGGAGGGCTGGGACCTGCAGGCAGGGAATGTGGCACAATTTAAGACCTCAAAACCAAAGCAAGGGCAGTGGGCCTGGTGAGAAGTCAATTATACCTGCAATTATTTCCATTTCATAATAAGGCCTTTATTTGAAAGCCAAACAAATGACTGTGCCCCGTGTTATTTTTAGCCCAGCCACGTCTTTCATCCCGAATTCCTCACTGACGTCACTCTGGTTCACGAGGCCCCGCTGGGATTTTATTTATAATAAATACCCAGAGAATTCACTTCATAATTTGCAGCAAGTCAAGGCAAGAGCTGCTTCTTTCCCATCTGTGCCATGAGCCAGCCCAGTGTGGTGGCACTGGGGGGCACTGGGGGACACTGGGGCCCAGTGTGGTGGCACTGGGGGACACTGGGGCACACCCAGCTGTTGGCACCTGGATTGGGAAATGAAGGTGCAGGGAGTTTTCTGGGGCACCACACCTGGCCCAGGCTGCCACAGGACCGTGCCCCCCGTGTTTTTCCCTACACTGGCACCAAATGAAAGAACCCTGGTGCCACCAGGCCACCCAGGGCTTGGGGACAGGGGCACAGTGGCGCTGGTGGCCGCGTATCCGTCTGCACACACAGACACGGCTGCGCTGGAGGAGCAGTGGGAGCAGGAGTGTAAATATTTCATAGTGAACCAGAGAGGGAAAAAAGAAAAAAAAAAAAGAGGCTGAAAAAGTGTTACTACAGAAACGGATTTACAGGGGAGAGGCTAAAAAAGAAAGCAGGGTAAAAAGTGCCGGGTGATGCATCACAGCCTTTCGTGGTTTCTATGCCAACCACCTGCAGAGCCAATTCCACAGCTGGGCCTGGATTTCCCCAGCCAGGGCTGTGACGGAGCCAGGGCGAAGCCACCGGCACCACACGCTGGCATTGTCACCTGTGCCCACCCTGGCACTGCCACCCTGGCACCCCCTGAGACATCAACCCCCTGGGGGACAGGGCAGCGAGCTGGAAAGCACCGGGGGGCCCAGGCTAAGCTGTGCCTGGAGGGATGGAGGGATGGATGGATGGATGGAGGGATGGATGGATGGATGGATGGATGGAGGGATGGATGGAGGGATGGATGGAGGGATGGATGGAGGGATGGATAGAGGAATAGGAAACACTAGCTAACTCTTGAAGATAAAACAATGTAAACATCTGAATAATAATTTTGCATTAATGCCATTTATGAATGGCACTGAAGGTGAATCCTTGGCAGAACTTACTACTTTTTGCCAACTACTGAGGTGTGGAACAAGAGAAAAAGGTGCAGAACGAGGTAATTCTGGGTTTAAAACAGTCAAATGTGTTATATTCTGAATTCTTTCTCTGGCAGAGACAAACTCTTTAAAGAGGAAAACATCTAAAGGGTTTTCAGTTTAAGCTGGTGTTCAGAAACCAGGGACAGCTGAAGGATATGGCAATTAGCATAGCAAAGAGGTGACAGAGTGAAATGATATGAGACAGGATCAATCAGGGAGGGACTGTGAAAGGAGATGGCTGGATTTGTGTTGCCACTGTTTTCCCTTGGTAATCCACCTACTGCATCTGTATTGTGAGCTTAAAGATACCTGAACCTCATAATGTTTCATGGACTGATTTCTGCTCTTGATTTATTTGAGACACAGTTTCAACCAGGTTAAAAAAAAAAGAAAAGAAAAGGAGAATAACTCCTTTTGTTAATTGGTGTCCTCTTTGGATCAGCTGTGAGTCTATGTCCCTTGCATGGTGTAGTGTGATGATCTGTGGCTTGAAATACTTCTGCTTAGAGCATTCCCTTGTACCAGGCTCCCTAAAAAAAGGCTTTCAAGAACTAAATGGCATGGTTTGTTTGAATTTAAAAGGGAAAAAAAGAAAAAAGGTAGCTCCATCCATCTTTTTAAGCAGTGTAAGCTCGGAGCAGCTGGGAAAGACAGTGTAGAAGCAAAAAGGTTTGTAAACAAGGCTGCCATCACCCTCTCTGTCTTCTGCTGAGCCTGGCTCCAAGCCAGCTCTGTGACTTTCTCTGTTGTTTTACTTCTTTCTTCCTTGTTGCCCTCCAACTGTGCTTGTAAAAGGACCCCAAACCCAGCACCCTACGTGCAAACTCTTGCTGTTAGATGGGAATGAGCCCTTGGCATCTGCCCTTCTCACACCAGACCACAAGGGAGAGGTTTTGTACTGGGCACCCTGAAATGCCAGTGAAAAAGGGGAAAGCCCAGGTACCTCCCATCTTTGGTGGACCAAGGGCAGGTATGTGGTCAGACACTGTTCTCAGCTCAAGGGGCATCTCAGTGTGCTGCCACAGCCCCAGGGTGTGCACTGGGGCCCTTGGCAGGGATCACTCAGATGCTCTTTAATAGAAGAGTTCAAGAAGCCAAACATGAAGGATTTTTAACTTTTTCCCCCTCAGGCATAATAGACCCAGGGCAGTTTAATTCTGTGGTTCCTGTGCAAACTTCTATGAGCTGTTTGATAACCATATGTGGTTAATACCTCAGATTTATGTACCCTGTGAAAGATAAAACTTCAAATAATGTATGTCCCTTCCTACACGTAGATTTTATCATTCAAAGCAAACTCAAAGAAAAAAAATATACTTCTAGTACCTCCCCTCACAGCACCAAAATTTCCTGGCTCCCTCTCTGGAATAATGTAAATCTCCAAAGACACTTACTTTGAGCACTTAAAAGCCACAAAGCACCATGAGCAAATGCCAAATGTAGAAACATAAAGGCTTAAAAATTAATTCTACCAAATAGGATAATTTGTTTTCCTTACAAGTTTTCATCACTTCTGCCTTCAGATTCATACCAGATAATCAGACAGCCCACCACCCAAAAGGTCTCTCAGTGTGATGTGGACACTAAGGTATCAGAAGGATTTTTATGTTGTTTTATAGAACTGAACAGAGTTATTTTTTACTAGTTGTGCTGCCTGGATAGCTGCTTGGATAATTTATCTGCAGTTTTTGCCAAAATGGTCCCATCATTGTCATCTTCAGTTATACTCTGTTCCCATTAGGAACTAAAAAAAAATATTTAGTGATTCAGATCATTCACCTTAATCAGTGTCAGGATTTATGCTTCACACTGTGCACTAGTTCTAATATGAAACAGCCCCTCTCTATATGTTAAGTGATTTATTTACAGGCAAGTACATTCAAAATGGTGCTGGAAGTTCAAGACTTAATTTTACACTATGGCTTCTGTGCAAGGGGGCCCTCCTGGTGTTTCTTAGAAGTGATTTCCCTGTGCCTGCAGCACAGCATGAAAAGTTCTTTAATGGATATGACTTTTTGCTCTCTTAGAAGGGATGTTCTGTGAGACCATGGGGTAAAAGGCAAATATCAATGATTATGAGGCTGAATAGAAGTAAAAGATGAATCTGCCAGAAACACAAGAAGCCTCTCCTCACCCTTCTATGGTATTAGAAGAATATTGGAATATACATATAGAAGACAGTATTAGAATAGCTATAACTGCAGACACTTTGTTGTTATTATTCATAGAGAACTCTGCAGTAAGTTCACACTAATCTTGAGAAGCAATAACTGTGCAACTTGAGTCCTGTTCTGAGGCTTGACAGACCTTTCAGAGTTATCAACAAAGACCCCTTACAAAACAGAGAAAGAAATTATTCAGCAGTGTCTCCCCAAACAGCAGAGCCTCTCCAAAGAGTCAGGAAACCTTCCACGAGCTGAGGATTTTGTCCCAGCTCACTTAGCACAGCACATCTGAGTGGCATGTGCTTCCTTACCCATTTACTCTGGTGCCTTAAAATTCTATTTCCTAGATGGAAATAGACTTTCCTTTGTGGAATTCCGGAAATTTCCTACAATGTAATTTCTGAAACAGAGGCGATTGCAGTGCATTGGATGGAATTCCCTTTCAGTGACAGAGGGACTAAATACTGAGTGACCTCAATGTGTCAGCACTTTCCTTCCACTCCCTCCTGAGCTGTCACCAGAACAGCCTCCCCAGGAGTGTGGTCGTGGCACCAACCCTGTCAGAGCTCGAGGAGCAATGGGGTGACACTCACAGCCATGTGGTTCAGTTTGGGGTGGTCCTGAGAGCAGCAGGGAGTTGGACTGGATGACCCGTATGGGTCCCTTCCAACTTGAGATAGTCTGTGATTACACAAGAGGCACTAGATCGTGTCACTGGAAAGTGATGAGCACTTAAATCAGTTCAAGGTGTGGGAGGGTGGGTAACTTCAAGCATGCAGGTCATCTAGCTGGCCTTGCCCAATGACCATCAGAACATATCAGCCCATAGGGAAGGGAGGGAGGAATGTAGAAAAAAAGCACATTTTTTTTTGTGTGTGTGTTTGTTTGTTTGCTTTTTTTAGTTTTCTTAGCCCAAAATATTGTGAAGACACTGTTTTGATTAAAATGGCCATTCCTTAATTGAAAGAAGGTGTTGAACCCTCAGTCTTTTGGGAGCTGGAAGTGTGAAATGTGAAAGACCTGGAGGGATGCGATTGTCTTGACATGAGGGAAAAGACACCTTCTCATAAATCTTGAGAAAATCATTAGTTCAATTATTTTGGGGTCAGTGACTGTTACTACAGGCATTGGAACTACAGCTACCAGCTCTTGAACCAGATGCTTCATGAGTGCATAATCATTTAACTGTGTGAAATCATGTAAAGATGTGACTTGTCATTTAGGAGTGGGACATGCCACGCCAGCTGTGCTTCTGCATTTCCCTTTTGTCTACTCCCGCAGCTGGAACAGCCTGGAAAAACAAGGGTTTCCCTCAGGATTTGTAGCAGGCAGTCGGAAGGCTCAGGTAGCTAGTTTGCACCTTTAAAATTTCCACTTTGGATTCCCCACTGTTTCAGGATTGTGACCTCGAGCATGGATACTCAGGTAAAGCTGTGGTCTTGCAGAGTTCTGTGCACAACTGACTCTGGGCAAGAAACAGGGCAGTGTGTGTGGGTTTCTAAAATTCTTTCATCAGGACATATTATTATGGTGTTTCCTGAACACTGACGTAACCTCTGCATGTGTCTGGATGTTGGATATGACAGATAAACACCTACATCCACAGTACTATCAACTGGTTCAAGGTGCTGATTGATTGATAAAGAGACCATGAAAACCCATCCCTTAGTGACACCTTTTTCTGCTGCAAAGTCTGGTGCCTTCAGTGTGGCTCACTAGCTCAGCTGCTGTTGTGATAACTGCATCACTGAAACCTAACAATATTTTATTTTAATTAGTGGTTAATCAAGTGTTTAATAAAATAATTTATTATTCATTAATAAATTGTTTTTATTAATAATGAGTAATTTATTAATAAAAAAATATTAGCAAAGACACTCTTCTCCTTCCATAGCAGCTACTTTAGGAGTCTTCTGATAAGGGAAAAGCTGTATAGATTAACCTTCTAATGTAATTTCTTCTGCTTGACTCATGGTTCATTTTACCTTGAACCACCACTTCTGTCTTGTCTGTGTCTCTTCCTCCCACATTGTGGAGGCATTTTCCCTCTTCAGTTTAAAAAACAACTTGCTTGGTTAGGTCTGTGTGGCCTCCTCAAAGAAGATGAGTTCTGTAGTCAGAAGAGGGAGGATGCTGAGGGGATGTGATGGGAAGAGCTACTCAGAACAATTGGTGGTATATTTCTGAAGCTCAGGGTAGGATCCCTAGTGGTGTGCTGGAATATGACCCATGAGTATATTTGGAGACATCTCAGGAGGAAGAGATAAAGGTTTGTGGAGGACATGTGTGTTCCCAGGGCTGCAGTTAGGCACTAACTGGGATTCACAAAATGCCCATTTAAATACATAATTTTTGAATATGGTTCATTAGTGACAAGTTAAACCAAGTTTTATTGGAATTTTCCTGCTAATGACAGCTGTGAAACCAGCGCAACAAATGCTTTTCACTACATTTAAGAGCTAATGTTTAATTCCCAGAACCCATTCCTCACTATGGAGCTTTTTAAATATCTTGTACAGAAGCAGCTTGAACAATGCAATGTTAAGTGAATTAAATGAAATGCTGACTAACATAGCTGTGTTTTCCTCATGTGCAAAAGAGTATTACATTGCAATCATAATTTGGAATAATAAGGGTTTGGTTCAGATTTGGTATGGTTCACCCTATAACATGGATTTTATCTTCACATGGTGGGATAATTTCTTGGTCTGATCCTTAAAGTTTACTGTAAATCATTTAAAAAAGCCTAGCTTGGGGTTGCATGCAGTCCTTCAAGCCGAAACCACTCCTTTCTTTCACCAGGTATGTTTTTGATTAAAACACAGTTTTATTGTTGCTGTGTATTTCCTGTTTTCCACCTATCTTAATTCCCACACGTCGCATAAGGACCCCCCTAATATGATGGATTTACGGAGAGACCTGTTAACATGGCAATAACCACAGCTTCCCTCCCAGCTACTGTCTGTCAGCACACACACCAAAGTGGGCTCAGGGATGTCTCCCTCTCCTTGCTCTTTATGCATCCAGCCTTTTGCATGGGAATGGCTGAAATCCATCAGTCTGCTGAGGATAAACTGAGCTGTTTGCTGTGTGTGACCAGAGAGGATAGGATGGACAGGCATTGGAGGGTGATATCAGCACAGCAAAGAAGTTTGGATGGAGCTTTTCTCTTGCCTTTAGAAACCCTGGTTAGTGAAACACAGCCCTGGAAATAAAAAAAAATCTCATAAAATGAGCAGTAGTCTTCAACAGTAATACTGAGGATAATAAAAATCAATCATTGGTTGACAGAAGTCTGTGATTTCTGTGCTGGTGTTAACACAAAGGAAGCTTTATATATTTAATTATTTTGGCTTTTCTAATGCGTGAATTGAGTGGATTGGATATTAGGAAAAATTTCTTCACTGAAAGAGTGGTTAAGCACTGGAACTGGCTGCCCAGGGCAGTGGTGGAGTCATCATCCCTGGAAAACAAGTGTTTGTGACACTTAGTGCTGTGGTTTAGTGGGCATGGTGGTGTCCAGTGTTGGGTTGGACTTGATGGTCTTGGAGATCTCTGCCAACCTTAATGATTCTGTGATTCATGTGCCTGTCCTGGGTGCCAACCTTTCTGAGTTCAGAATCCACTTCAGGGGAGAATGAGAAGCAAAAATTGAGACAGGGCAAAATAAAACCATTCAACGTGCACTGCAGGGACAGGTGGAGTGGAAAGAAGTAGAAAAGGACAAGAAGAAAACCAGTCAAAGTCTGTGGTGGAGACCCATCAACTTAAAAACAAACAAACAAGAAACCCCAAACAAATACACAAAAAAAACCACAAACCAAACCCCACATGTGTCAGTTTCATTTTATATGAATTTCTCGACCCAGCCCTTTGCTTTTACCATGTACTGAACACATGATTGTGCCAGGAGAAAACACTTCCAGAGAAAAACAGGTGAGATTCTGAAATTCTCTGTGTGACCTCCTGCAGCCCACCTCTTTTCACACATTCAAACCAGCATCTTGAGAGCAAACATCAGTCTGCTTCGAGGTCAGACCCAGCAGAGGGAAGGTCATTAATAATCCCTCTGTACCTGTATTGTTACAAAGTCTATAAGGCCTGTGACACTTCACTTTTCCTCACATTGATTTTGACTGGGAAAAATAGATGAGTAATGCATCTGAGTGGTGCCTGCTGTTCCCTAGCACATAATAAGCAGCATTATTCATTTCATAGGGGATAGGTAATCACCTTTCTGAAAGAGAAGTGCCACTTGAAAAGCTGTCTTTCCCATCTCCACATTTCCCTCCTTTATACCTGTGTTATTAATAAATAGGTCACTGCTAGAGGAAAGCTGCCAGAGGCACAGGTATGCCCAGCTAAGAGGATAAATGTTCTTGCCACAGGATGGGAGTTGTGAGGTTTTTCATAATTCTTTCCTGCTCAGACTCCATCCAGATGTGGGTTTCAGGGAGGCTGTTTGGAAAAGCCTTTTGTTTCTGATTCTCTGTGCTGTGGCTGTATCCTGGGGTAGCTGGAGGTGGGTGACTTATCTCTGGGTGGCTGAGAGGCAGGGACCAGATGGGGAAGGATTTCATCACCACGCTCCTCTAGAGATGGCCTGAGCTCATTCCTCTGCAGAGGAAACAGGGTGAATGAACAACTCGATAATGCTCCACAGTTTGGAGATTGCTTCTGGATGAATGACTTGCTTGTCTGCAAGTGTGAGCACAGGGCTGCTCCTGCAACACGTGACAAGAATGGGGAATTTATTTTCTTCAAAAAGGATTTTTCATTTGATGATATCTGGTATGTGCACACAGATTTGGGAAGTGTTCTCCCCCACACTTCTGTTTCACCATTAGTTGAAATTAAATCCAAAGGTACAAATTACATTCAAACATCCAGTTTTGCTCTTTATCCTATTTTACCAAGAAACTTCATATTTCTCTTTGACTGTGTTATTATATTCCAATGAAACCAGCAAATTATTAATGTGAGCATGGAATAACCTGTGGCCCCTTGGCCTGTTTGATAGGTTGGTTCATTTGCAGTTTGTAATTTGCTTGTGGTTCTCAGTAATTATCACTATCTCACCTGCTGCTCTTTTGGACCCTTGTGCCATGTTCTCCCAGACCAGAGCAGGTGGGTGCAAGCTGCACAAACCTTCCTGTGGCATCTCTTTGTCTGCCAGCACTGAACAGGCATTCACACAGGTGCTCATGCCAACCATTTAAAGGAGTTGCTCTGCTCATTAAGTGCTGCATCACAACATTCCTGTGCAAAATAATGATATGTGGGGAAAAAGATAAAAAAACCCAGTAAGCTGCTGGGAAAGGGCTTTGAACACACACCTTGGAGGACAGTAAAACTGTGAGATGGAGGAGGAATCAATTTTCCTGCTGTCAGAGGAGCAGTTTATACCAAACAGTGCTAATAGTACTCTCCTATCAAATATTCTATTATTGTTTTTTACCTTCTACCACTGGTGAAGGGGATATGCCCTTCTGATGGGGGCCAGTCCAGCCGAGGCTACTGAGCTCATCCAAAACCTGGAGCTGAGATGCTCTGCAAGGGAGAAGAGAGTGGCTCCTGCTCTCTGAATGCTGTCTGCTGCCTCAGAGGTTGGACTTTCTGGGGTGGGGACCTGGGTGAACAGTAGCTCACTGTTCAGAGAGGGATAACAGATGTGGGCTTTTGAGCGAGGTTCCCTTGGAGGTTTCCTGGTGCCTCACATGGAGGTTCACTTTTGCACATCATGATGCTTTTCTCTGTGTATGTTTTTACATATTTTCCTTTTACTTTGTGTGCTAATGTTTAATAGAGGCACACTGGAAAGCTCCTTAAATTAATTGCACGTGCCAGGATCCAATTTTTTATCTTATTGTCATGAACATCCCTGCTGCTAATGAAGCTGGGGGTGGTTTAGGAAATATTAGGCATGCTGACCAACCTGCCCTGCATCCACCAGCTCAGTAGCTCCGCTTGCACCGCTTTCTGCAAGCCTTACCAGCTAATTAGAATGCATTAAAAATGACAGTGCCTGTTGATTGTGGGGCTGGAAACCAGAGATTATGGTGTCATACAACACCAGGCAATATGTGAGTCAGTCGGCGCCCTTTGAACGCTCCTCACATCTGGCTGGCTGTGAATGGGCCCACTGTCCGAGGGGCTGCTGCTGTAGTACCTGGTTCCTTATGTACTAATTACAAGCCCTGAACACAGCAGTTAGGAGAGTCTGGGGACTTGTGGCTGGAGTTCA
>JAWWMO010000096.1:8579272-8592950 GCA_035047845.1 Dendrocincla fuliginosa
AAGCCAACTTCACCCATTTTACCCAGAGGAGTGAGCAGCCAAAACCAGGACAAAGCCAGGGAAAAAAAAGAGAAAAGTGTGTGTGTGTGTGTGCGTCTGGCTCTGTATATGAATTATGACTATTCAAGGGAGAAAAAAACCTGAATGATTGCCAGAAAGCCAAGTGTGTAAAGGGACAGCTGGAGTTTTATGCTGGAGTTTACAATGCATTACTGTTCAATAAAAAAAAAGGAGTCCTTTACAACAGCAGCTCATGTGTTGCATGGGACATGAGCTACCCCTGAACACAGAGCACCTTCTTCAAAGGACAGGCCATTTCATACTGGATTTTCTTTTAAAGGTGACCTGGAGGTGTGTCATGGAGTGGAAAAGACCTGATTCCAGTGGTTGTAAGGGTTTGGTAGAGGATGTATGAGCACCACCGACCCCCTGCACCACTGCTGTCTCAGCACTGGACCTTTTTCTCCTTTTGAGTGAAAGGGCTTTAAAACCTGGGGCAAAGTTGTCAGATTTGGCAAGGGCAAAATGCTGACTGGGTGCTCACAATGATTGAGGACAGAGAAAGCATGAAAAGATGGGAGGAAAGCTGAATCTTTGTCCAAAAGGAACGCTGGCACTGGTCGTGTCCAAATTGTCTGAGAACCTTGAGTTTTCAAAGAAAGTTTCACCCCTAACCAGTTTTTCTCTGTAAAAGCCAATTGAGCTTTGTTGGATGCTTTATAAGCAATTCCCCCCTTGTGATATTATAACTGCTCATTACTTTCTTGTATTATTCATGATAGTTAATTTTCTTCCAATGGTTTCAGGGGTCCCTGAGCCAACTGGACCAACAAGTACTGCTCAGTTTTGGTACGTGCAAGAAGCACTAAATGGTGGAGAAACTCTGAACAAGTGGACTGCAGATTCTGAAGTAAGGAATAGAGAATCTCCTAAATGATAAATGTCACAGCAAAACATGATGGAGAAACCTAGACAGGAGATGGAACATCTTTCTGAAACCAGCCAGTAGTGTTAGCTAAAAGTAAGTTGAATTACAGTGGGAAAGAAATGGAAAAAATGTAGCCAAAAGAATAAGCAAAATACTTGCAGGTGGTACTGAGATTTTGTTTTAAAGCAGCCCAGTGTAACATAAATCTATAAATAAATAAAACAACTTTAGAAGTAGAAATCCAATTCAATAATGGTGCAAATGAGTCTGTTTGGTAAAGGATTCTATCAAGAATAAAAAGAAGCTCTCTTTATGCAGCAAAAAAAGAGGGAAACCAGAAAGTAAAGGAGGTTAACTGTAAATCTCCATCAAAACAGAAAGAGAAAAAGGAACACAGAGGTCTTGAGGAAGAACTTTTGAAGGCAAAAAAATTTAATAATAACCCCTTTCTATAAACACATACATCTTCCAAGTTGTCTGCAAGACCAATGGAAGATGAAAGGATAATGGAAGTGCTTGGGGAAGATAAGGACCGCCAGAAAGTTAAATTAATTGTTTGTATCAGTGCTCACAGAGGAAACACTCAGGGAGTTTCTTGCAGCGGATGAGTCACAGCAGCTTCCTTCAGTTTTGGTTTTGGGACTGTCTTGAGTGGCTCTAAATCCACTCTGCTTTCAAAGGTGACAGTCCTGTTGCCCCCACACTGACTCTGGCCATGTCATCCCTTGTGCCAGTATTAACATCCTTGCAGCCAGATCAAGAAACTAGTCCCATTAATTCAGGTGTGGAGCTTAAGACAAAAGAACTGAGTATTTATATGTAACTTCTTTCTGTAGTGCTATGGCATGTTATGGGTATCTGAAGGACAATTAGTCTCCAAAGGCAACTGGTGAATGTGTATAAAGGTCGATCCAGGGAGAACAGAATTTCTAATCAGGGAACAACCAGGTCAATGAACTTCACTGTGCTGGGCAATACAAGGGAGGTGTGCTTGCTCTGCTTTCGTGCCCTTCCCAAATATTTCCTATTGGCAAAGTTGACTTCTGGCCTGAAAAAATGCCATTATCTCTTTATGGCACCAGAAGGAAACCAGCAGGAGACAAAGGGCACCTCTCTTTAAGTTTTATGGATTTAGGTCAGTCTCAGGAGAGCTGGAGACGGAGCACTTTCCCTCTTAACATGCATTTAAATGTTTCTAGTACACAAAGTAAATATGGTCTTGATTACAGTTGATTTTTCCAATATAAATTGTTAACAATAGGATGTTTTGATAGCATTTTCAGGGAATCAGGAAGAAAGAAGCAAGTCTTTCTTTCTTAATCCACTCTCCTCGTCCAGTGAAAAAAGAAATGAAAAAATGTGTCTTTTACTCTGTACAAGAACACAGAAGGGTATCAGTGCACTCTCACAGGGACTACAACTAACAAGACCTGTCCTTTTCCCCTGCAAAATAAATCTTTTGATCCACACTGAGACTAAACAAAGATTTCGCTGTTTACTTTTGGAAGCACTAAAGCATCAAGACACGAACACTAGGGGATAATCTATTAAAGAAACTTTGTGTTAGAAGTTCAGCCTTTGTAGAAGACTTTGTCAACAAATCTTACCAAAATACTGATGTGCTACCTTAGATTCCTGGTGGCAGAAGAGTGTGTGCACATTCATTGGTCCTGAATTGTCTTTAAAACAAAGCAATTTTTTGGCTCTTGAAGTGTTGTGGTTTTTATGAGCATCACCCCCCAGTTAAGGACCTCAGATTTCTGTACCTCTTGTGCTTGGTTACTACATGCTGCAAAAAGCTTCGTCACAGGGCACAGGCACCCCAAGTGGGGGTAATTTTATTTCATGTCTCACAGCTTCCACAACCAATGAAAACTTGCCACTGAGCTAAAAAATTAAGCTTGCCACACACTTCCAGGCCTGAGGCTGCACGAAGTATCAGCTGCAACCACCAGGCTAAATAGTGGCATAGAAAGGAGAACACAATTGATTTCAACTCCTGGATCTCTGCAAGAGACCGAGACTTGTTAGAGGGCAGAAGAATGAAAGCAGATGGGAGATTTAAACTGCGTCAAGTGATTTAAAGATGCATGGATGAGCCTTTTATTACATGGGATGATTGATGATGCACCAGCAACTAATGCTGGCCACGCTGGTAAGAATTAATTTGGAGGCCCAATTAGAGCTGAACTGTTACTTAGTCCCAGGCTGCAAAAGAAAATCCAGCCATTTGTCCGGGGGTATCTGAAGTTTTTGGACTGTTATCCAAAGAAGGAAACATGGTTATGCCTGGCTTTGTTGTGCTGTTTTCAGCATGTCTGCCTCTCATTTGGTCTTACATGTTTACTTTTCTTCCCTTTTAATGTAAACTGCACCACCTGCCTCAGCCTGAGAGGCAGCACAAGAGGCGCAGTAAGAGCCTGACTCGACATCAGCTGTAACCTTAATGCTCAACCATTTCAAAGGTGTTATCTGGCTGGGCTGTAACCTGCCCCTACATGGACAAGATAGCAGTGTATTGATGCTGTGTGCTCCTGCTTATTGTCAGCAGCCTTGACAAATATGCTTCATATCCCTCTGAGCTTATACCAATAACCCAGAAGGTTCCAGCAGTGCCTACACTTGGGTCTTTCATTCTTATCTGCATCAAGACCCAGGGGCGAGGAATTTACTGCATGGAAATGTGTTGGCTTGTTTTGATTAAAGGTGCTAAGGAAAACCCAGATTCAACACCTATACAGCCACTGGCAAATGGGCAACTGTATTTCCACCATGAATGGTGCAGTTTGCTGGAGGCCTTTATTAACCATATGTGGGCCTGTTGTGGGCTGGGTGAAAATTAAATGGAGTGCTAGTGCATCATTAGAACAGTTGCCAGGACTGGTTTTGGTTCACAGCCTGTGCCCGTGTCAAAGACCTAGTGCTCTGCTGGAGAGTGCTGGACTTCTTCCTCCCATTACTAAGCCAGAGTGTTGAGCTGAGGCTTGTGAAATCCCACTAAACTGTGGTTTAAAGCTGTCATCCAGTGAATCTGACACTGATGCCTCCAAAGATTGCCCCAAGCATTTTGGTCTGAGTTTTCCTTCTGCTCTCCCTCTGACAACTCATAGCTATTGACCACAGCTAGTGGGTGATGCCCAAGGATATGTTTTTGGACACCAGATCCTGATGAGCAGCTCCAGGAAAGTGACCTCAAGCTTTAGTGAGGCATCAACTACCCAGGGATTGCCTCCCTCTCCTCTTCTGACGACAGTCTGTCTTTGCAATTTTGATGCTGCTGATCCCCACCAGGATGTTCACAGCTGAGGCTGCCTTGGTTCATGATTCAGCCCCCAAATTTGTTCCAAATGTGTGGCAGCCGAAGGCTGGTGATGTTTTATTTGTTGTTGTGGTTGCTCTGAGGGCTGTGGCTAGAGAAGCCACCCTGTGCATACGCCCCTGCAATGCTCCACAGACCAAACCTCCCAGCCATCCCAACACCATGGGGGTTCCTGCCATCCCCAGGGACATGCTGAAAAATCAGCCCTGGAAGTGAGTTAAGGCTTTTGAAGATGCATGTGGTCCTGGGAGTCAGCAAAACAAACACAGGGAGCGTGCAGAGAACAGCAACATGGGGGGGTAACTCCTCTGAACAGCAATTACTGCTGCTCCACATACATCAATTAACCAGCTTTGCACCCAGGCATTTAGGTTTGCTGCTTCACCCTCTTGTGCTCAACTGTGCTCTGAATAGACAGCAGACAGTCCCAGCTTTTTTAGTGCAGTGCTAGGATCAGCTCTCCACATCTTCATGGGACAGTAATAAGGAAATTAAAAGTTTAGGACTGAGGACAAAATAGATAATTATTGCTGTGCCAGCTCTTCATTGAAGTCGAAAAGAGGCCACACTGCTCACATAGGCACCTGAAGGCAGGACTAAGCACCATTTGGACAATTTGCTATAACCAGCTCTTGGTGCTTCCCCCACATCCCCTTCATCTCTACTGAGCTCTTGGATGAAAGAGAGTCAACCAAGCCAAGACTGCTCATCAATTAATTCAGACCAAGTTTCTCATGTAACCTGACTCTTGCTTATTGCTGGGCTTATTAATGGCTGAGTGATAAACTGGGGTTTGCTTCCTTTTTATTTCCTTTTCCTTTTTCCAGAGACAGTGCCCAACAAGACCTTGGAACTGACTCAATAAAGTGTTTAGTTGCAGGAGAGTTAATGTACTTTATAGCCAGGATGAAGGCATTTGAACTCATAAATAGTGAGAGTGTGCCATAAATTCTAAAAACCCCTAATGATGTTTAGGTTCTGTGTAACCAGCGTGGAATAAAGAGGTAAATTTTTGGATGTCTCCCACGTGCACCATGTGGCTGCACCTAATAATAGCAGAGGTTCCTTGTGAGATGCATTCTTCCTTCATAAAGTTTGTTTGCAGAGCAACACACTGAACCAACTTTGGAGGCTTTGTATGGTAAAAGTGCCTTTATCAGAAATCTTGCAAGCTGTCTCTACTTACCAGAAAACATTTATTGGCATGAAACACTGTGTATTTTGTTTCCACAGAACCAGAGCAGGAAAACACTCTTCTCTCCAGGCTTCTTGTGCTCTTCAGGGAATTTTCCTGCAAACTAAACCTCTGTGCCCCTTCTCTGCTTAAGGAGAGATGAGATGGATGAGAGGAAGGAAGAAAAGTGAGACTATTTTAAGCTTCCATATAGGGAAACCAACATTTAAATATTGGTAAATTTTTAAATGAACACTTCAGCATTTAATGTTTGGTTTAAATGTTTACAAACCACTTATCTCTGGTCTGCAAATCTGGTGGGGCAGGGACCAACTGCTGTGTGTGCCATCCCAGGTGAGTGTCCCAGCTGCTCCAGGCATTGCCTTGGGTGAGGATTCAGTTTTCTGAATGTTCCCTGATTAGAAGCTCAGAGGTACTTCTCCTCATCCCCACCTGCTGGATCTCTTCTTGGTCATCCTTATCCTTGCCCTGGACCTGGGGCACATTCAGTCCTGGGTGGTAACACTTTCTTAACCCCCTTGCTGCCCAAAGAGAGCTGGAAGCAGTTTCTTTTACCACTTTAGCATTTGAAAATGCTAAGTCTGATGTGAAATGTTCAGCAGAGACTTGTGTAAACTATTTAACTCATTTGATTTACTTGCTCTTGTGGACATTTCACGTGTATCCACTTTAGGGGCCCAGAACCCATTGGATCTATGGGTCACTTTCTAACCAGAGTTGTGGAAATTCATTAAATCTCTTTTTCTATCAACAGAGCTAAGCCTAATCAATAGTGCCTGCCACATTTGCACTCTACTTTCACTTCCATGCTGAATTTCATGGATGAAGTCAAATGAGCAAGTTTTGCTCTTGTGTTATTGTTATATTATTTTTTAGTTCAAACAGGAGGCATCAAATACTGCTCCTGCTGTCTTCAGAGGAAGTTCAGGCTATTGCCTTTGTCAGGCTGCTCAGATGGACTTGCTGCCCCACACAAACACAACAGAGCAGATGCTGAATAGCATTCACAGTTCCTGAACAAGCCTGTTACGTACCAGGATCAGCATGAACCTGAAAGTGGATATGGAGGTTTGTTTATTCTCCTTTCTCTTCTTGGATGGCAGGGGGGAAGATGTTTCTTTCTTTCTCTCTCTCCCTTTCTCTCTCTTTTTTTTTTTATAAGCTGTAAACAAAACAAGATATTCATGTTCACCTTAGTAAATGGACGGATGTTTCCCATGTTGTAAAAACAAGCAGCAGTCAGGGGCTGAATGTGTGGCCGTAACAAGATACATCTACATATCCCATGTGTTTTCAGACAAAAGAAAAGAGAATAAAGGCCTGGTCCGAATCACAAGTTCTCAGAACATCCTTCTGCTTTCTGCCACCAGCACCTCATGCTCACATGGTGCTCCCCTTGCCAGGGCAGCTCCAGATTTTTCACTGTGACATGCCAAAGCCCAGACAGCAGCTATGTTCTCATGTGCTGTGCCTGATTTCTGTCACAGAAACAACTTTGTCATTGTTTTCTTGCCTGTTTCCTCTTGGCACCACTCTCGGGGCAGATTGTGGGCACAAAGCACACGCTGGGTGCTGAGCCTGTGCTCCCTGGTGCTGAAGCCATGGCAAAAATTCCCTGTTTCAACTCTCACATTGGATCAGGATCCAAGGACTGCACTGCCAGCTCTCGTAGGGCAACACATGGGCACAGAGGAGAGACAAAGTGTTTTCTCCTGTGATTTTAATTCATGGGAGGAGGGTTTCATTATACATATGCACATGGTAGAGTCATGGTATGATGGTTTTGGTGGAATGGATCTCAATGAGCTTCAGTTGTCCCAAAGGTGAGCATCTAATGTAAGCTAATTTATTGAGATCTCTGTTGTTGTTGTTGTAGTAGAACATCATGTTCTTTCAGGAAGTGTTCCAACTTATATATCTTAAAATGGAATATATTATCCATCTGTCCCCCCTGGTAACTGCTGACCTTTGAGTCTAGATAAGTAGTTTAGACTAGAAACTGAACCTGTAAATAGTAAAAATAGGGCTAAAAAAATCCTAATTCAAATCCCTGGTAATCATATTGCTTGGATCTTTATCAGACTTGAGGATTTTGTTGTCAGGGACTCAAAAATTAAGTCTGAAATGAGACATTTGGGTGAATATGAGAGGCAAATTCATGAGAGCTTGCCTTGAGATTATTATACTTCACAAATGTACAAAAGAAACTAGAGTTAGCACCTTCCAAACATTTATAACCCGCAATAAAACATTGCTAAGATTATTTTTTTTTCTATTATAAGGGTTAATATTGCTGAAGGAACCAGGAGGGAAGCAAGCTGAGTAACAGTTTTTGTAAGAGGGCAAAACCAATGTATTATTTTATGTCCAGGACATTGTTGCTGTACATTCTTCTGGTAAACAGACATCTGACAATTGCCCTTTATCATCTGAAATTCACTGAAACGTTGCCTCAATGTGTGCAGGACCAAAAGCTTCACTCCCAGTGCTGCAGCGAGATGCAAACTCCTGTATCCCACCACCTGTGTTGGTACCACCCATGGCCTTTCAAGCAGCTCCTCTGAGGACCACAGCCCTCTGATAACCTTGTTGTATTTGTTTTTGGTGTGGCCTCTGGGGATTAAACAGCAATTGAAGTTTTGTTTCAGGAACTGACAGTGCAGTGGACTGGAAAGGCTTTGCAGGGTGTTCAGCTCTCTGGGTGGCAGAACCCACCTGGTCACGGGCTCAGGCAAACTGGTACCTCATGGTACATCCCCATGCCTGCATGGGGTTCATCTAACCCAAATCCTAAGCTCTCAGGTCAGGGCTGGCTCTGGTTCAGTGGAACTGGGTTTAGTCTGGTGAATTTTGCAGCAGGATCTCTCAGCAGCATCACCCTCTCTCTGCTGCAGGAACAGTGTCCTAAGCATAGAGTGCAATTTTCTGGCCTTATTTTACTAGTGCTTTGTCATTGATTTCTGAATCTTTTCCAGGTTCTTTGGTCCATCCACAAAACAACCTAAACTCTGCTCTGAATTCCAGGCTACATATATTTATCACCCATGCTGTACTTATGCCACCTCTGGCTGCAGATAATGCTCTTTTCCATTAGAAATAACATTACATGACATTTCATCAGCTTGGATGCCTAATTACATTTATCAGTCTAATTCATTGCCATTGTCTTTGGTATCTTGACTTCAGCCAAGGTCACATTTACAGATCTTTCCATATTCCTTTCTTAGAGTGTGTGACAGCTTTGTAAATTTCATAATTTTTCATATTCCTTAGGTACTTCTTGTTCAGAAGATGCTATCAGTAAATTTTATTTACCACAGAAAAAGATTATTAAGGAGTCTGAACAGATAAGTTATTCCTTATGGAAAAGTCTTGACCAGAGAAACTGAGTTTGAGAAAAGGAGAGACACATGGGAAAGGAGTTATTAATCTCCCATATGAGTTTTGTAGTCAGGAAGCTCAAACTAAAACACTCCACAGAGGGTACCTGTCTCCAACAATGATAAACTGTATTTTGTAATCAATAAGCCTTATGTTTAGTGCTTGTGGGAGAGAGAACTTGCTTTTAGCATACATGAGGATCATGGCTAGGAAGTTAATAATCTTGGTGGATGTGTTCAGAAAGGTATCTACAGTAGTAAGCAGCAAAATATTCACAATAGCAGTACCTTCAGATACCTGTTCTACCTCCTGGTATATCTCTTTAAGAGGTTTACTGAGACTGAAGTGAGGAAAAAAATGCAGTTTTGTTCTTGTTGTGCTCTAAATTACAATTTTCCCAACTGTGGGAGTCACAGGCTTCCAGTTACCTCTTGTAACTGTGAAATTCTCATGCCAGAGACAGCTTGGTGATGCAGAAAATATCTCAATTCCACAAAAAAAAGAGGCAAAAGGAAAAAAAAAGACACTTTCAAAAAGATATTTTGTTAATGAGATAAGCAGAAAGGGCAAATGCTTGTCATCTTATCAATCTGACACCTTAGTCTAATAATTTGAATATAAAAAAAATCAAGCATTTTCATATATAAGTTAATAAAATGATAATAGATGTGATGTTTTCTTTGTAAGACAGGCAGCGTAGACTTCTTTTTTAAGACATAAATTTTGAAATATGTAAAGTGTGCCTTTGTATTCCTCCAGGTATTTAGGGATATTCTTAAGAAGAGAAGAGAATCTGTAGGTAACAGACCCCACAGCAAAACCCCAGAGTTCTTGGGGTTTCTGCTGGTGGCTTTTTGGTTTGATTGGTTGGTTGAGGTTTTTAATTTGTTTGATTTTTCTGGTTTTTTTTTTTCCTTTTTCAGGTCATACTAAGGTCTTGAGCAACACATTTTCAGGACATTGAACTGTCAAATATCCAGCCTTAGGATTATGGGTATATTTTGGTCTATATGGTATTTCGTGTCATGGTGTGATACTGTCACCTTCTTCTCCCACAATTTCTGGTATTTGCTGTCTGGTCACCCTTATGAGCTGAAAATAAGGCTGAAAATACATTTCTCATTGTGTATGTGGGTCGCTGAGCAGCTGCTCTTCTTGATGGACAGAGAGAGATTCCCCATTGCTTACCAACATATTCCTGAATTTTTTGCAAGATTTATAGCTTTTAGTTAAGGAAAATATTTTAATCAGTGTTATCTCATCTAGGCCTGTGACTTTTACAGCATCCTGGACATTTCCAAGAGGTGATGTTTGGAGTTACCCTCAAATGAGCAACATGTTTTGAAGCTGAGTGATCCTCAGGAATGACCACATCCCACGAGCTGCTGTTTTGAGGTGAACATGGTTGTGTGCAGAGATAACACAGAGAATTGCAGGGATGTGTGTGGGACACGGTGTCCTCAGAGAGTAGGGGGGAGGAAAGACCAGTGAAAACACTAAAAAAGGCTCATGTTAACACGAAAAGGGAATTACTGAGACATGTGACTGTGATTCTGAGGACTTTGTCCATCAGGCTGCTTTCTCATGTGCTTTCACCTCCTTTCTGAGCATGAGCTCTTCAAGGAAGGAGTTCTGCAAGTGTTGGGGCAGCTTTTTGTCTGCTTGGGAGGACACTGGTCAAAGGTTCCCTGGAGAAAAAGGCAGAAACTGGGACAGGGTGAGGGCAATTGCACTTCATGCTGTGACTCTGTCTCATGTCAGACCTGGCAGATGAGCATTGCCCAGCCTGAGCCATGAGAAGGATGATATTTATTCATATTTCTTCTTTGAAACACTAAGCTATTAAATGATACCATTTTCTTTCCTTTGTGTTGTTCAGGGGATAACTATCACCACACCAGGTTGAGGGTATTCAATATTTCCTGTTCTTCCTGCTACCTCTGACCACATCCAAATGCCCAGGAAAATTTATCAAGCTGGAGGCATTTTGCTGTCAGTTTCACATCCTAAAAAACGAGTTGAGAGCAGACTTAATCCAGCTGTTTTCTGGGTCCTTTACTCTGTAGTCTGATGGTGGTAGAACAGTTGCAGATGCACAGTGTAATTATGTCTGTATGATCCTAATTATTTTACCAGCTGCCATTACTTTAGATTTTTCCAAGAATGGGTATTTTGTGAGCAAGTTGTGGAATGAGCTATTTTGCCTTTGTGCAATGGTGAATTTATAACCAGACCGGGGACTGCTTTGGATTCTTATCAAATCTTTCAAGATTTATAGCATATTATTTCCTCTGCAAATGGATTTCTAACATACAATTTGTTTATGTTGTAATCCCACCAGCTTTTTTTTCTTTTTTTTTTTTTTTTTTTGGAAATAAACCTTTAAAATGAAAAACTGTCTTTGAAGTAGAAACTGAAAGCAGCCAGTTCAGCAGTTTAAGGGGGTGGATATGATGAAAGCTTCTGTAAATTATTATTTAAGGAACTTCATGCTCATATCTGTGGCATTGTTTGTATCTGTGCCTGTTGGGTCAACTAATGAAACTCAGATGGGAGGAAGAACATTATCCCAGTGGCAGCAGTGGTGGAGGTATTCCAGATCCAGACAGAGATGTTCCAAAACACTGGGTCTATGTGGGGCAAAGCAGCCACAGATCCTCCTGGAAAACATGCCTTAATGAGTGAAAAATGTTGGTTAGTAAGTGTAAGATCAAAGTTTTGACTCAAAAACTGTCTGATAAGCCACAGGAGCATCAGGCTGCTAACTCTGTGTGCCTTGCTGCTCATCTAGTCATCACTTACTGTCCACACTGCTGGCTGCTCATTGAGAGCCATGTGACTTGTAATGCCAAGGAATTGGTACAAGGGTAAATATTAATTCGGTACAAATCAGGGTACTCAGGGGAGTTCAGTTAATTAAGGCATTTCCTTTTACCATGTCCCATTTCAGGAAAGCCTGAAGGCTGGTGTTTAAATCCACCTCTGTTCAGAGGACTGGCTAAAGCCAGAAACTATAGATTTAAAAAACAAGCTCACCTGAGAGCCTTATAATCTTTATATGACTGCAACTCTGGGTGGACTAGGAGGACAGTGTTTCTCTTATCTTCCTCATCTCAGAGCCACTCATCCCAGAGGAAATATCTCCATTTCCAGTTAAAACATTGACTGGGGAGATGCCATGCTATGTTATTCAATCACTCAATATTTTTGGATGTGTGTTGCTTGTCTGTTCAATAATTTTAAGTTAAAGCTTCAGATTTCTCTTGAAAAAAACCCCAACCAAAACCAGTATCACTTGAAAAATTTCACCTGAAGAATATCAAGAAATGTCAAGAGGCCATCAAAAGAAAGTCCTAGAAGTTTGAAAGACAGCACAGGGGAATCACATTCTTCAAGGAACTGGTCAAAAGAATGGCCTGGTAACACTGCTGCAGGTGGGAACTCAGTGGGGTAACAAAATTCTGACTAGAAGAAACTACAATAACAGCAACAGGGAATAAGGAGTTTGTGCTAAAAAAAGGAATATTTTAGAGAGTTGAAGAAAGAAACCATCAAGGCCAGTTAATATTTAATCCTTCACAGGCATTTCCTGCCATTTCCCTTCAAAATATTATCAGAAAATGATCTGCAAAGGGAGGACAGTGCTGTGCTTTGTATCTGCTTGCAATTCACAGGCAACTCTACCTTCAGTTTTCAAAAACAGAAAGCAAACTCTGAAAACATCATGAACCATTTTCAAGAGGAAAACTTCCACCAGTGCTTTGCTTGGACTCAAACAATGGCTTAAGCCAGCTTGGTACAACAGAGTTGGCATTTTACTTTCAAATGGTCAGCTCCAGCACCAATACCTCCAGGGACAAAAAATACTGTCAAAAGCCCAAGTCCCAGAAAATGAAGGTACTGAGTGTGCTGTCTGTGTGCCCTGTGTCCTTGGATGGTGGACATGGTGGAAACAAACCTGGAGGGTACAGGATTTGTGACTAAGACAGGCTGGGTGCAGGATGGTGCTTCACAACCCTTAGTTCCTGACACACATCACGTTGAAGCAGCTTCTCAGAGCTTTGCTCGTTCCATCCAGAGATGCTGTCTGCTGAGCACAACACTTAGATCCCAAAGCCCAGGAAATAAAGCCCAAATTGTTTCTGTCTGCTCCAGCAGCCTCTGCTCCTCATTTCCATTTCCCCTCTCCAGCTCCCATTGCTCCTGTTGTTTCAGCTGCTGCTCCCTTTCCCTTTCATCAGGATGATCCCTGTCAGCAGGGAGGGTCCAGGTCCTCTTTCCCCCGGGGCTGGGGACAGCTTTCCCCAGCTTTGTCTTCACTGCTGAGATGAAAAGGCCATTGCACTATTTATCTGCTGTGATTCCACATCCTTTCTGGTGCTCCTGCCCCTTGCACAGTGCCCACCTGGCTCCACCTGGGAGCATCTCCCAGCCTGGGGCAGGGATGCTCAACAGGACAGTCACCTGCTGGAGCTCTGTCAGGCTCAGGAGCTCACTGCCCAGGAAGGATGTCCTGGAGGATTTCTCTGCTGGGGAAGAAAAACAGTTATTAACAGAAGGAGGCCTGAGGAGATTGTCCAGCAAGCCCTGGGCAGCAGATACTGAGAGGGTTCCCTCCCTTTGATAAGACAGGAGCCTGCCACGAGAGGATACCTTGGGGACCAGGACTGTTTCCAGCTATCTATGTGTATTAGCCCTGTTTCCCCTTGCCAGATACGGAAGGACTTTACAAGATGTGAGAAGATATCTAGAAACCTTTTGTTCCCCCCAAGTGGTCCTGATGTGGAGAAATGCTTACTGTATGATGAAATATAGTGACTGGATTGCCTAAGCCCTAGTTAATATACCTTGTTAA
>JAWWMO010000096.1:8603472-8615976 GCA_035047845.1 Dendrocincla fuliginosa
TTTTGTTCATCTCAAACTCTGGGTCATTTCTGATAGGATATGATGGCTGTTAAAAAAGTCAAAACTCACTTCCTTAAAAAGTTTCGTAAATGTACACTGCCAGGGAGACACATATAAGGAAATAATATTATTTACTTTAAAGCTATTCTATAATTAAAAGTGTATTTTAAATATTTTAGTAATAAAACAGTAGTCTGAGCAAGACAGTAATACAAGATTGGAATGACAGGGAGAGAAGGCATACTCAGCTTCATTAGTCCTGTAAAAATAAGTGAATAAGTGGGCTCATTAAGATTTCTGTACAGAGCAAAATATGTAATGTTGCTTACCACCTTTTTCCAAGTGCATTACTGGAGATTGAAAGGATACTGAGGTAGCATTTACATATATATTTATATGTATGTGTGCATATATATATATATATATGTATATATATATATATGCCAGTTCTTAAATGAAATGATGCTGTCCAGGAAAAGTCATCATGCCAAGGGTGACTTGACTAATAAGCATTCTAATTATGTTTTTTCAATAGGAATCCCATGCTAATGTTGCCTCACTGGGGCAGGATTTTAATGAAGATCCCACCAAGAAAGGCATAATTAGACTACGTGTAAATGAGCAATGAGGGAAAGGAGGTAATAATAACCCATAAACTTAAACACGTTTTGTTAACCCTGTGATTTTTATTTCTGTAATTGGATTTTCATCTCTGTGGAGCATCATTATCACCATTGCTGATGAGTAGGGCTAAGTCTGCCTGGAAGAGCTCTGGGTTGAGCTGGCAGCTCCAGATGAACGACCAAGCAGCTGAAGGGGTGGATTATTGCTGCTGCCTTCTTCCTTGTTCTTGCCCTCCTCCTCATTTCACATCTGCCACCCAGCACCTCTGTGGAACTGCAGTTCCTTTGCTGACCCTGAACTGTACTATTTCTCTATTTTATTATTATTATCTTTTAATATATCTCCAAAGTTGCTATGGTTCACCACATCAATGACCCTTCAGGCATTTTGGAAGTGATACATCACCCTGCTCGCTTAAGTAGTTGTCATTCAATTTGATAAGCAAGGAATCAGCTGTGCTTATCTGATTCAAATGATAATCACACAGATTTTGGTCTCAGAGATCAAAATCTCAAGGATTTTGGCTAAGCAGAAGTCAGATGGTTTGCATGGTGTGGAGCCCACAGGAGGTCCCAGGTTTACCTTCTCTGACCAGCTGAGCTAACAGGAAACTGCTGATCTGTAGAGACAATTCTGCTGATCTCCAGTTTGCCAGTGGCCTGTTTATAATCATGGTCTCCTTTCCTTTCTTCACACTTTCCTCACCCAAACATAAGCTAAGCTGGTGTAGACCTCACAACTGCTCAGGTCAGGTGTTCTGAAGGGGCTTCCACTTCAGATGGAGCTTGACTTGCTGGGTGGAATTTCATCAAACATTGATGTAACTTTAGCAGCCATTGGTGTGCATCCCAGGTGTGTTCATACACACTTCAGCAGCGTGGTTTGGCAATGTCACTACTAAGAATATAAATGCAATAAGGCAGCTGCCTGCAATAGAGCTCCTGATGCCACATGTTTCCATGCCATCACTCTATTCATGCTGCTGTTGAGTCTGGGGTGGTTCACCTCCAGAACCTTTGCTACAAGTTCTAAAAATAAGGAATACAGGTATTTTCAAACTGCTGTGCATCTCATTGTCATTTTATCACTTTCCCACCTCTCTCCAGTGACTTTCAGTCTTCTTTGCCTTTACCTCTACTCGTGCTACCTCTGTTAGGAAAATGTTCATAAACTTAATGTTCTTAAACTTTTTAACTAATCTGTTGTTTCATTTATGGATAAGCAGTGTTTGATATCAGTTAGTGTTTCTTATTCAAAAGAAAGGCATAAAAACACATAGAAAAAGGCTGTTTTCCTGTAGCATCTGGCTGATGGGAATTCCCGTTTGAGCCCTGATTAGCAGAGCCCTGTGCTGGCTATTTGTGGATGGCTACTTTATGGCATGGGTATATCACATCTCAAAGAATCAGCTGTGGCCATTCCCTGCATAAATGTCAGAACCTGAAGGTCCAGAGAACTGAAGTGCCACTGGGTTTATGATGTTCATTGCCACAATGCTGATGGTGAAGTTGTAGGACTGCCCTCTGCAATGCAGCTCTTGGCTACAAGTTAGGAAATGTTCTCCTTCTGCAGAGCTCTGGAGAAACTAGATTTCTTGCCCTAGATTTAGAACAGGCATTGGCCTTTTGCTATAATCTGCATGCTCATCACGTGTCTGTGTTTTAAGTGTTTGTTTTTGTTTCCGCCAGGACTGAATTAGATAAAGGACAAGAACAAGGAGCAATGGTTTAAAAGGACAAGAAGAAACGGTTCAAAAGGACAACAAGCAGTGGTTTCATAGAGCAGGGGGTGGCAGATGGTACTGATTACAGGTACATGTTGGATAGACCAGGATGTGAGTCATCACTCTGTTTACATGAGTGAAACCGGAGTATCAAGAGCAACATTTACAGGAGTATCCAGTAGATCAATCAGAAAATTTAGGTGATAAAAAATATACATTTATAGACTACAGTTGTTCTGTCATTAAAAAACCAGAGGGGAAGTCAATTTAAGAATAAACAAAGTTATTGTGCTGTTGCTTTGTATGGCCCCATTAGACAGCGAGTACAACAGAAAAGGGTTGAAAACCACCGTGTGTTTCATTTTGAGATTAAAAGGTCAATTTTGAGTCAAAATTGAGTAATTGGTTTAGGCAGAAGGAGAGGCTGGACGCAGAACAGACACTCACCTCTGTGTCCAGCAGACCCCCTGAATCCAGGGACACGGCCAGGGTCTTTGAGGTAAAGTAGTGGCAGCCGTGGAAATGAAGCGTGAAATTAAGTCACAAAAGGTCAAACAGAATTCTCATTTCAATCATCACAGACAAGTTTTATGGTCCAAGAAACAGGACCTTAAGGGCCTTCAGCTACATTTTTAAGAGGTAGACAACGCTCTGAGTGTGTTTCTCCCACCAAGTCCCAAACAGTGTAATGAAAACAGTCCTTATTAAAATAAAGCACTTGAAGTATGTTGTCAGAACGTATATGAATCAAGGGGGAAGGCTTCATGGAAGAACGTGGAACATAAATGTTAAATTCCCCTCAGCTGAAGTAGAGGGAGAATGTATACAAAGGAAAATTACAAACAGGGAAATGTGTTTTCACATTGCTGGCCAAGAGGCAGCTAACTGTGGGTGATATCCAATATGGGAAATGATGTATTTTTACAAATAATGCCTTGGAGGTTGATGAATTAATGTGTTCTTATGCCAAAGGGCACTTTGTGTGGGGAGCATTACAAGTTACATGCATTTTTTTTTTGGTTGCTATGCCTTTGAAAGTCAGTGTAACTTATTCACAAATAGATAAAGCACAATTGTCAGTGTAAAGTCCTTCACCAAGGGGAAGAGTTGTGGCAAGACAACAGGGCATTTATCTGCCTGAAGAAAACAGAGGAGTGTGCAGAAGGTTTGGATGTTGCAATTGATACTGCTGTTTTGGCAAGTAGATGGTGAGTTTTGGAATGCAGATACTCCATTCTCCATCCCCTTTTGCAGCACCTGATCTTGGACAGGACCATCTGCTGTCTTGGCATCCTGCCTGGGGACAGGAGACATGGATACCACACATCTTGCTCTCTTCTTGGGCTCTTCTCTGCCTTTGCATTCTTCCCAGCTCTTGGAAACATCTGATGGATGTTTACCCATGGAAACAGAGCTTCTGCTTGTTTGTAAAGCAAATATGGGAATTAGATCCACCCCAAACTTCTCCCATGTGTCTTCTGTCATCTGCTCAGATTTCCATCCCTAAAATAGGACTCCTACACCAACCTGTGCCTCTCCATGTGCTCCTTTAAATAATCAGTCACCACGACCCTTTCAGGGAAACCTCCTTTTTCACTGGAGTTAAGTGTAAGCACATGTGCCAGCTGCTCTCTGGCCCCAGTTAATTTTCAGTTTCAAGCAGGTTTTGTGGCACATTGGTGCCTGTAGGCAGCTAAAAGATTTACGCACCCTCGTTTCAATTACTGCCTGATTCCCAGTGTGACTGGAAAGAAAGGATCCTCTGAAAACAGACTGCATCATCCAGTGTCCAGCATGGCCACCTGTGGGAAGCAGGGCACCCTTCTTTGATGAAATATCCATGTTATTGGAGTATGGTCACCACGCAGATGACATTAATTAATTGGGGGTAACTAAGTCATGGTGTATCTCCTCACTCCAAATGCCACAGGTAGCAAAGGCTTAGCATATCCATGCTTTAATGGCTGAATTTTCCATATTGTTTAATAAATTCCCAGTGTACAGGTAACTTAGTTAAGTGCAGTGAGCTAAAACAGACAGAACAATTAAGGGACACAAGAACTATAATGATAGTTATAAAATAATGATAGAATAATTCAAAATTTAAAGTTTGAAACGAAAACGTGCTTTCAACATTTTGATTTTTTAAAGATAGAATAATAAGACCAATAAAATGTTTTCTTTTTAGGCTGTGGTTCGACCTTTGGGAATAATGTTTCTTCTTTAGTCAGCAGATTTTTAAAATAACAAATGTTCACAACATAACAAATGTTTGCCTGAGTTTAAAACATGAATAAGCCTAAGCAATACTAACTTCTGCACAGTAACATTAGTGATCCATAAAATGCTGCATGGAAAAAAGAGCTATTATTATTTATCCTGCCTTACAGGATAAAATAGAGCGGGTAAAAGTTCCATGAGAATTTGACTGGATTCACTTCTAATTCCCACAGTCTGATCCAAACTAAAATGTGGGCATTGACAACTGAAACAATGCCACGGGATAAAAAGAAGCTCTCACTGGAAGAGATGGACTTGACCATGGATATTTTAATGAGGGGCCACGCTTCTAGACCGGAGATAATAATCCCCTTTCATGGGTGAGGTACCTTTTATTTCATCATGAAAGCAATACTTGAGTATTACATTTGTCCACATTCAGCTGTGGGATCCGAGGGTGCTCAGCCTCTTTGTCCCCCCCGAGCTGTGCTGGTGCTCACAATGCAAATGTCACACTGTGGATGGGTGACTTGACGTTGACAAGTGATTTCTTGGCTTTTAGGGGAAAAAAATAAAACCCTTCTCCACATGACAGGTCCATCACACTATGAGGCAATTGTGCTCTTTCAGTCTCTGCCTTACATAGCAAGACACTCCACACATAAAATACTGCACGGGGCAAGAATGGAAGGGACATTTTTTTCCCTAAGACACTAATAATAATATATTTATTTTTCCATTGTGCATTAGTTTAACTTAATCACTTTATAAAGTAACAGATTTATGAATCACTTAGGGCAGTTTCCCTGTTTTATGCCACCATATGTATTGATAATGCCACTAGGATATTAAATGAAATAATTCATAGCACCATGCAGAGCAAACCTTCTCAAATAATTAAGTCCCTGATTTAAATCCCAGTGAAATCAGTTACATAAACAGTGCATATCATGAGCTTTGGATCTGTAATTCTGCTATTCCAGTCCTGGACTCAGCTTCTTGGTGAGCACGGCTGCTCTGGATGAAAAACGTGCATTGTGTGAGCAAGTAATTTTACCCAGTAGTTTATCCAGATGTGTATGCTATTTTTGTAACTCCATCATGTAAGTTATCAGGCCACAAAATTAATTGATCTTTATCCAGACAAATCATATCATAATTTCAAGTCCACCAGCAATCAGCTCATCTATAAACTAAAAATCATGAGAGGAATGTGCACTGATTGCAATACTTTGAATTGAAATGAATTAAGTCAGAGATTAAGGTTATTATCAGTTCTGGTTTTTTCTCCTTTTCAAACAAAATAACCCCTCACAGTTACTGGAAATTCATGCGGATGAGATCCATGGTTTCTTTACCAATTCTTCTCATTGAAGCCAGGAAATTTATTATTGACTTGGACTGGTGAATTGTAGATAAATCACATCATTTGTTTCTGATGCTAAGCCCACCTGAATAGGAGCAAAGATATAAAGCAAGTTGTTCAAATATTCTAGTTCCATGAATATGGAAACAGGAAAACTTCCTAATTCAGTGTATCATTGTGAATGCAAAATTTTGAGTTACTGATTTCAGATAGAGGATTGCAGTGACCTGGCAGTGGAAGGGAGGAAAGTGAAGAAAAAGGAATTCAGATGGAGAAGAAATACCTGTTGTAGAACTTGCCCATTTTAAAATTTGTCTTTTCAGTTTGTAGTTTAAATAGTATCATTACTGCAGAATCACTTCACCATAAAAATAAACAGATCTAGTACAAAATTGATATTCTTTGCAGGGCATTCATCCACACTACCAGTTCTGGGCAGCTCTGCAGGTTTTAAAATTGCATTACTTCCTTTTCATCAGGAATATGCTCACCGAGTTCTAGGGAACAAAAGGATTTGAAGGAGGAGCAGCACAGTAATTAGGATGGAAGTTAAAAGACTTATTCCTCACAGTACCCTTGCAAGTTACATCTAGCACATTTCTGTAAAGCTGAACATTCAGCAATGACTGGATTCCTGAAGACTGGCCCAAATGAAGGTCTTGTGCAAAAAGTGAAAAAAATTGTGCAAAAAACCTTCCCTGTCCTATTTTTATTCTTAGCTTACATTTTCTATTAGGTTGCAATTCTACTCTGAAACACACAGCAACCTGAAAATTTCATTTTCTTTACCAGCTTTATAGTATTCTGACAAAGAATCTGCAGTGCAATGTTCTACACTGAGTGGTAAATGCCTAAAATAGCCTCCTTTATCCAAGCCAGGACGAACCTGGTCCCAGGGCCACCCACCTGTAAAACTCCCCCATGGATCACATTTCAGTTTTTCTGTGCTGGGAGTGAATTGTTTGGTGAGAAATGTATGTATAGGTGGGCAACCAGAGGGGCAAGAGTAGAAGTGAGGCAGTTCACAGGTCTCCCAAGAGGCCAGGCAGGCTGGTTTACAAAATGCTTTGACCTTCCACTCCCACCCATAGCAGATTTTCAAAACAGTAATGCACAGGACCAGGTCCTGCCACTGCATTTTAAAATGAGTATTTATGCACAAAGTAAATGGAGCCCTATGTACTTATCACCTTAATTTCACAGGTTTTGCTTTAGAACCACTTTTCCTTACAAATTCCTTGCAAGAAGCCAAGCCCATTCTGAACTAATTTTGCCCAGAAGTGTGAAGTTTATTGGCAGTTCCAATACCTCCTGTTACACTTGTGGCCACTTCCGTGCAGAATGAGCACACACATGAAATGTACCAGGAACATGTGCTACCAGGTTCAAACCCAGGGACATTTCTGGTGTCCATTACACCTTGTTGCAGGTGGTGGAAAAATACAGGAAAATTCTTCTATCAGCACAAAATTGGTTCTTTCCGGGTGAAAAACACGTTGCATGTCGTCTCTGCAGGGGTGTCATGGGTGACTTTGGCACCTCCTGAGCATGGGGGGTTTCTCAAAATCCCGGAATTATGCTCAGGATGCACAAGTACATTAAGTATTTGCTCCAGATAAGGGTCAAAAATGTGCTAAGCAGGGGCTCTGTGACACGTGAGGGTGGTTTTGTATGATGGATGATGCACTGGGATGAGTCTCCCACTGGCACTGAGGGCACCATTCTCTGCCCTAAGGTCTGGACACTGCCAAGGAGCTAATCAATACCCTCTATTAGATTTATTACTAACACAAAAGGGCCTTTAATCTGAAAGCACAGAGTTGTAGTTTCCAGTTAGGGTGGGTTGGGGTCTCTCTGAAGCAATTGGTGTCACATAACTGTATTTTCCGTGCTGGTGGATGGGGGGTATTCCTGCTGAATCCTGGGCCTCAAGTCCAAAGGGAACCAGCAGGTCGAACACAGGTTTGAAATTTCACCCAGCATCTCCTAAATACAGTGCATTAACTCAGGCTGGTGATTATCATCCTGAAGGGTAATGCAAGGCATTAAACTATTGCCTACTGCAAGTGGGGAATGGGAGCCAGCTGGGACACCCCCAAGCTCCCAAAGCCTCTCCAAAGGAAGGAATTGATGAGTTGAGTTGCCCCATTTGCTGCAGTGGGATAAAAAAACCCTTCAAATGCACCTTGCACTCTGGCTTTGAAGGAATTTCATTTTAGGCTGGAAAACACAGCATCCCCTTTAGATCTTTGCATGCCAGCAAAGCAGGAGTCAGAGGACCATGGCAAAGGTTGGAAGAGACCTCCAGACACCTGAAAGATGGGTCACAGCATGCAGAATCTCTGCCCTCTGCCAGGGACCATCCACCCCACCGACTGCTGGAGGAGGGAGGAGGAAAATGGCAATAAAACAGTGCACAAAGAAGTTTTTTTCCTGGCTCCTGAGGGCACTGGGGAGGGAACCACAGTTCTAATTGTGGGAACAAAGCAAAGCTGCCTTGAACATGGTCTGACCTGCTGGTCTGTGAGAAACACTCTCAGCCAATTCTTCTGAAAATGTCAGAAGGGAAATGTAAAAATCTTGCAAATTGCCCTGTAAAGTTGTCCAATGAAACTCTGAGTTGGAAAATGGCATTTTCATTCAAATTCAACTGCAAAATAAATGCATCATAATGCTCCTAAATAAAACAAAACATTTCATTTTATTGGACTTTTCATTTTGGCATAATAACATGTTCATGTTCCATTTACCCTGAATCGATTTCCCCCCCACCCCAATTTATGTTTCATGGTTTCATTTCAATTGAACAAAAGGAAGATATTTACCATTTCCTCTGTTCTGATTCTTACCCTTTCTGTGCTTTGGAACCTGCCATGAAAAACCCTGGATAGCAGCTAGGTGGCATTGCTATTGTTTCTACTGGTTTTCTTGACATTCCTTTTGTTATGCAAAGATTGCATTACCTCTGTTTCCACAGATTGATGCTCAGAGCACATTTCAAGGCAATTATTTGTGATGTTCCATAAATTCTTCTCTGAATCACTGCATTCTAGGAAAAGTTGCCTGTTTTCTAGGAACAGCTTTTCTTCTTTGTACCCAAAGAGGAACACTTTATTACTTGCAGTGTTTGCAAACATGATCATCTGAACTATTAATGAAAGGTTCCTAATAAGAATTTTCTGGCTTCCCTCTTTACTGTCATCACAGCACTAAACAAGGTGTTTCAGACACAAAGTGTTTGAGTTAACAAATGTTTTTGCAACACCGAGTGTTACACAAAATGCTCCAGAAGAAATAATCAGTATTATTATTTTGCATGTGAATTTGAAATTAATGGTACGTGAACCTTTGTTTGAAATTAAATGCATGAGAACCTTTAATTTTAAAAATTAATTATGTTCTTTGCCAAAGAGGAGAGATCATATGCATCCCAATGGCTTTGTGTTGCTGGCTTAGTTAGTGATGCACAGAGCAATCCTGGAACTGGAATCAGTTCAAAAATCAAAGGGCACACATGGTCCTGACTTCCCTGTAGGCAGGTTTTCCTTTACTAAGGAGATATTTGTCCCAGGAGCTGACTCTGATTGCAGAGGGACCTTCTTGATTACTGCTACTGCTCTCCGAGATGAAATTGTATTGAAAATCAACTGGGACCAAATGCAAAAAGTCTTTGAACACAGTGAAAAAAAGAACTCTGTATGCCATTTGGCAGTCTCAGGTACAAAAACATCTTGATTTTTCACAAGTGTTAGTTTATTGAGACTGGCCAGGCTGTGCCCCTTGAGGTTTCCCTGGAGAAATCAGGAGGTGATGGAAAGATTCTGGTTGGGGCTAAGGGAAACTTACATGGAAAGGTGATTCTGGTCTAGGGAAAATGTCCATCAGCAAATCTGAAAATGCATCCTTACCCTCAAGGAGGGTCAAGAACAGATGGAAAAGACAATTGGGAAAATACAGTCAAGAGAACTGCCACTTTCCAGCCAATAAACGGACTGGGATGGGGATATTTTGGGGACATTTGCTACCAAAGAGGTAAAACCCCTGTTGACATCCATGGTCAGTGTTGCCTACAAACTCCTTTGAGGTGGGTGTAAGAGCTGCATCACTTGGCCCAACTTCAAATGGCACCGAGTGAGTTTGCAGAGTAAACATGGTTTGTGTGTAGGATGAGGCTACAGCAAGATCCATCCCCCAAAATATGAGGCAGAGTGGGGATGAGGACACTGACAGCCTCCACTCTCCCTCCTGCCTTGCAGCAGGTGCAAGAGGGGAAGGGAAGGAAACTCTGCCTGCCACTTTTCAGCCCCTTTTGGATTATTTTCACTGGTGGGCATCACTGCAGGGTTTTGCTTGAGCCTTCTGAGAAGGGATAACTTTGTCCCAGATCCAAATTAAATTAATATTCAATTTCAGATTTAAATCTCTTAAATAAAGATCCCAGATTAAAAGGTCTTCCTCACGTTTAGCACAAACTGCATGGGTTGCTATTGCTGGATTTGTTTGAAAAAATGATTTTGTTTCCCAGCATAATTTGCAGCTGAAACCCACCTGCACTGGTTATGAGTGAAGACAGTGCTCCTGCCCTTTGGTGGCACAGAACTGTGCTGGGAACTCATCACAGGCCTGTCAGCCAGGGGAAACTGTGCCAAGCAACTCTTTCAAACCCGACGAGGGGCTTGGGTGCCCAAAATTTCCCCAGTTCTTTCCAGCTATATCCTCCTGTCCAATAAAAGCTGCACACGCTATGCAGCCCTACCCAGCCCTGGATAGGGGAGAGGCTTTAAGTGTGGCTCTCCATTTGGCAGAAGCTAAAGAAGCCATAAAGCTCCTCTGCCTTATATCTAAGCCAAAGTAACTCCACGATTCCCCTGCCAGAAGGGAAGTTTGCAAAGTCACTCATAAATCTGCCTCCCTTATCTGCTTTGTCCATAAAATGACAAATCCAGCAGTTTTACAAATCTTAGAATACATGGTGTTATTTTTGTGTTGGTTCAAATATTGTTCTTGTCTACAGCACTGTGAATCAGTAAAATCAATGAATTTTTCCTACTGTCTGTCCCTGGATGCAGAATTTAGATGTGTGTAACAGATATAACTTATGATGTTCAAGCAAAGCTAATAATGGCAAACACTCAGGGCAAAAAAAGCCATTTTAAAATATTGCTTTACAGGAGAAATGAAGGGGAAAGAAATTGCATTTTGGATGCTGCAGCACCCATGCCTAGAATTACTAGGGGAAAAAAAAGATTAAATCACTCTGCGCTGCCAAAGCAAAAAGATAATGGGTCGATTGGAAGATTTTGACTTATCTAAGTTGTAATAAGTAAATAAGCAGCTTTGTAGGAATTTATCACAGCTGGTTGGATCCTGTGACAGAAGAGACAGACTTGGGGTGCATCCAAATTGTATTTGTGCTCCAGTGCCTGGAGGAGAGGTTTGGTTAACAGCCTCTGATAGCTCTTGGAAAGGAGGACACTGCTATGAAAGCGATGGGGAAGAGAGTTCTTGGAAAAACTGTGTCCTCCACTGGATTAGGAAAGCTGGTGAGCAAACCCCAAGAGCATGAAGGAAACCTTAGATGTCATGAACACCTTTCTTTCCAAGGGGTAGGGAATGTTCCTTTCTGCCAAAACAAGGAGGCACAGGACAACTCATCAGGGTTCAGAATAACCACAAAAGTGGTGAGATTTAGCAACTAGCTTTGCAGAAGAGAGCACACACACACAGAGCAAAATAGCAAAAAAGAAACCCAAATAGTTGAGCTTATTTGGATCTGCTCCTGGAAGTAAATTTTAAGCCAAAATGAATATAGTGTACTAAGTATCCAGCACGTACAATACAAACTTATAAGTTCACATGTATGCAAAGCAATATATAGTCACCAACACATACACGAATAGCACAAACAAATCCCTCCAGAAACCACCATTACAAATCTGATATAAAACTGACTATATATTTTGAAATAAAAATCCTATTGTGTTACTTGAATTTCTCTATACATTTATTTTCTTATTTTTCCAAACCCCAGGCACATTAAAAAAGGTGGATTATATTCAGATTCCAGATCATGCTCATTTGAAGCTCAGAGGCTCTCTTGGTAGACAGTGAGTTTTCTACAGATATCAGCTCTGACAGAATAAGTCTGACCTCTAACACAACTCCAAGGAGAAAAATAAAAATCATACCATTTTTTTCTCACCTGAAGAGATTTTTTAAAAAAATTCTTATGCAATATTTTTATTCTCTGTGTGATATAGCTTACAATTTCACTACTTTTCTTCTACTGGTAGAATTATTATTTCTTCTTTGTCAGTCATTGCAAGACTGTCTTTCACAAGTTTGTTGTGTGCTTGTCCTTTCAAAAATGTTTCTCTTTGAGGTGTATTATTCTTATAAGACCAGTTCCAATTTGCCATGTAAGTTCTGTTAAGCTTAGCTAGTCTTCTGGTATACAAACAGTACTTTCTTATTCAAGATTCTTTTTTTTTAATTTTGGTTAAGTTATGGTTTTTACTAGCTTTTAAGTGCAGATTAAAAAAAAAAAGTGTTTTTTTTTCTTGGGGTGTCC
>JAWWMO010000096.1:8699593-8712151 GCA_035047845.1 Dendrocincla fuliginosa
TGGGAGGTGTCCCTGCCCATGGCAGGGGGTGGGATGAGATGATCTTTAAGGTCCCTTCCAACCCAAACCATTCTATGATTCCATTAGATTCTCATTGGAAGCTCTGTGAAGTGTTATTTTTCTGTTCCTTTACAATGTTTGCTGCAAGCTGCTCAGTAGGATGGTGTCCCACTGCTTTTACTGGCCTGAGTAAAATCCAGCCTGGTCCAGCTGGGACTACACTTTTCATGCCTGAGACTGTGTGTCACAACTGAGGTCTTTCAAAACAACAGGCATTTGTGTACATAATTGACCCACAGGATGGATGTCTCCATACCATGTACCAACACCAGGTATAAACTGTCCACTTTTGCAATTTTCTTCATTTGCTTTACAGCCCTGAAATTCAGACCTCAGGAAATACTTATAAATTGTTTCTATCACTAAGAAAGGAGCCATATGCATTTTGGCATTGATCTGGGTTTTTTTTTCTGGACAAATATCTCAGTGACCATTGGGTTCCTGCCTGTGTAAAATGTGATAAAAAGAGATTAATTTTTATGCCCCATTCTTCCTTTACTCACATAAGCATTTTACATGATTTCTGAATCATTTCTTCTGCTGAAGCAGTATGGGAACTTCAACATTTTGTACAGACTAAAGAGCAACATTCCACCTTCACAGAGCCATTAAGGTTGTAAAATACATTCAGGACCATCAAATCCAATCATCTACCCCAATGGTTTTGGGGGGGAAGGTGTCACTAAGCTGGGATATATCTGATGGGAATCAAAACACCATCTTTATAGAGGAAAACATGCCCTGGAGGATCAACCCTAAATTGGGGAGGGCTATTCCTCTGGCAGGGAAAGAAGCCACAAAACCCAGTCCCAAGAGATTTTTTGGGACAGGGGGGCTGATCCCCAGCACAGAGGCTCCCTTGTAAGGCTCCCACCTTCTTCCCCACTGGCAAGCCCAGCTCCTCCAGCTTTCCAAGGCTGGGCTGGAGTCTCCCACAACCTGATCCCTGTGAGAAAGGCTGGGCAGAGGCTGGAGGGGCGCCAGGACCCCCATGGGATGCCCCATAAGAGGGACCCGCCGGCGCTGGGTCGGGCACAGCTGGGTGAGCAGCCAGGGCTTCATCCCCCCATAAATCACCCCTGCCCACTGCAGCCACCCCTCACCATGCCACAGCCACCACGGCCAGGCGCCGAAAAGGGGAGCTGAAATCCCCGTGTTATTGCTCTCCAGCGAGGCAGGAACGGGCCTTGGGAACATCTGGTGTGGGGTTGGGAATTAGGACCAGCCACAGCTTGGCAGTGACCAGATTACTGCACATGACACCACGGCCAGCAGCAGGGAAATCCTTGGTTTGCTCCCTCCAAAAACAAAGCAAAAAGCATATTAATGAATTAATTTATTTTCTTAGCGAATGCACCCCTTTGTCTGAAGGCTGTCACTTATTCTGGATACACTGAGGAAAGAACCAGTTTTCTGTGATAAGCCTGGAGTAAAAATAAACTATAATTTCCTATATCCCTCAGAAATTACATGGCCATGAATGTCAGTGTAATAGTTAACATTTCCAGTTCGTTCCCCTTCCAGTGCTGTGTCTGCTTGCACACCAACAGCTGGGAATGGGAAAGATGACACACACTGGTTTTCTCTGTTCATGGTTAGTAAGTGAGTCTCTAATGAGAACACTCACTCTAACGAGTATCAACACTCCCAGTAAGAAAAAAAGGTATTGATCCCTCTTCTCTGTGTTACAGCTTCTCAAATAAATAGGATAAATAGGAAACCTGTGCAATACCAATGTGCTTTTCTTAAATAAATGTGGGCATTGCTTTTTTAAAATTTTTATTGTTAAATTCAGATACTTCTGAGTGCTGGGGATTTTTTTTTTGAGGAGAGGGACATTTTTCTTTTGCAGACATGTCTTGCTCTGTGCAAATACTGAATCTCTACATTTTGTCTTTATTGTTCAGAACTGATGCTCTTTAGGTGCCTGGAGCTTCCTCCTGCCAAGATCTCTCTGCTGTTTGTGAAGATTCACTTTTCTCTGACTGAATAAGAAGTTTTCTTCAGAATAAAGGACCTGACATTTATCATGGAAGATTCTCTGCCTTGTGATTAGCTCATTTACCTCAATCTTTCCCATTTCTTCCACCTCCTTTCCCACTTACAGCTCTTCCCAGAATGTCAGAGCTAAGGGAGAGATGGTATTGAGAAACAGGGGTGAGTTGCCAGCGTATCTTCTTGTCACACACATGTTGGATGTTCCCAGAACTGGAAAATACATTGGTACAGAGGAGTCCAAGAGTCACAGGAAGATCTGGAAAGAGTTTTCTCCCAGTTTAGGGACCATTTGGACCTGTAAGAAATTAAAGAGCACGTTCTCTGTGTATTACATTAGCTGAAACTACCAGATTTGTCTAGAAGCCTGAAGGATACATCAGTTTGTGGGTAATGGGAGCAGTGGAGTGCTTTATAGCCAAGCTCAGCCTTGATATATTCATAAATATGAATAAAACTATGTAATATATACAATATGAAAGCCTTAGCCCTTATAGAAGAAGAGCCAATCCAACACTGCACATTTTTCTCAGTTTTACTTAATTTTTTCCAATCATGCTACTATCCCATTTATTCTTGGGTTGTCTGGTCCAAAATTCACCAACAGAGAAATCATGAAAATAAAATTCCCACTCTCACTGGCAGCAACACTTGTGCCATAAAGTGTTTTCATGCTGACTGAATCAGAACAAAATACCTTCTGCATCCACTCACTGATCACAACTGGCTCACAGCAGGCATATCTGGTACCAAAGACAGTGGGCTGGTGGAAACCCATGAGGGCAGTTGGAAGGGAGGAAGAAATGTCATAGGAAATTCCAAATAGCACATAGTTTTGAAAAGTATCACAAATTTTGGGTGAAACCCTGAGGCTTTCCACGAAAATGCCTGTCTTTCCCTCGGTGTAGGATTTTACACTTCAGGAATAAGGTGGTGGTGTGAATTTCCCACCAGCCTGAAAGGGGCTGTAATGTAAACCCACAGTGTAAATGTGACTTGCATAACTTCCTATAAAACTTCTGTGGGAGTCTTCTGATTCCACAATTCTTTATTTTTAGCTTTCTAAAACGTGGTTTGGAGACATTTTTAGTGCTATGCTATATTCCAGTACAATACACAGTGTAGATAAAGAAGACACAGTGTAATTTAATTTTGTGTCTAGATTTTGCTTGTCAAGCATTATTATGCTAAAGAAAAAGAAGACAGAGAAAGAATAAAAAAAAAAATCCACAAAAACTCAAGAAGCTGCTGTTATATATTATTTAAAATGTCAGTAAAAAATGAAATAAAGTTTCTGTTCAGAGAATAATTTTTACAAATTAGCACTTAGGTATTACAAATTGTACAAAATCTGAAGAACCTCCAAGATGAAATAATTCTCTCATGAAAGAAACTTTTTTGGGCAAAGCTCAAGATGAGCAGAATGGTCATCTTTTTTAGGATGAGGAGAATGGGAATGGGCTTAAAATGAAAAAGAGCATGGCTAGATGGGATATTGAGATGGAATCCTCCCCTGGGAGGGTGGGCAGGCCCTGGCACAGGGTGCCCAGAGAAGCTGGGGCTGCTCCTGGATCCCTGGGAGTGTCCAAGGCCAGGTTGGACAGGGCTTGGAGCACCCTGGGCTGGTGGGAGGTGTCCCTGCCCATGGCAGGGGGTGGAACAGAATGGATTTTAATGTCCTTTTGATGATTCTGTTGTGCCAATAAATCTTTGAAGATCAAAACAGGACTTGAGGGACTTGATCAGAGAGAAGAAATGTCCTAAATGCAGGAGGCTTTGGCTTCTGGTGTTGTATGAGGCACAGATGAGCTTGAAGAAAATCTGACAAGGAGTTTTCAACCTCCTTCTTCCTGAGGAAAGTATTCAAAGGACCAGAAGACTTTCAGGTCTCTCAAATGCCAGCTATTGGATGCCCCTAGTTTTAGGCTGATAGTGCCTTAGGTAACTTTGAGATAAGACAGTTATCTTAACAATTTTCAGTGTATTTCAATTTTCATTTTCTCAGACGTATCTACAGATGGACTCTTGAAGCCATAGGAGTTTTGTAACCCAGACTTAAATGCTGTTTAGGTGAAAAACTGACATGCTGCAAATTTCCCATTTAATTTGTGCAGTCTTTGTTCCACCAGCTGGATCTCTTTTCCTGAACATCATAATACTCACTGAGGGGAGGGCTGGAGCCAAGAACAGGGAAAATATCTGGCCCAAATGAGCAAGTTATTTAGGCTAACAAAAGGAAGATGTAAACACTTGCTGTTGCTGGGTGAGAAACAAGTCAGAGCTGCCTGGGAATAACCCAAAATGTACATGGAAGTGACAGCCAAAATGCAACTCTTGTGCACCATGTGCCTGCTGATGTTCACCTGTAGAGTCTGGAACCTTTGAGGAGCTCAGGAGCAAGGCAAGGACTAATGCTGTGGATGTGTTTCCTCTGAGTAAGATTGTCAGGAGGGAATTGATCTCCTGTATCTCAAAACTCTCTGGTGAGCTCTGAGAGTAGCTCAGGTAATGCCTCCCAGAACACTTTTTTTTGCTCATGCATTTGGGCCTTCAGGAACTTTCTGCAGGCTTCATTACCTTCAACTAAGGTAAATAATTGTGTTCTAACTCCTGCCTGACTCTTCCAGCACCAGGCTCCTGGGAATGGCCCTGTTTGCCCCTTGTGTCTGTGGATGCTCCTGTTCCTCCATCCCACAGGCAGGTCCTGCCCTTCACCTTGTGCCCAGGGGCTTTGATCAGTAGCCTCTTATAACAGGTCATGTGAAAGGGTTTTCAACAATCAAAAAAAAAATAAAAAAGAGTTAAACCTCCTTTAGGACTTTTCCTGTACACTAGAAAATTGGTTTCCCCTTTTTAAGAAGGTAATTTTTTTGCTAGTGTGGATATTGGCAGGTTATGGTTTGAATCCTGCTTCAACTTGCTCATAGCAATAAGGTAAGTCATGGCAGAGGATTATTGAATTTCAGCTATTTAAAAAAACAAACAAAACAAAACAAAACAAAAACAAACCAACCAACCAACCAACCAAACAAACAAAAAAAAAAAAACCCAAAAAACCCAAACCAAACAAAACTAAAGTTGATTCACATTTTTAAGTGAGAAAAATCATGTAGTCACCTGTTCCTGGGTGTCTAAAATAAAGGAGCAAATAATCATATTATACCAATTTTTACTCTTAACAGTTTTATTTAAGAGTATGTATTAGATCTTGGCTAGAAAAAGGTTAGATCTGGACTTAAAGTAGAGCTTGACTTAGATCTGACAATGGTCTATTCTCAATCCCATCTCATGAGAACAGGTCAGCTGGCATGATGGCCATGATAATAATGAGTATTTCTGAGACACCCTTCTCTGATAAGATGCTAAAAAAATATTATTTATTGCTTAAAAAACATTCAGTAAGAAGCCTGGTGCTAATTATTTTCACTAACACCTTAGCATTAATTAATAACTGCTCAATAGAAGGCTGAGAAAACCAAGAATGTCTGTCTTGGTTCATGCTATTAACATCTGACATTAGACCTCAGTAATTTTGGCCAGAAAATGTAAATATTCTATACATGAAATATTCAAAAATACCTTCCTTTTATCTCACATAACCTAAAAATGTATTAAAAATTAGTTTATTCACTGGCCCTGGGGATTATTGTGCACATACTAAAATCTTGTATTGAAAGGAGACTGCAGAAACCATTATTAAAAGTCCCAATTTTACTGCAGTTGTCAGACTTTGGGCACATTTGTGAGAAATTACCTTCAAAAGTGTAAAAGGTTTCCGAGAGTTCTTAATAAATTTTGTATTTCTGGAGCTCTTCTTAGGCTTCATTGTAAGGATAAAGCATGTGATGCTGTGCCTTCCTTCTGCTTAGGGCTTGGACTTTGTTCCTCTCCACATTCCTCATCAAGACACTGCCTTGGTTAATTAAGTCAAACTAAGGATTAATTGCAGTGGGATTGCTATTCCTGACTGTTCACTCAATGAAACATAAGTGGCCTTTCCACTAAAATTCCCTTTCCCACCTGCAACACTGATTCTGTGAGACTTCTCCATGCTTATTCACCTTACACCCAAGGCTGCCAGCTCTCTGGCTTTATCTGTCTCTTCAGACACTCAAAAAATTTCAGATCGTTCTGTTATAAAAGGGTATTTTTTTAATATTTATTATTATTATCTTTATTTTCCCCCAACCAAACTGTGTTGTTTTGCTTTGGAATAAAATCCACTTCAGAATGCAACTTTTTCCAGGGGAAAAACGAAGAGGAAGAAGTCTATCTCTTGTCACCTTAATTATAAGCTGTGTTTCATCAGGACGTGCCTTGTCTTCAGACACCTCACGTGGTTTTAATTACTCAAATGTCCACATCTGGCCCCAGGCTTATGAAAAAGCAGTGGTTGTCTTTGGTTGGAACTAATTCCCTTTAACCCACAACAGTCTCTTCTGCTGAAGACCTTTGTTACCTCTTTTTCAGATTATACTGATCTGTATTTTCTAGCTGGTCTTATTCGGCATTTTTCAAAAATCCTGAATCAAACAGATTTGCCAAAAATTACCATAATCTTCAAACACATTTTCTGTGAAGAGAACAAGAAAGAGATCGAGCAGAGGGGATGGAAAACACCAAACAAGGTCAGATTTTAAACTGAACTCGGTGTTTGACTCACAATGAGCAAAAAAAGTGAAAGTTTACTGCACATGAGGCATCACAGAGGCATGGTAGGGTAGGGTACCCAACCACAGCAGTATCTTCTACACTTTTTATTAATCCAGTAATCCAGATTGGGCACACAGGTTGTGATTTTCACAGGAATTGTGGCACATGTACATATGACTGTGATGCTAACAACTGTCTTCAAAAATTGTCTTTAAACTGGGAACAAAACCTGAATTTGTAGTGCCAAACACAGTGCTGATGCAAGTTAAGTTCAAAAAGTTGCATCATCAAGCAACATAATTGTTGGGGCTGGAAAGGGCCCTCAAAGATCATCTCATTCCAGCATGGCAGGGGCACCTCACACCAGACCAGGTTGCTCAGAGTCCCATCCAGACTGGCCTTGGACACTTCCAGGGATGGGAATTTTTGGAGGATTTATGTCAGTTTTACCCTGGTGAGAAACCCTAATGAGGGGCAGAGTCCTGCTTTTGCTGAAGTCTGTGTTATTTTGGTGAAGATGCTGGTTTATGTGGTTCACAGTCTACACAGACACTTAATCCAGAGTTTGTGTAGGGTTTGAACCAACAAAGACATATTGGTCAAGAACTATGCACTTTGGAAATCTTTGTGGACTCTTAATACTGCAATTGTTTGTTTTAATGCCCAGATCTCTACATAAAGGTCTATGATAAGTAAATGTGATATGAATCCTAGAATCACAGAGTGGTTTGGGTTGGAAGGGAACCCTAAAGATCACCTGGTTCTAATCCCCTGCTGTGGTCAGGGGGTCCTTTCACCAAGCCCTGTTCAACCTGCAGCCTCAAAACATGTCAAAGAATATCTTATGACTTAAGACGTTCTTCAACATCATTTTTTTCTCAGTTCATCTTGCAACAGCAATGTGGCACAGCCACAAAATTAAAACCTCAGGCTTTGTCCAAATTGACTTATCAAAGTCATGTGGCATGACAAACCAGCCTGTAGACCTGGTTCTTTTGCCACATTGCTAACAGAGGTTTTAATTTAAAAATGTGAGAACCCAGGCACCCCTACAGCACCTCTAAAATGATAATTCATGTCCCTCTGAGAGACAGCAAGGGGCTTGGCTTTTGAGCTCCCCATGAGGCTGGTAAGGTTACCCTGCAGATTGCACGTCCTTCATTATCTAAGTGCAAGTGGTGAAAGCTTTTAGTAACAAAGGGACACTTGGTGAACAAAGGGCAGCTGACTTTTGTCTGGAGAGCAAATCTGCCTTTTGGTCTGGTTGTGCACAGCGTGGCAGCCAACTTGCTCCCTGCAAAGAGCCTGGGGGTGGAGAACCAGAGGGAGCTGTGAACCTGAGCCCTCTCCAGGTGATGCTCAGAAACAGAAATGAGCAGAAACTACATTTTTTTTTAGGCTGGGACAATGGCTGTTGCTCTAAATGTGGTGTTTTACCTGAACCCTGCTGCTGCACAGCACCAGGGGTGTATTCTGCCCTGTGCAGGGGCAAGGAAGGTGTGCAGACCTGGTGCTGAGGGACATGGGTTGGTGTTGGGCTTGGCAGTGCTGGGTTAATGGTTTAGTTGGATGATCTTACAGGTCGTTTTCCAGCCTTGATCCCATGACTCTGTGGATCACAGGTTCACCCACAGTGAAAGAAAAGCTGGTCATTTGCTCTGTCATCTGCTAAGTACCCCAGACTCTCATTAGAGACAAGCAGCCATGTATTTGTTCCCCTACTTGATTGAATTTTGACAATCAGCCATAACATTTGTGCAGGCTGGCAGCAGCTTTTTCTGGTTTGATTTATTCCCTACCCCTTCCCATAATCAGCTCTTTTTTTTTTTTTAGTGGAAAACTGCTCTTTCATCTCCATTTTCATGCTTGCCTAAAAAAACATACTCTTTTTCAACCAGATGTAACAGGGAAGAGAAATATTCTCCTTTTTTTCTAGTCTCTTCCCTTTTCTTACTGTTATGAAACAGATCTACTTAACTTCTGCAGAAATCACTGCTGTTACTTTTAATTAATCCTAGCATTTCGGTCACCCAAGCCTTTATAAATATAAAGGGCCCGAGGAAAGAAAGACTTTCATTTAGTGTTTGTGTCATTTGTAATTATGCCATTTGATTTCCCTCATGGCCTCACAACTTTCCTCGGCTCTCCTTTCCAGGCTGCTTGTGGAAAGGAGCCACCAAGCAGGAGCCAAGAGAACAAGAAACAATGGTCAAGAAAAACCAATTCCTGTGAAAACAAAACCAGTATTCCTTCTTCAGTGTTACAGCTAGAAAAGCAACAATATTGAGTATCTACCTTGTGGTCTTCAATAGCTGCCTGTTTTTTCTTCATCAAGGGAGGAAAATGCTGGGCAAATACCATGGCAGGTGTGACAATTTCAGGTGAGATGTTATTTCTATTAGACTTAGCAGAAATAGTGTTATGTGAGCTGTCCTGCAGGAATAAATGGCTGCTAATCCAACATCTGAGGAAAAGGAATTGTTGCACATGAAAAAGGAACTGTGACAAAAGAGAGGCTTCCAAGTGTAAACATAAGGGAGCAATATTATCACAAAATAGAGCACTGTTGTCACAAAACTGCAGAAATGGGGCTAAATAGGTTCAGGAGGCATTTTTGACATGAATGATGCTGGGGCAATTTTGGATAAGATGAAGGAGAGACACAAGAAAAGACTTAAAACTATTTTGGCCTTGTTTCAGTCTTGATATTTGAGATATCAGCAGATTTTAGCTTAATTCTCAGCACAAGTGAGTCTAACCTATATACTCACTGATGGATATTCAAGAACACAGAGGAAAACCTGGAGTGTTTTCAATCCATTTGTGTGTTTTATGTTGACGTGCTCCTTCTGCCCTTCAGCAAACACATACTTTCCCTCCAGTGCAGGATATTTCTCCCTCTCCCCAGTGCACATGCTCTTGCTTGCCAGAGCCTGTTGCTAAACTACTCCCATTAGCAGTGCTGTAAATCATCAGGACAGCCAAGATTAGTTAGCACTTTTGGATGAGGGATAGTATCCAGTTGGACATAATTCTATTGTCAGTCTCCATGAGCATCATCTGGTAGCACCATGCACATTTGTGAACTGTAAATTCTGTAGACATTTTGAGGCATTATTCTGTACATTTACATTGAAAAGCTTTGTTTTCCCTCCAAAACATTATATTTAGAAAGGGGAATACTAATGCCTTTTTTGAGATGGAAAGTGTTGATAAGGGTCTTACTCCTAAGCATAAGGCTTTCAAGAGAACAAAGCCACAGCTTTTGGAAGTAAAGCTTGTTCAGGCATCCCAAGTGAGTTTGTTCCAGGTGGAAATTCAATAGAGAAGTAACAGCTTGGAAGGTGGAAGTTGACAAATTCTGTGGCAGACTAGCACAGTCCTGGCAATTTCAATATTAATTTAAGATAAATTGATAAAATATCTTCTTAAAGTTTATAGAGTTATAGCTGTTTAAAGGACTAAGGTCTGGATTACAGTTTAAATCAGCTTGGACAGCCCTCTGAGTAGGTCCCACTCTTTCAGCAAATATACTCCTCTCTCCCTCTAAAAATACAATTTAGGGAATGTTCTTCACATGAGTGATAATTAATAGTTCATCAACAGTCCTGGCTCCCCTAGAACTGGAGCTGGATAAGGTGTTGAAAACTCAACCAACTTGCTCTGCCTCTATTTGTCTCTATGCCAGTTTCCCCATCAACAGAGAGATGTTATAACCACAGGTGTTTTTAAACTGGGTCGTTCTGTGTTCAAAATGCTCAAGATTGAATGTTTAAGACAAAAAAAAGGAAAATGCAGAGTACTATAAATATAAGAGGAACTGCAATAGAAATAACTTGGACACTTCCAAGGATCAGACATTGCAATGCAGCTTCTAGACCCGGATTTAGAGGGATAAGGAAAGCCTGCTGCTAGGCTTTGGAGCTTCCTATTGTGTATCTTTGCAGGTTTGGTATTGTCTAAGCAGATTTCATGTACACTTGAGGCAGCCTCACCAGCACTGGCAGATGAAGCGATGCTGCTGTCTGGCCCAGGCACAACGTGGTGGCACTGGAGTGTTGTCAGATGTCCTGTGTTAGGGGTGAAACTGCTCCAGGAGTGAATTTGGGTTGAATAGGGGCGGGACCTTGCTGCTTTCACTGAGGAGGTTGGAAGGTGTATAATAAATGTGCTGTTTCCAGTACCCAAAGGGAGTCTGCAAGAAAGAAGGACAGTGTTTACAAAGTCCTGGAGTGACAGGACAATGGGAAATGGGTTTGAACTGAAAAAGAGCAGGGATGGATGGGATATTGGGAAGGAATTCCTGGCTGGGAGGGTGGGCAGCCCCTGGCACAGGTTGGGCAAAGGAGCTGTGGCTGCCCCTGGATCCCTGGGAGTGTCCAAGGCCAGGCTGGATGGGGTTTGGAGCAACCTGGGCTGGTGGAAGGGCTCACAGTGGTCTGTCTGATCCCACCTCCCTGCTCCAGCAGGGCCATCCCAGAGCACACAGCACAGGACTGTGCTCCAGACTCTGGAACATCTCCAGTGAGGGGCACTCCACACCCTCCCTGGGCACGCTGTCACCTCACTGCCCTTCCTCATGTTCAGGTGGAACTTCTGGGCACCACTTTGTTCCCTCTTGTCCTATTGCTTGGCACCACCAAGATAAGCCTGGCTCCATCCCCCTGGAACATTCCCATTCCCACTCCCACTCGTGCCTGTATCCAATGGGGGTGAGACCTGGGCACCAAATGTGCCCTGGAGAGCAGTCAATCCATGCAGCACTGACAGGATCCTGCCCTGCTCATCCATTCCTCCCTGCACAGCCCCTCACACCCCCAGTTGATCCTGCCCTGCTCATCCATCCCTCCCTGCACAGCCCCTCACCCCCCAGGGATCCTGCCCTGCTCATCCATCCCTCCCTGCACAGCCCCTCACACCCCTAATTGATCCTGCCCTGCTCATCCATCCCTCCCTGCACAGCCCCTCTCACACACATAAATGCACAGCTAAGGGGTGTCTGTGCAGCAGCTCAGGACTGGTGACTCCACACAGCACAGCTGAGCTGGAGATTCCTCCCTGCCTTGCTGCTCATCCCAGCAGTTCCTGGAGGTTTGTTCCCTCCCTGAGCAGGGCAGGCTGGGCAGCAGCTCCAACACCTCCCTCCACACACAGCAAGCCAAGGAAGGGGTGGATGATCTTCTCCTGCTTTTCCTTCATTCCTGGATCCTGGACTCTTGGCTGAGCTGAGCATCTGGCTGAGTCGCTGGGGCTGATTTCCTGCCTGCTGCAGGTCAGAGATTATGTCACCACGAGTATATTTATCCTGCTAATTCCATTCAGATGGTTCCCCTTTTATTTCCTCGGCCCCTCCTTCCAAGGGGAACTACAAACCCTTTCTCCTGGAAAAAGCAGGGGCAGAAAAGCTGAGCATGTGAAGCTCCTGCAGTGGGTCATGGGCTCCTCCTGCCACTCTGGTCCCTCTCACACCTGGGGAAGGAGCTATTCCATAGTTTTGGGACTTGGCTGCTGGAGGATAGTGGGAGCACCACAGGATCCAGGATTTCCACAGCTGGGACGCTGCACCACGTGGGAAAACCAACAGCCATTAAACCCAAGGCTAATCCTGTGTTGAAATCCACAGCTTAGGGGTCTTTCCTCACCAGGATCTAACAGAAAAACATTGCTGTTCAAGAAAAACTCATTCAGCGTTTTGAATTCTTCAGGAACATGGAGATGCTCCAGGGGTTGGAGCCCCTCTGCTCTGGAGCCAGGCTGGGAGAGCTGGGGGGGCTCACCTGGAGAAGGGAAGGATCCAGGGAGACCTGAGAGCCCCTTGCAGGGCCTGAAGGGGCTCCAGGAGAGCTGGAG
>JAWWMO010000096.1:8714837-8725789 GCA_035047845.1 Dendrocincla fuliginosa
CTTCCGTTCCCTTCCCTTTCCCTTCCCTTCCCTTTCCCTTCCCCTTCCCTTCCCTTTCCTTTTCCCCTTTTCCTTTTCTTTTCCTTTCCTTTTCTTCCTTTTCCCTTTCCCTTTCCCTTTCCCTTTCCCTTTCCCTTTCCCTTTTCTTCTTTATTTTGTTTTCTTTTCTCTCTAGAGTAGTTGTGGCATGAGAGGGAAAAGGGTGGAAGGAATGCCTAAATCATGGAGAGCCTTTCTAAGCATTAGGCAGTGGGCTTTCCCACTGATGCCTGCAGGACAGAACTGGAGGTGCTGTGAACAAACTGGAGGAATAAAACCCTGCAAGCACTAACAGAGCAATTATTTCCTCCACCACAGTGCAACTTCACCTCTTGGTGACAGTGTATTTCCACTGCTCACTGGCTGTGGTTAAGGAGGTAAAAAGGGCATTCAAGGAACAATAACATTGTTCCAAGAACATGAAATCTTCGAGTCATCCTTGGATTCCACTAAGTGTTTCCTCCTCCACCAGCTATGTCTGCCCAGTTGCTTATCAGTCCCTCCAGAGTATCAGACCTTTGCAGTGATCCCATCTCTTACTCATGCTTTACTCATTTCCCAACATGGCTATTAGTGCTTTTCAATTTAGCCTTCCTAAATCCCTGCGTTGGATTTGAGGTGATTTAGAGTGCAGATGTGGATGGAAGCTAACATAACATACATTAATTCACAGCAAGTACGTGCAAGGGCATAAATTACTCTGCGTGTTCGTGGAAGAACATGGATGTTTCAACATCCATGATGTTGTTTAGGAGAAAGGATGAAGTCCCAACTTGAAAACACTTTTCCACAGCAGGTACAACTAGAGCTTCAGTCACATTTACTCAGTACCCCATTCACTCCCTGTGCACAGCCCAGCACCTCAGCACAGGATGAAGGTGCACAGACTTGCTGTGATTGCAAACTCCTGTCTCCCAGCCAGAAATTCCTGCTGTTTAGTAAGCGTTTCACTGCCCTGCTCAATCTAGGACTCACAGAAAAGACTGAGTGCAAGGAAAGACTATTTTTCCCAACACCTGTTCTGACTGAGCTCTTTTGGAACTTCTTTACCGCTGTTTGAAAATGACAGAGTTAAATCCAAGAGTTCAAAAGTGATTTCTGGTGTGCCCAAAGTTACACCTTCCCTTTCCTTATCACAGGACTTATACCATGGTCAAATATCCAGGTATTCTTGGTTTCTGATCTCTCTTTTGCATGAGAAAAAGCAAGCAACATGATTTTAAGATTCTTACCCCGGAAAACAGCATTTGCTTCACATCTCACTAAAAGGAGATGAGGTACCCATTTTTTCAAAGCCAAAATTTTGGAAAACAATGAACTAATCCTGAGGCAAACACCTGCCCAAAAGCAGCGATTTCAAAAAAACTGCCTTTTGTCACACCTTAAAGATGTTGTCTTCAGAAAGTTTAGTTGAGCAAACGTGCAGCTAGGACACCACAAGCAACCTGCAAATGTCACTTAAGGGGGAAAGTAAAAAACATCCCAAACTAGGGAGTATCCGTCAATGACTTGCATTTAGGACAAACTGAGGAACTGCTGTGTAAGAAATACTGTTAAAGTTTGAAGAACAAATGATAAACAGAAACAGGCCTGTTTGTCTGAACTTCTTATACAATAAAATGTGAACATGGAAGGTTTTTGCATCACAATGCCTTCATGTCAATAGTTTTCAGTTTCTCAGAACTAAAGATTTCCTTGGGATGTTTCACTGGTTCTGTTATTCACACCTGAACACAAGAGGTTATTTAGAATTTATCTGATAATTAGAACAGCAGTGGATGAGTTCGAAATGTGTGAACATCATAAAAATGCCACTACTTATTATAAATAACTAGATTATAACTGCTTAATATAAAAAGTTATTAGACGACTCTTTGCATATTTTGAACACGTATACACCTGACAGTCCAAACCCAAGACTTCTTAGGAATTTCCCTTCCCCTGTCTAGGAACAGTACCTTTGAAATCCAAAAGTGAGCTGCTTTCATGCCCACGTTTGGAGCAGCATCCACGTTTAAACTTACAGGAACAGATTTTGTCCCTCCCCAGATCTCCTGCCCAGTCCAAGGCTTGTAGGTGTGCACAGAATGGTCACTGTTTTACAGCTCTGTACTCCTGTGAACCTCCCTGGTTTATTGCCAGGGGTATTTATCTGGCCTAAACTGGAGAAATCTACTTTTCCTGACTCCAGTTTGAAAAAGTTTTGGATGAGTAATTCTGATGGTGATTTGGATATGCAGGTACACGTGAGACAGTACAAAGGTCATACCTAACAGCTGCATTTTCCCTTAATTCCAGGGTAATCTGGATTGAAGGAGTTTCTCAAACAAGAATGACAACAGCTGACATATCATTCAGTGTGTTTTACTATCAGCTTTGTTCACTCCGATCACAAGCCTTTTCAGAACAACAAATTCTGCTGACAGACAGCTCTCCAAACGCAGTCACAGTTGTCTGATGTGCTCACATCCGTCAGGCATTATTGAAGAAGTCACTAGATCACTCAAAGTATGCAAAATTAAGAAATAAATGCTAATGGCAGGTACTGCTAAAGAAGTAATTTAATCTCTATTACTGAGTATAATATAATTTAGTTGTTTCTTTTAACCTTTAGAGTATTGTGACATGCAATTTCCTTATCTGCAGCTAACTGCTCACTTTGCTGATTTAGGAACCTTGTATTACATGCAAGAGCAGCAGCAGAGCCTTTAACATACTTCTCTCACCATCTGAAAAACAGTTGGAGAATAACCTACCTAAGACTCAAACCTCTAAAAATGAATAAATGTGGTATTTTACACAGAGCAGTCCAGGTTTTTCAAATCCCACAACTGTGCCTTATCAGCAGCTAATAAGACATCACTACAGTTGTGGTCCCTGCTTTAACTCATATCTTAACAATTCAAATATTGACAGATTATCTGAGGAATTACAATCTTAAAAAAAAATAGCTGAATGTAACTTAGGTCTGAAGATATATTTTTAAATTGAGAGTAGAGCTATCACTCACAAAACAAGAGGAGTTGTTCACACAGCAAGAACTAAAAGTACTTTGATATACACACCCTAAAATCACAATGTTCTTTATTCTTCCAAGGGTGGCTTTATTGCTATGGCTAGATTCACCATTTAAAAATTTCATGAAATAGGTCTATTGCATCCAAAATTTAAAAATATTGAAAGCCTTTTTCAACTACATGATGTAAAAAACCAAAACGAACAAAACCTCCCCTGAAACTCAGCCACAGAGAAGGGAAAGAGACCCCCTTTCAAGAGTTACATCAGTGTCAGTGCTGACTCCACATTAACAAGCACAAGTCCTCTGGGCTGTGACCACAAACATTGCCCATATGGTCTGTTTGCAGAGGGTGTCCACCAGAAGACAGGGGGTCCATCACATGAGGGGAGACTTGGTGCTGCTTTCCCATCTCTTCCTGCCAGGAGCTCTGCCACGCCGTGCTGTTTGGCAGCAGGGGACACTCTCCAGGCGCTACTGCATGAAGAGGATGCTGAAGGCCATCACGACACAGCACACGGCCACGTAGGGGCTCTTCCGCTCACCTGGGAGGGGGGGAACACAAACCAAAGGGTCAGGGGTGAATGAACAGACCTAGGCTGCTCCTAGTCCAGCTCCAGCGTGCTAACTGTGCTGCAGCATGTGCAAATTCACATTCATCACTTCTGGCTGGAGCAAGGCTGCCAGAAGTACAGTTATGTGTGCAGGGAGAACATGCATGGGGGTGGGAAACTCCAGTGTTGGATACTGCTATGTAAGGACAGAGATGCAGCTCTTGCTTTAACAGAGCGACTTTAAACAAGCACATGTAGTGAAGGACAAGGGGCAATGGCTTTAAACTCAAAGAGAAGAGGTTTAGATTGGTTATGGGGAAGAAATTCTCCCCTGTGAGGGTAGGGAGGCCCTGGAACAGAATTCCCACAGAAGCTGTGGCTGCCCCATCCCTGGAAGTGTCCAAGGCCAGGCTGAAGCAAACTGGGCTATGGAGGGTGACCCAGTCCAGGAAAGGGGGTGAGACTGGATGCACCTGAAAGTCTCTTCCAACCCAAACTGTGATTTTCTTTCTGACCAACCCCATTCTGTCGTCCTGTGAAAGGCCCATGTAAGGAATTCTACCCTCCTATAAACCACCTTTTCCAAGAGGAAGTTTCATATTGCTGGTACCTTTTAGCGCAAAGGAGCCAGGGGGCAGGGACTGGACAGCTGCCCAAGACACACAATTTTTGCTGGCCCTGCTCCCAGTTCTCAGGAGCTGTGCTGTGTCAGCTGAGGTGTCTGGCCAGGACACCTGGTACCTGTCCAACCTCCTTCAGGAGCCACTGCTGTGGTGCTCACAGTGGCCCAGACACGGCCAGATGCCTTTTTTATTTGTTAAAAGAGACATAACATTGTTAGCATGTGGAGAGGGTCTGATCCACACACTTCCATGATAAAAATGCTCAACAGATTGCAGAAGTTGCACAGACACCTCTGACTCCCAAACTGGTGTCACAGTTTTCCAGGGCACACCGTGGATGAAAGTTAAGTTTACTACATGAACACTCTTGTATCTGGTGGCAAAAGTAATTGTGAGAGATCTATTCCCCTCCATTTGGTCCAGGACAAAATGTTACAGAGGTCTCTTGTTCACCAAGTAAACTATGGGGGGAAAAAAATAAATTAATAATCTTATGTGGGGAACTGAAATACAATCAGGGGCTTATTAGGAATGTTGATCTAATCTAAGCTATTTACATGAACACTTCCTCCATTTACTTAGCTAGGTGCTTTTACACTTCAACTTAAAACTTTATTCTTCATGGACCCACTGACTTCTCTCTGGAAAGGCCAACACTGGATGGTACTTCCAGTCCAAAGAACTGCCAAGGAGCGTGGACACTGCAACATGTCTTTAAAGTGGGAAGTTTCTGCACATCCAGAAGCATAAAGACAGAGCTGGGGCTATTTGCTTTCAACAAAAGTCAATTTCCCTGTGCTGTGCGAGGTCTTTTGTCTCACGTTATAAACCATTTCCTCTCAGACAGTTTTCAGAGAAACATTAAAGAAAGAACACCAAGGCTCCCAAGTCTAGCATTAAGGTGCAATTCTCATGGATAAAAGAGTAATTTTTATCAGCAAGACTTTCAAATATGTGGGGAACAAACTTTCCACAGAAAGAAAATAAAATAGTTGCAGTGACAGCTCCCATAAGCAGGAGTGCCTGCCACAGTGACATTACAAGCTGTTGTCATGATCTGGCATATATTTAATTAAACTTCAAATAACTGAATGAATTAATGTCTGCAGTTTCACATCTGTTTAAAATAAATTTTGAGGAAGTCCAACTCCTACGGCTTAGGGTATTACAATTTTCATATGGGTTATACTTTTCTGCTCTTAATTTTCTTAAAAGAGAAATCACCATGTGGCAGGATTAAACATCATTTTGCACAACTCTGTAAATATGTAACCACTTGCCTGTGATTAAGATCTTATGCACATGTGAAAAGGTTGTTTAAACATTCCTAGGGATGTTAAATGTAAAGGAAGCCAGGAGACATTTTCATTTTTAGAAGCCCACACTTTGTAGATGCCGTTGTGATTAACACAAATAAAATGACAGGATTCATCTCCAAAGCTCATTTTCATCTCTCAGTATAAAAAAGAAAGTCAAATTGGTCCACTCTAGATGCAAGCTGTAATAGAAACATAGCTAATAGAAAAAAATATGCCTGCACTTAATGGACTACAAAGAAGATGGTAAGGTAAAGTGTTCTCTTCAGCCTTGAACAAACACTGAAGTACCTCAATTTTTACATTTGTTTTTGCTGGTATAGCTCAAAATTCATTTCTGACAGCTGCCATCTTCCCAGTATTTTCCAATTACAGCACTAAAATTGGTTCTGCTATGTCTATTATCTAAATAGGACAATGTCTGCAATCATTTTAACAACAGGTCTTCACAAAAACTATTTTTTTGCGTGAATGCTTTTTTGACAAACTGAAAAATGTATGTCATGCCCCTTTCAAAGCCTGGGAATGCAGAGAAAGGAATCATACAGGTTTTCTTTAGGTTTAATGACAAGTAGGAAGATCTCGAATTACAAGCTCAAAGTTTCTGCTCTACATTAACAATGCAGTTTGAACAACACTGTTTTGATGATGGGTTTGTAATTTTTCAAAAATCTTGGATATACCTTAAAGTTGAGACTAAACTTCTGTTGCATTTTCCAATTTCCTTCTCAAAATAAATTCAGGATAAGGATTAAAATAAATATAAAACCAATGTTATGGGAAAATGTCAGGAATCAGATAGAGCTGATCAGCCTGTCTGCAGATGTCACTTGACACGAACAGCTTTGTGTAATTCAAAAGTGCACAGAAGCTGACTAAAGAAAGCAGAGAAAAGAGATACATTTGTGCTTAAACAGAACCTCAGTGCATTATGAACTTCATGTTTTTTTTATTACTATAAGGTAAATATCTTTCTTTTTCTCAGTAGTCCATTAGAATTTCATATAGACTGCAGTTTATAAGGAATCATAGATTTCTTTGATTCTTAACAAGAATTCCCCCCCAGTTATTTCATGTGGCAAGAAGTGCAAATGACTTCTGAAAATAAAACAACACATACATGAACTGACATTAGAATATACAGGCTTTCCATGGTGCTAATCTAAGATAGTGTAATATCCTGCCCCCCTATTTCATGAAGGTAAACCCTGCATTTTTTAAGACAAAGGATGTGTATGGGTTCCACTGCTACACAGAAATATTAACCAAATAAATGCAGCTACAAAAAACACTGGTCGTAAGGATTTTAGAGAAAAAAAGAGAATTACCAATCCTGGCGCATTTCCAGAATATCCCCAACAGTCTGTAAAGATAAAATAAGTTCATTAGGTTCTTGGTTTAATAAGGCAGTTTAAATCAACTGATTATCTTTCTTCTACGCTAGATCAACTCCTCTGGACATCAGGAAACATCAGATACCTTCACAGAGTGGCACAGGCTATGAACTACACAAATGGCAGAGTTCCAAGTCCAGCAAGGATATTTTTGCATGCAAGGAAAACAAAGATGCATTTAACTCAGCCTGTGTTCCAGATCTAAACATTTCATCAGAATTCTACAGTGTACATCAAAGCACCCCACACAGAAAATTACGTGAAGAAAAAACCCAGAACTATACAAATATTGGAGTAGGAAATACCAAAAAACCTCTATCAAAACCTCCCATTGTAGGTGGGGAACTTTTTACGCTAAAGATTCTGAAGCAAGTTTTCCTGCAGGTATGAGAGATGATAAACCTGAGTAAATTTAATGCTTTGAAGTCTCTCTTTTGCACTTCCCTTAGCAACAGCACCTTAAAAACACCTTTTCTAGCAGGCATTTTTCTTGTCATAGGTGTAATCTGATACAGAATACTCGTGTTGGAATAGTAACAAACCAATTCTTATGGCTTGTTGTTACTCCTTTACCAAGGTTTGCCTTGCTCAAGACTCTCTGGAGCTGCCCAGGACATCACTTCTCACATGTGAAACAGCAAAGGAGAACACCAGGATTCAACTCAGAGTGCACCCAAAGGGACCTCACAAACTTACAACTTCTCCAGCTAAAATAACCCCCCACTGACTGCTCAAGAGGAGCAAGGGCAGGGACTGCTTTAGGGTCTGAGGAGGAAAGGGGGAGAATATGAAGCATCCTGAAGAAGGCAGCCTTCAGCCTTCCACATGTGGGTCAAAACTATTCAAAGCTTGCCTGCAGGAAGGTTTCCTTCACATTGTGCAGTAAAATGTCTGGATTCAACTCTATTGTTTATTTACAGATTTATGAAGGGGGGGGGGGTGAAGAAATGTAATTAGTTTTGCTCTTTCTATGGATATATTTATCAGCAGAAACTTCACCCTGTGTTACTTGTGGGGTTGTATCTACTACCTGCACTTCTCCGAGGGATTTCCCACAGTGCTCTGAACTCATAGTGGTTTCATTACCTGTCTTTCCCTTCTCCTGGGCACTGGCAGTTGCCTATTTTCAACATGCTTAAATGCAGACAGGTTGGTTTGGGTCCCTTGCTCCAGCATCTTCGGCAGACAACACCTTTTAAAAAATAATTTCTGTGCTACTTGGTATTTTACAGCCTGTTTCACGGCCCTGGTTTATTTCAACATCTCTTTCCATGCAGCAGCCTCATCTCTACCTCTGAAGCAAATATTGGGTGTTGGGCAGGTGGGAACCAACTGAGGCAGCAAGGGACTGAGGTTTTCAATGTCAAAGTGAGATGCTTTTTGACCAATGTACGTCTTGCTGACCAATTTATCATGAGCAGCATTCCAACGTTTCCATTTTTAGAAAACAGGCTTTTTTCACTTGTGCTTTAGATTGTTTTACCTCAAGCCAAACATCTCTCTATAAATTTATATTTATTTGGCTTTGACTGTATTTCTGTAAAGCCAAAGCTCTTTTTTTGTGCTTTTATGTAGCTCCACAAGCAGAAGTAATAATCCCTGCATGTAGAGCACCATACTTTTCCAGGCTAAGAGGTCACACAATACAGTAACCTGAAGACATCTATGCACTTTTTGAAAATGCAGGCAGGTAAAAAAGCATTCATGTGAAAACTTCATACAGCAAAATACACAGACCCACATTACAGCCCAGTTCAGGTTCTCAAAAACATTGCTACTCTCCGTAAAATTAGAATTTATACACTCTGTGCTGCAGAACCAACACAAAAAGCCTCCACAGCGCTGCTTCTCATGTTGCCATCTCTCAAAAGCTTGCCCAGGAACTCACAGAAATAAAACATTACTGCTCTTTTCACATGCATTTGAAGAATCTCATCTGGGAAAAAGAACATTAACTCTTCCAGTAAGTCTATAAATATGTTGAATTTGCCTCATGATCTCAGCAAGGGTATTTTCATCTTCTCAGGGTTTTTTTGACTGCGTGCAACAATGTGAAATTATTGCTGAACTACTGAACATTGCTTCTAGCCTTAGAAAAATCCCTCAGTGAAAATACAAATGCCTGATGTGGGAGGTACAAAACAGAATATGGGTTTCACCACCTCCCCTTACTGCAACTAACAAATTATGAACTTAAAGTTGCCGACATGGGGACTTTCAAACCTTTCCACAGATGACAACAGTACCTTTTCAAGAAGCCTGTGTGCTACAGGAAACAGCCCAGTACATCTGTTTGTCCACATAACCTGCTGCTGAGCAGGAGCAAATTGAGTCAGGACCTTCTGAACTGCTATAGGAACATTCTCTGGATGAACTGTGGAGCTCACACTGGAGGAAAAGCCTGTGCAGACCTCCTGATCCCCCTGGATTTCTCCATCAGTGTTCATCTCAGGTCTGCAACATGCAGCTCTTCAAGTCAAAACCTGTTTGGTTTTTACAGAAGTGATGCTGCCTTGAGTGAATCTGCTCCAAAATAACTCCTCCCAAAGCAACTACTCCGTGTCATTGCACTGGTCCCTACTCTTCCCTTCAGGTTCCTCTCCATCCTTGTCTTGAGGCAGGTGAAATGTGTCAGTCTGGCCTCCAAACCTGCTGTTTTCTGGCAGCCACAAATGTGCATGAGCTGCTGCATATTGCTGGCTTTCAGTGCTGAATGTGAAAAGCACCGGCCGTGAAAGTGGTGCCGGTTGTCTGGAGAGCAGAAAACCCAAATGAATGAAACCCATTAAGTCGAGGAGCAGTTAGTGGCGCCTTAAGACTTCGACTGCTGGACTGTGCATGTTGGAAAATGCAGCTGCCATGTGTTTACCAGGACAACCCCAGTGCCACTGCAGGAGGGAGTGTGAGAGATACCCCACTGCAACGCCTGTGGAAAATCAAAGGGAATCTCTGCTGCACATAAGCTAACACATCTTTCTGGTTAGCAGGGAGGAGGGAATTATGTTGTGGTACACGTTCTACCCTAGTTAGCATGAAACAGTAAATCTCCACTTGCTTTCCCAGGCTTAAATGGGACAAAGCACATGGAAACACTCAAGGCGTGTCGGGGAAAACAAAGGTTTAAAATTCTTTTTGGCTTGGTAGGAGCAGACATGCTTTGGTAGAAGTGATGGGGATGAAAGAGTGTTAAGAGGATGGGTGACATCACTTTGCAACAGTCTCTTAACCAACACAAATACGTTTCTTCACTTTCTATCAACTGATTTAAATCCTCAGCAAAGTTATCACTCTCTTGGAAATACAGTGAATAACTCTCAGCATTCCTCCTTCCCTGCCCCTTTAATATTTTATTGCTATTTTTTTTATGCCATTAATTTGGAGCAGGAATAATGAGGTAAGCTCATCTCTGTGGTAAAATGAAATATCACCAGAATTTGTTTTATCCCATATGTCTAGACGTTTCCATTTGAGCATGGAATATGTTAGAGGAGAGGGACAGGGGTTTAACAGCATACGAGCTCCGTGTAAACATCTACCACACAGGAAACAAATTTCATTGCTTCCAGGCCGAGGTTTTATTCTCCAGTACAAAGCAGTCTACATACGCACATATATATAAAACAAAATAGTATGTCCAACATCTATATAAATACAAACCTACAGATCAAACGCCCAACTCCTCCACTGTGTCAGCACCCTTTGAAAACATTTTATGAAGAGAGTTCTATTGTGCTCCAGACAGATTTGCCTCAAGAATAAACAGAGTAGCTCCAGATTAAAGGAAACACTCCCTGCCAAGAACAGCACTAAAATTTTAATCAGTAAAATAAACATTCTTACTTCTTACTCTGTATACCTCATTGACTATTGTGTTATCTTCCACCAGCAGACACCCAAACTCCCCTTGCCCTCCCACTCCCTGTCCTTCATGAAGTCATCCTTTCTTTCCATCTCTACTTCTATCCAAAGAAATCTCCCATGTCAGTGGCAATTTCATGGCCTCATATAAA
>JAWWMO010000096.1:8745775-8758595 GCA_035047845.1 Dendrocincla fuliginosa
CTGTCTTTCCATAGAGAGTATGGGGAGATTGAAATTTGCTTATATTGATTTTTTTTTTTGTTTGTTTTTAAATGGGGAAGTGAGTTATTTTCCTTACTAAATCGCCTAAGGATTTCAAGGGGAGGCACCGTGCCACCCTGGGCTTTGGCAGGACCTTGGAAAGGCAGGATGTCCTAAGCCAAAGTAGAGCTATGAAGTATTTGTTGGGGCTTGCATTTCCCAGAGGCAGCAAAGGAGGGGAGTCTGGGTCTCTGAGACACGCCTGCTGACTTTTCATCCCAGATCTGCCCTCTGGAAGCTGGTTTGGTTGTTGTCTTTGATCTTTGCTCCCTTCTACACACACTTTAGTAACTTCTCAGCTAAAATTAACCTTTTCATCAGGAAATGCATCTGCTGCGTGACTTCATTTTATTTTTATTTTGTTTTTTTGCAGGTTTATAACACTCAGTATATCCTAGTTTATCTATGATCTTGGAACGTGAGGCTTTGACAGTGCATGCTCTAAGCTGTTAGTGTTGGGAAGAACTGGTAGGAAAGGGTGAAAAAGAAAGGTTTGTCCCTTTTATAAATCTATCTGGATGCTCCCTTCCTTGCTAGTATATACTAGTATAATTGCCCACTTGGGTGTTTATTTTAATACATTGAAGGCCTTTTTTTTTTTTGAAAGCCTTATTACAGCTTAATGTAGATGCTCATAAGTAAGCTTGGCAAGCCTGGATGCCTGGAGTGGGTAGTGGGTTAGGCCTGAGACTTCAAGGGGATGAAAGACACCAGGGTGGGCTTTGCCTCCAGGCTACAATTAAGATCAAGGCTTGTTAGTAAGATTCCTACTATAAAGGTTGTTGACTGTCTGCTTCCTTCTGTTTCTCCTCATTTTTCAGCTGGTGACTGTAGTAAATAAGTCTGACAAGGGTTGTTCCTTATCATGAATTCCAGATCTTTTGTGACAAATCTTCCATATCTTCTTGTCCCATGGAGTCTGACAAGCTCAAGACTTGTTTGTTTTTGAGGGTTTTTATGTTTGTGGTTTGCTTGTTGGTTTTTTTTTTTAATGGGAAAGGACAATTGCACAAAAAAGCATGTGCATGTTTTCAATCCTTTCGTGGCTGCCATGGAACACTGGGAAGGGAGCAGTGCAAATGGGAGCCATGTGAGCCTTGATCCTGCAGCTGGGGCCACGATCTCCTGATCAGTTTTTGTCCTGTAGGACTGTGTTTTTTAAATGGCCCATCCTGCACCAGGTTTTAAACTCATTCAGTTGCTGGTTCATATCCAGTGACAATTTTTGGTTCATTTATCTCTAAGACAAAGCTGCATTTTTGACAAAATTGTAATCCTTGTGCTTTTAATATAGAACAAAGCTGAACAAAAGAACCACTAAATACAATTTAGGGTGGATTTAATACAAAGATGCATTAGCCCCCTAAATTTTGTTAGGAAAGAAAGCTTTTTATAACTTTTTATCTTTTCTTTGCTATTGAGATTTGTCTTTAAGTTACAGATGAAGGTTGTTATTGAAGCTTTCTTCAGAGTCAAACAAGTACTGTGGCCAAGGGAATGGGAGGCTCGTTGTGAGATGCTAAATTGTTTTTCTTCATGTTTGTTGGCCCAATCATGTTCTTTCAAAGAGAAAAGAAAAAAGAGGGAGTCCCTATTGGATCAATAATAGTTCTAAGATTAATGGGAGTCACAGCTGAAGTTTTTGTCAGCTATTTTAATGCTCTTTCTCTTGCAGTATTGGAGTTAATGGAATTTTAAATTACCACAAGAGAATATCAATTTGTGTGAAATATATGACTGGAAATATGCATAAATATAGGCATTATCTTATTTCCTCCTGTTAGAAAATGTGGTAATAGCTGGTTTTAATCTTTAAAAGCAATCTTGAGTTTTTCTTCACTGTTTTAACTCTCCAATTATCCACTTACAAGTATGTGTAGCATCTCCTGAGCAGCACCTGTTCCCTGATTATAAGTTAACTATTAACTTTCTTCTGATTATTGGATTCTGATTTGTAGTTGTTCTGGTCAAAAGGGACCAAACTATAGGCTTTAATAGCAGTGTGTGGTCTTCTATTCTGAACTCCCATTTTTCTCAACAAGAAAGCACTTAAGTTAATTGCTCCATTTCAAAGACATAGTAGTTCTTTCTGGTCTGTAAGGAGCCTTCCATGTGTAGCTGCTGAGGTTTGAACACCTGCAGCCCAAGCAATTTGGGGGGGAAAAAAAAAAGCCATTAGTCTGCATGGAGGAAAAAAAAATAAAGTGCTGAAGTTCAAAATATCATCAATGATGCTGTGTTGGAGCAGCCTGAAAGATTTGGCCTTTGGTCTGTGCTTAGTGCTATCCAAAACAACATATAAAATCCTTTGTAAACCAGTTTTAAAAGTGTCTTGTTTATTCAGAAGCCCCTGTGTGCAGTGTTTGTTCCGAGGGCAGAGGCACCAGCCAACAGCTGATTTCTCCTCAGAAAGAAACATTGCCTAATGTGGGTTATAGAAGCCAAAGACCAAAGGGACAAAGTGCTAAAGATAAGCAGCTCAATCCTCAGCTGTTCAAGGGCCTCAATAAAGCCTCTGATTTACAAAGTTTGGGTGGGACTCGACTGTTCCCACCTGCAAGTCTTGGGTTTGGGGCTGTGGCATGGTGAGGTGCTGGTGTTTGCTTTGACCCCCTGTGCCCTTCAGCAGCAAAACACAGGCTTTGCTGTGGCCCTAACCCATCAGTTTCTCTGCAGCTTCTCTTTGGTATAATTGAGGCAAGGAAGAAAGTACTGGCTGCTCCCATTTCACTGAGATAGTGGATGGAAAGAGCCCACAGAGATGGTGTTGGTGAATACTGAGTGGCACTTGAAAGGTACTGCTCTGGTCTGATAGATTCAGAGGTGCTCTTTAGACTGCAGTAATGAGCCTGATTTCAGTAATTTAGTTTATTGGGTAGCAATTAAAACATAGACTGCTTTTATGCAATGATTTTATGTTTTTTTCGACAACCTTTGCCAGCAGCTGGACTGTTAAATAGTGAGACTCACGAAATTTGGGTTACTGTTTTAACCCTTTTGAGTGTTAATACAGTTCCTACCTTACCATCAGAAGATGCAAAAGTGAAACTGCATCTGAAAGTTTCAACTCTCCTTTGTGTTTTTGGCTCTATTTCATAATGAAAGTTCAACTTGGTGGAAGAATTTCATCTATGAAAAGTCATGTGCTCTTGGCACGTTCAGAAGTGACGAGGTGATGAGGGAATTTAGTGGACAGGTAGGTGAATTGGAATGTATTACTTATGAGGAGAGTGTTCTACTTCATCTCTTGAAGTATAGAGCAATACATCTTTTAAAGACACTGAGAAGTTACTGGAATGCAGATAGGATGTCCAAGTTCCATTTTTTTCCACGTGAAATTCTTGTTTTGGAAATACAGTGGTGTACATCTGTTATTGACTTTAGAGTGGGTGCACTCACCTTATTGTAAGTGAAGCAATATGCTCTGATTTAGTGTCTATTATTTTTTTCTACAGTGGTAATTGCTAGTTGCTAAGTGGTTAGGTAACTCCTTGACTATTTCTTGCTGTATTCATGCTGTGATGGTGTGTAGTATACCCATTTACTCAACACTACACTGAACTCTGTGAAAGGGTTTTGTTGTTGGGAGGTTTGTGGAAAAGGGATTTTTTTTTTAATTTTTTTGTTATTGTGTTGTTTACAAACAGGTTTTTAAAAAGCAGTAAGGTACAGTATTACTGTTTGCAGTGATGTTTTTATGTGCTATGTAGGTCAGACTAATTTTCGTGAAGAAGCTTTGTTCCTCCTCTTGAAGAAAAGGATATAATAGCCACTATATACAGCCAAGCGTCTACAAGCTTTTACTGATGGGTTGGAACACTTGAGTGCTTGGAGATGTCAAGGCAAGCTGAGCTCTGCTTAGTGAGGCAGTTTCTAAACATGAAGTAATATGAAATACTCCTTTCAAAAGGTCAGTGAACACACTGGAGGAGATAAAAGCTGGGAGAAAGTGCCTTCATTTTATACTCTCCTGGGAAATTGTTCAGAGATGCACAGTAAAACGTGGAAAAGCAGGAAAACGGTATTTTGCATTTATTTGGAAATACAGGATGTTCTTCTGCTTCGTGTGTGTCTCCTCAGTGTGTTTTTATTGAGGCTGTGTTTTACCACAGGTGTGCAAATCGTGTGGGAGCTTTCTAAGCTTTTCCCTTACACTGGCAGGTGACCTCTTAGGGATGTTGTCTAAACAGAATCTGAATCACTCCAGCAAAATACTGTTGTGTGAAGGCAAATGCATGGGATATTAGTATATCAAATTAATTTGGTCTTAGGCCTTACAGACCTTGTTAGTGTCTCCTTAAATAAATAAATAGATTTCTTCCCTCTGTGAGTCCTGACCTCAGTTTTTCTGAGGTCTGACAGTTCATTCCCTTAATATAAATAGAAATGCTAACTCTGTTGCTTTGTTTTCTGTTATAAACAGTCTGTGTTAGCAACAAAGCCTCTGGTGCAGGTGGTTTTCACTGATTGCTACTCTGCTTTGTCATAAGAATCAAATAGAACAATCAAAAACCCCCCATTGAACTATATATATGCATGATTACCTTGTGTGTTGTCTGTCAGGGTTGTGTGCTACAGTCTATAAGTAAGAAACAGCAATTGAAGCCTTTTTAAAAACACTGCCTTTTAGAGAAGGACTTCTATGGCAATATTTCATCTCGTTTTTCCAGAGTAAGCAAAAAGCAAAGGGAAATCTGGCAGGCAAAGGAGAATACATGCCTGTGTGCTTGAGCATGCTTCATGAATTACTTGTTTCCCTGACCTATGCTCTTTATTGACCCATGCCTAGGCACTTAATGCCCTACAAATCTTTAAAATGGCTTTATTTCTAGAATCACTAATTGCAAAGGCATTGTTCCAGTTGTCCATGCCCCAAATATTTAGTTTTTCTGTTCTTGCTTACAGGTGCACAGACATGCTGTAGATTCAGAAATGGCCAGTTGTTTGGTGATGGAAATAGAAAACTTTTGTTTTGGTTTGGGTTTTTTTTAACTAATTTTTGACTATTTTTTCAGTATTGTTTTTGAGTTACTCTTTAGTTTCCTGTTCATTTTTCAGGGAACAGAAAGTTTGGGTGTGAAATCTGTAACAGTAAATGCAGTGGTGCTTTATGGACATAAATAGTAAAGCTGTAAAGCTTGAAAACCAAGTCTTATATATTTTGCATCTTTTGAGTACTGTGCACGTGTCTGGAACAAGGGAAAGGCATTTTCAAATATTGTTGGGTGCTAAGCTGAGCAGAAGTCAAATACAATACAGTCATCTGCAGCAAAAATTGTTCCTCCCAACCCGAAAATGCCAAGTTTTGGTGATGCCTGAGGTAGTTAAATCTGTATCTAGATTTGGCTCTCAATGTCCATGAGCAAAGAAAGAGCTTCCTTCTACTACCACTTGAACAACAGAGTCCCCTCAGGGCCTGAATTGCTCTTAATCATGATTATTGCTACACTTTAGGTGGAAAACTTGATAGAACATTTAATACCCAACTTGTCTGAGTATCATTGTACTCATGTAGTTTAAATACCTCAGCTGGTATTTATTTTCCTGCTTTTACGTACTATTTTTAGTGTGTGAGTGAGCACGTAGCATTCTTTCAGTCCCTTCACTTAGTCAGATTAGACTGTGTATAAATGGGATTCCTTAGAAGGTCTTATGTCAAGCAGAGATTGCCAGGTTGCTTTGCTGTAGAGCACAAAATTCACTGTAGCCTCATGTATTTTGTTCTTCACAGCACCCAGTGCTTAAAATATTTTCTTTGGGCTGCTGGCATTCACTTTCATGTGTCAGTCTTCCAGATGAATATTGATTACTTTGAATTAAACTAAATGTGCTGCACGTTGAGTAATAGTAAGTTAAAAATGGAGCCATGGGGGAAGTGCTTGTGTATTGTAATTTCCTGTTCCCCATGTTCCTGACAGCTTCTTAATTTGAATTCTTAGTTCAAATGTGTGTAATTGTTGACACTGTTCTTTTAAACCTTACTTATTATAATCCAGTTTTCTGCTTGCAAATGTTATCAGTTCTCTGACAAACTGGAGGAAAGCAGTATAAAATTACAAGTATGCTTATATATTTCCTTCCCCACCCCCAACTCCGAAATTAATTATGCAAAGCTGCTAAGCACCCCATTGCTTATAACAGGATTATCTTACTTTTTAAACAGGTGCTGGCGAAATGGAGAAGACTTTGAACAGAATTCATCCAGTTTCTGATCCAGAAGCAACCTACTTTCTACAAGTATCATGGGAAAAGGATTTAGGCACTGGCTTTGGTATACTTCTCACTGATGGCCAGTGTGCATGGGCTGGGACAGGTAATGATGTAAAGAAAAACATTAATTTAAATTATTGCTGCTCTTTATCACTGTTTTTAAACTCTTTTCTAAAACTGTGACCTGTGACTTGCATCAAAATCATTTTATGGGCATTTCCTGTTCCCACTGATAGAGAGGAAGGTTTGTCATCTACTGGGACGTGACCAGAGGACTTTCAAGTCTGAAAAGACTTTGTGTCAAAGCTAGTACAAATTAATTTAACACGTGGATATGCAAAATTTTGTTCTTTCCTAAGAATATGTAATTTCTTGGAGTGATGTTGAAGTACCACTTATGTATCTTCTCTAGATTCTTGATCAAATGTATGTGCAAGTTCCATTTGCAAATTGGAAAGGGTTTTGTTGCAGTGTTTATTGAATGTTTTCATAAAATCTGAATAACTGAAGTTAATTATATTTGATACTGAGGTGAATTTTTGGGAAAGAGAAGGGATAATAAATTATCAAAAGAATAAAATAAAAAGTAGCCTGTGGGATTTATTTTTCCCACTCAGAAACCTGGATAATAAGAGGATGGTTCTCTGCATGTGTGGATGCTTCTCTCATTCAGACCTAAAGAGAAAAGGAAAGATTTGTGTGTTCCTTGAGAAATGTGTCAAATACTTGGTCACAAGCCCTTCTCTCAGTGGCAAAAAATATTTCAGAGGTGGGAAGGAATGATATATTTTACATCATATTGCAGGCAAAAAGATTTTCTGGACTCTGAATTATAAATGTGTATATCCATGCAGTTGCTTCCTTCCTTCTCCCTGCCCAGTAAATCTTGTTTCTCCTGTTTCTCCTACATAAACCAAGCTTTCATGTAGGTCTGAGACAGACACATATATATATGTATCTATATCTACATATAAATTAAATCAGCTCTTCTGTATTCCTTTTAGCATTTCAGATACACCATTGATCAGGAATTCCTGCAAAAAACAAATACATATATTCCAATCCTGATTTCCCTGTAGTCCAGCATGAAAGATTTTTCTTTCCTGGTTTGACCATAAGTCAGACTAAGTCTTTTGAAAACAACAGAAAGGGTATTCACACTGATAAATACTTAACTAATTCAGCATACTAATTTTTCTCTTTAAGAGATCTTCTTATTGTTCTTATGTGGCTTTAAAACTCAGTTTAAATTCACAGAAAGCCAATTCTTATTTTCCTAAGTGAAAGCTATGTTACTATAACTGGGAGCATATAGAAGGAATATGTAGACACAGTTCTCATTTTGTTGACTTCCTGCATCTGGCAGAATGGCTGGATAATCCATTTCCCAAAACAGAGGGCCAGTGAAAGCAGGATGACCTCACTCTATTAAAAGGAAAGAAAGAAACCCACAACTTTTTAGCTTGAGCCCTGGGTTCTCATCCAAAGGAGAGTGCTTCTGCTCCTTCTTTAAGAATCTAATCCATTTCTGAGGAATTCTTAATGAATTTGTAGTCCCTTGAATAATTTCATTAGGAACTGACGTTCTGGTGCAAGAGACTTTCCTACCTCACAGATCTGTGTTTTCATACACTCTGCATTGGTTTTGGTCACTTTTTAAAGTTATTACATCATGTTTGACGCTGCTTAGATTCTAAATTGAAATCCTTGGAGGAGGGAAAGCAACAATCAGAATATTCTTGCTATGGGAAATTCCTTTTGGTTTCTCAAGCTGTGGATTATTTTGCTTGGCAAGACCTACCAGGGAGTGAGAGTTGCTGATGGAGTTGTCTTTTATGCGTTTTGTGTATTTAATGTGATGATGAAAAGTGTTAGGAGTTCTGTTTAAGAAAGGGGGGAGGAAAAAGGTAAATCTTGGAGGCGAGGAGAAGCACACAAATATCCAATATAATGTCATGTACTAGCTTGGTATTGGGGTAAAGAACTGCAGCTGTGTGGATTTATAAATTTCATTTTTCTCTCATGATTGATCAGTTCTGCTGGTTTCACAAGGTAAGGGAACGTGCAGTGATGTACAGGCACCACAGCAGAAAAAACCCACAGTGCTCTGTTGTTTTCAAAATTTCCTTATTTTCATGAAAAGTTTATCTAAGTTTTCCTCAGTGTTGAAATCACTATTCTAGAAAACCACTTGTTTTGTGAGTATTTCAAATTTCTTTTTTTTTTCTGTCCCTCTCTGCCTCATGCTAAAGGGATTCCACATTTCTGCCTGTATTGTTTTGGGGGCCTTAAGGGGATTCTGACGTACCAGTGGCCTTTCCTCTCTCAGGTCTGTCTACTGTCCTGTACCAGAAATTATTTAGCTAATGAGGAAATGATTGGTCTCTGTAGCTTATATTAAAATAAAAATGTTTTGGTTCTTGCTGTTTGTAGTGGGTTGTTTGCTCTGCAAGGTGAGTGAAGCCCAGACTGTTCCTTGACTTGTAGGGTTAGCTTTTTTCCTGACAGTGGTTCCACTGTATCATTCTTTGTACGAAAAATTGAAGTGCTGCTTTCAGTTTTGAAAAGACAAGATGCAGCTGGAAATTGTTAAGGTCTTAAGCCTTTCTGATAACATTTATTTCATGCTTAAAGTAAGGTTTAAAAATCTTGGGAAATATTGATTGTGAGGTAATTTTATTTGTCATTTATTCTAATGCATGTTTCACAGCACTCCTGTATCCTATAGTCTTTTTAATGTATAACATTTCTGCATTTTCTGACATCTGCTGAATATTTGTGTCATTGCAGATTTCATAAAATGCTGTCTTGTCCTTCTATTTTATGTTACGCTTGTATGAATTAGACAGGTTTGCTCTTTTATATTTAAAAGAAGAGAGGAAGAGATTTTTTTTAAACTTGTTTTTAAGTGTTTTCTCTTAAGGATACTATGGAAAACTTTGTGACAGACTTCAGACTGCCACAGGCCTGTCATTGCACATTGAGAGTGTGACTAAAGCTGACTTGCTTTATTTATGGAGTGTATTTCCATTCTTTCTTTCTTCTTATTATTTTTCCTTTTTCACTTCTCACAACTCCAAAGCAGTTTGGTTCCATTGCATCCCTTTGCTTTCTTGCTTTTGAAGGACCTAACACATTTGAATCTGCCTGCTTAAAAAAGTGATACTAAGGTACTGCTCAGTACCTTGTTTGTCTTTGCTGGTGAAGATTTGCTTGTAGAAATCCCACCTCCCTCAGACCAGTGTGAAATTCTGGAGCAAAGGGGGTTTATCCTTGGAGGGGTGATCAGGTGAGAGAGTGTCTTAATAACCTGGAAGTCCCTGGTTCAATGGGATGATGGGCACTGGGGGCACATGTTGATTGTTCTTGCAAGGTAATAGTTCTCAGGCGATGTTTTTAAGGACTGGAAGAAATGTGTCTCCTATCTTCGTGAGGGGTAAGGGGGTTGATCTGAGTTACTGGAGACTGGTCAACCAGAGGGCGTGTTGGAGGAAAAGTCTTAGAAAGCATTTCAAAAATTACTAAGAACAAGGTAGTGAGGAGTCAGTATAGATTCGATAAAGGTGGAATTATGCCTGACCTGTCCACTAACCTGCTCTGAAATTAATAGGTTTTTGCATGAGGTAAAGGCAGGGAATGTTTATTTTGGCTTTACTGGGCAAGGGTTTCAATGCTGGGTCCTCTAAAATCCTCACAAACTGGTGAAGGTGACTAGACACATGAACAGCAACATGGATTGAGCTCAGCTTTGCAGTGGACCCTTCTTTGATCTGTGGAGCTGGACTGGACAATATCCAGAGGTCCCTTCCAACCTCATCCCCTCAGTCTGTGAAAATAAGCTAAAACTACTGAAGGTGCAGGATTAATCCAGAAATCCTGAAGTGTGTGAGTCTGTAACTATTTATAGCAAATAATTATGCATTTGCCTCTTGGCTGTATTTTCATATGATGGATTGATTTGATACGTACTCCTTGGCAGTACAAGGTTATCTCCTGTGTCAAGAAGATTGGGGAAAAGTGAGGCCATTGGAAGAGGCTCAGGTTTGATGGAAATGCTGTTCTATTTCCATCAGTGTGATTTCAATACACATGCAGACATGTGTCTCACTATGGAACTATTTTTAAAGGCATTTGTATAGAGAAGAAATGCAACTATTAATAGGAGGTTTGAGTGGGATGGGTTTTTTAAGTCATTTGAAGTTCTGTGAAATTCTCTTGAATTTTTGAGTTGGTTTTTGCTGGTTTTATTTGCTTTTTTGTTCTGGCTTAGGTTTGTGTGGGGTTTTCTTTGTTTCTTTTTATTTTTTCTTTTTCCCCAAAACTATCACAAACTAATTTCCTTTACTCTTTTAAATGCTGAGCAAATGCTGGAAGGGTTTAAGAGCAAGCAGGAGTAAATGATAATCTAGAGCAGCCTTCCTCAGAAGATTGTTGGAAAGAAAAAGAAACACTTCTGTTAATCAAGTAAACAATCTACATTACTGTATTGGTAGGCTGCACATTAAAGCCTGCAGTACAATATACACATTCTCTCTTTAATTTGCTTGTATCTATCTATCTTTGATGAAAAATTTGCATTTTTCAGAGTGACTTTAGGCAAGCAGAATAAACCATTTTCAGGACAGAGCTTAATACCTGTGAAAAACACAGTATTGCTACTACGTTTTCATTAGTGGAAATGGCACACTGATGTATGTCAAGGAAAGAATAATCTCCTAATATTTAGTAGAATCACAGAATCATAGAATGGCTTGGGTTGGAAGAGACCTCAAAGATGATCTAGTCAGTGTGTGTCTGTATGTACATAAAAATATATATAAAATATATAAAGTATGCATATATATGTACAATATGTATGATATATACATGTTCACACATGATAGTATTTATTTCTCACATGTTTCTTTCTGATAGTGTCTGAAGCAGAAATTTCTAGGGAGGCTGCTGACATGGAAATGAACAAGGAGAAGTATGTGGAAGAGCTGAAGAAAGCATTGGTAGCTGGAGAAGAGTCAGCTGGCAAATACAACTTTGTGATTTCAAGAGATCAGGAAAATATGGTGTGTCACTTCTCCTATGAAAGAAATCTGAAAGATGGCTCTGTAAGTAGCTAAATGTTCAAATTCTGCTGTTAAACTATGACAAGGATCTTCTTGATGCATTTTTGTATTAGCTCTTCTATTACTTTGAATATTTTGGAAGCTAAGGCTGAAATTGTTTCCTGCTTGGAAATGCATTAAATTACAGATGGCAATGTGGTTCTATGCTGGTTCCTTGCAAGGGAAAAGACCCTCTTAAAGAAAGAAAGAAAGAAACCATTATGATCTGTATCTGTAGACACTTTTTGGTTACATCAGGTTGTGGTTTGCTGTTTAAACTGAGGAAGAAGCTAATTGAAGGTAATCCTCCTAGTTCGTGCTCTTTTTTTTATTGTGCCTTTTTAAATGCCTTTTTCTTTGTGCAGTATGGGAAATTTCAGCCCAATTTGGCTTTTGAGGTGCCAAAGGTGAAGTGATACAAGTCTTCACTCTGCATTGTCAATACTTCTGTGTATTTACCCGAGGTCGTATTGACCCTAAACCCCTTTGTGACCCTTCTTGTGAGCTGTTTGTGAGTGGGGTTCACAGAGTCTAGGTCAGTATGGCTAGTTTAGGACCAAACTGTACTTAGAAAATAAGAGCAGTAAGTTTAAGAATCCTGTTTTTTTTGTCTGTGTCACACGTAATATATTCCAAATGCAAGGCAGGTTAAATACATACTATATTTTTATTAAACAAAAATATCTTCATGTATGTGGGCTCACCTAATGTATGTTCCCATCAATTAAGGCTTATGAGAAATTTAATTTGTGTGAAAACATCTTTATGTCTATTTGGGAAATAATCTGGCCAAAGAAAATGGAAGTGCAAAGAGCCCTGGTTGCTATGTGTGCCTTTAGTTTTGGGTGTCAAAAGAGTGTTTCTAGAAAAGATGTCATTTCTTGGGTGAAAATGAACCTTTTTTTTCCCCCCTCAGGTACTAAACTAACACCTACAAATAAAATTGTCAAAGCAATTACATAAAATTAAATAATAAAATTAAAGAATAGAAATAGCTTTCAGGTGTGTAACAGAATGTGTTTCAAAGGTTTTGCAAATTCTCTGTGGAAGTATTTGTGATCTGTCTCTTCCAGCATCACATTAGGAAATTAATCTTTCTGAGGGCTGATACCTAAATGTACATTTTCCTCAGAGGAAGTGTAGAGAGAAACTGCTCTGCAACTTAAACAGGACTTAAATTCAGTGGTTATCTCCTATCAGTACTTGTTTTTCTTACTGGATGTTTTTCTTTACATTTTTTGTTTAGGTGCTATGAATATTTTCTCTTTCTTTCTTCCTATATTATAAACAAATTATATCCTTCCCAGTCTCAGGGAGGGCATTGCAAGGTGAGAATATTCTATCGAACTACCAGGAATAAAGAGGAGATTAATATTCTCTAAGATAATTAAGAGTTAATTTATTACTAAAATTTTATTTTTTACTTAAAATTATTTTTAATTTATTTTTAA
>JAWWMO010000096.1:8763728-8774745 GCA_035047845.1 Dendrocincla fuliginosa
CAACTGGTTTTCAGTCTTGGAGTTAGGAGTTGTATTCCCAGGCTTTGCCCATCCTAGGCGAGCTGTGTGGTTTGTCTCAAGTTTGTCAGACAGTACTTAGAGAACATGAATGCAGTGGTTTCTTTCTGGTCTGCTGCCAGAGCTGCATGTGTTCATCAAATGTTGTTTAGTCACTGCAGCCTATTTATGCCATCTGTAAACCCATGTGCTTCCCTTCCTGAACAATGGTCTTTAATCAAGACCACTATTATGGAAAGGCTAGGAAGAGCAGTATACATAATCAGCAGGATGCCAAAATTAGAATTACACATATTTTTCCTAACCCTATCATGTCGCTCTCAGGGTAACAAGCTTCCAGAGGGTACCACATCTCTGGAACTAGTACCTTTATCCATAATCTCTCTTACTTCTGTGTATATTATTTAGAGTCCAAGTTGTTTAAAGAGCTTTGTGGTAATAATAACAAATCAAGAGTCATCATGGAGAATTGTAAGCCTATAGGAATTGCCTGCTATCTTTTATTTGTTAGGAAACTCCATTTTTCCAGGTCTGTCTAAACAGAAACATCCACAAAACCATTTCACATCTGTTGTACTCCTTTCTTCATATTACAAAAGCATAAGCTTTTTGTTCCACATATTTCTTTTTTTTGCTGAACAATTTCTTCATTGTGTTAAAGCTCCACTAGCTTTTTGCTGGTACTTTTTTACTCAGTGCTAAAAGAACATGTGGAGGATGCAAATACATTTGAGATGGTGTTAATTCCCTTGGTAGGAGCTGGGAGCTGAAGTCTGACAGGTAGCATTCTGAAAATGTTTGCTTTCAGAGATGATACTCATGATATATGTGATCCGTGTGCATATATACAGATATGTATTATACATTAATATACAGTCACTCACACTCAATTTTATCTCCATTTATTACAGATTAATAGAATGGTTAGGGTTGGAAGGGACCCTAAAGACTATGACTGTATTTGTGATAATTTTCTAGTAAATTTTCAATGCCAATTACAGTAGTTTTAACAACATCTTAAATTGACAAGTTGATCTTTTGTTATGGGTTTGCTTGTGGGTTTTTCTTTTTTTCCTATGAAAATTAGTAGCAGAGCAGGAGGAAGTGTCTCTTTTCAGTTTTGTAGTGCTTGATAAAGCTTTGCTGGTTAATCCCAGTATTGCTGGTTAAGACAACCACCTTTCTCCCTTTTCAAACCATTTCTTTTTTTTAGAAGCTCATTTTTAATTTATTTTTTATTGCAATTTTAGGGGTTTAGACTGAATGAAATCTTGCTGTCAAATGGTGGATCAGTCCAGACATGAACTCAGGGTTTATAATACTGCTCCTGCAGCACTTATTAGCTTTCAGATGTCAAATTTCATGATCCTGTCATTTTGAAGTGGAGGTTCTCTGTGTGATTGCACAGCTGATTCAGTGGTCAATAGAAGACACTTGTGTTACTTGCTTTTTGTTTTTTATTTTGTTTATAATTTAATATAATTAATTTAAATTAATAATAACTTATGCTATTAATGAATTTATTAATATAATTAAATGTTTATCATTTACCCCAGCTAGCATATCTGGTTTTGATTATCTAAGAACTTTATGAAACTGTGGTGCAATCAAATGTTAATCAGTTTTCGGTCACTGTCACATTTTAGTTCATTAGTTTTCAGTTCTCTGTTTACGTAAAGAAACAGATGTATTTTGTGGTGTATGAGTGACTCGGCAGGTCGTGCACATAAGGCTCAGTGACAATTACAAAAATGTGCAGTTTGTATACTGGAGCATGGAAAATGATGTCATTCCACAAATGGCAGCTACTTTAATTACAAAAAAAAATTAAAATAAAAGTCCCTAGATGTCAGCCCACATGCTTTAGGAAATTAACATCAGCTCCACAACTCAGGAGTGTTTTCCTTTCAGCTGCAACTTTTAACTTAATCTGGACCATGATGTTGGAAAGAAACACATTTCCACATGGTAAAGAATATATTTGTTGAAAATTATTTGTTGAAGAATTCATGTGGGTTTCTCCATAGTACTGTTAATGCTTCAGTATTTTGGTGGGTGACAAAACCTCTGTGCCTTATTTTTTCACACCTTTGAAGCATAAATGGCTATCAAGAGATGATATGTGCTCTTTTGAGTGATAAAATGATACAACTTTTTAGTGTATGATGGAAAACCCAAGTGTAAAGGCTACACTGAGCCCTCTGTAGACCTAATTAAGCAGCATATGTTGATTTTGATAAGGAAATATGTATTTAGCTCTAAAGGTAAAGTAGCAGCTAAGGAAAAAATATTCTGAAATTTAGAAATTGATTTTTAAGGATTAAGATGTTTTGTGGGAAATTGTGGAAAGTTTTTCTGGATTTTTTTGTTCTTTTAGTGTTTGTTTGGTTTTGGTGGTTTTTTTTGCCATTTTGTTTTGGTTTTGGTTTGTTTTTTTTTCCTGTTTCTTAGAATTCAGAAAACCAAATTTATAGTCTGAAGGCAACATCCTTGTGGTGGCAGTTTGTGATGGGTGCTTGAATCCATAATGGATGTTGGGTCGTCATTGCTTTCGAAGTCCTGGGCAGCACGAGAGGGGCATTGTGTTTGTTCCTGATGATTTTGGGAGGTACTGTAAGCCAGCTTGTTGCTGATAAATAACATAAATGGGCTGTTTCCAACACTCAAGCTATAGACTGTTGGTAGCTTAGAAAGTAACCCTGTTTCTTACATTAACACAGCTTGAGTTATGCAGTTCACACAAGTTAGTTTTAACCTCTTAAGCAGCTTTTGTGGCCCATTTTTTGAAGGAACATACCTTTTGAGAAGTGGACATGTACTTTTACTTTGTAAAACAAGGTGCCAGTTAAACCTGAAGTTGTAACTAAGAATCGTGTGAGCCCATAGTGGTTTGGGGTTGTTTTGCAATAATTAAGGATTTCCCAAGTGAGGTCTGAGTGGACTCTTGGTTTGCCCTGAAGTTGGGCATTTAGGTGGGGAGAGCATCCTGTTACAGGTCCCAGCTGCTCTCCTGAGTGAAGAGAACTGAGTATTTGTGGCCATGGGCTAAGGAGTGTTGTTTAAGAGATAGGATCTGGTTTCCCTCAGTGTTTGTTTTCAAGGATTATCTTTTGGTGGTTGCGGATGTGCAGCTGTTTCACAGGTCCTAAATTTTCCATTCATTATCGACTTGACACCTATGGAAGATAGGCAAGATCTTGAGTTTCCATCAGGTCTTTCCCATGGGCATGGAAACTAAGTTTAGAACACTTGGTAGATAAACCACTCAGCTGATGGTTTCAGAGCATTTTAAGTCTGTGCCAGTGCTCTTTTATTTTACTCCAGGCAATATTGGAATTGGTATGGCAGAGATGGCAGCAGTTGCAGGCAATGGCATAGACAGATAGTTTTATGGTAGTGCTGTTGTTGGTATTTCAGTTTGGACATGTTTGTCTACAAATAAAGTATCTTTTTGCTGAAAGTTCCACTGGGAATGAGACTATAAGAATGACAGTTTTTTTTTCTGAAGTCAATTTTTCTTAGTCTTTTCTACATGGTGACTTAAAACTGACCTACCTACCTGTTGTACTCCTGTTTAGGGGGGACTGTGAGGACAGTTTTCTTTGAAAAAATTCAGTCTGTCCTTTTTTGTTAGTTGTTTTACTTATTGCCAGTGTTACATGAGAAAGTTCACATTGGTGAGAGAGAGAGTGATGTGCAGTAGTTAAGTCAGCAGTAGAACAGATAGCCAAGAAAAAGAACCTGGAACTTTTAACTTATGTGTCAAACATGATTACATGCGAGTTTGGGTTTCAGAAATACTATTTATTGTTCAGTCCATTAGTTGGATCCTGTTGAAACAAACAATCAAATGCAGCTGAAGTAGCAGCTTTTCAGTTTGAGGCCTCTAAAATTTCGGTGGTTTCAGCTATGTGGTGTCCTCATCAGCTGAAAATTATGTCTCAGTGCAACTCAGAAAGTTTCATTTGTTGAAAGGGGAAGTGCAAAATATCAAGGGAGGGCTTGGTTCTCATATTTGTGCTAAGCCTTAAAAACTGACTACTAGGTCATCCAGTTTATGTCTCAATAGCCTTGGATTTTTACAGCAATCTTTCTTTACTGTGTCTTCACATGACTCAGCCCAGGCAGATTTCCATCCCCTTTTCCACCCCACTCCCCTGGATTAGTCATATGCAATTTAGCAGTGCTAGAGAAGCTGTTTCTTGGCTCTCTCTGCACATAGTTTTGATTATCAGAAGACAAAAGGACTTAATTCACATATAGCCTGTAGCTTGGGGACTTCAATCTGGGCGGAATAGAAAGCCAGTTTCTTTCTTTTCAAAAGAAAAAAAAGTCACTGTGATAAAATTAGTGTCTGTATTGGTAAAGAAAAACATAATTACATTTTTGCACTAACTTCTGTTAGCACAAAAATCAGCTAAAAAAAAAAATCTCAGAACTGATTCTGCCTCTCATGGTCTGTTTATAATATTCATCTCTTTTGCATTGTTTTCATGTTTTATTTTCTGTCATCTTGCTTTTTTGAGTTTCTTTCATGATGTTTATTGCTTAGCATAGCATTAGAATGATCAAACTGAAAATTAAACCAACTAAAACACCACGTTGATGCATGTTACACCTTGGAATTACAGGAGTACATTACAAGCAAAGAATTTCCATGGCTTCCCTTCAGTATCCCAGTTTCAGCTGCTCATATGGCATCCATCTGTGGACTTTTGGCAGCAGGCTTGGCTGCTGCATGGGAGTTTTTGGAGTTTAGAGCTAACCTCATATCTGTCTTCCCATCTCTCCACAAGTTACGAAACTTTTTTTACATGGCTGCCATGAAGTGAGCTATTAAAATATTACAGAAGCAAGAGATTGAATTAATAATGCTGCAAATTAATGATTTTTCTTTTAATAAACCCAATATGTTTGATTTCTTTAGCTGTGTGTTCTGTATGTGTAGATATGGTGGATTTCCTATAGGCAGATATAAAGGATGATTGATCCTTGTTTGATTAATTTGATTTATATCCTGCCTCGCTTTTAGAAAAGTAGTAAAGACTATACAGATGGTTGAGTCAAGTACACAGATCTATATCAACAAGATTTAAAACATTTAAGGGATCAAAAGTCTCACTGTTTCTTACTTAAGAAAGCATGTTTAAATGAGGCTTTTCCTGCTGAAGTGGGAGTGTAAAAATACAAAAGACTAGGTAGGAGGAAAATGTGTTTACAAAAAATAGTCAGAATAAGAGTAATAGAAAATAATAATAAAAAAACCCTGCAAGCAGTAGATTTATGAGCAGAAATGCTTTTTTTTAAGAAAAAAGATTTCTTTGAACTATGCTAGGCTTATATTCTTGTCAGGGTTATTGTATTTCTGTTACTGAATAATGCTGAAAAAAAAATATTGCCATCACTTAAGAGCAGACCAAGATGTTCCATTAGTATTTCTCTTCTGAATCTGAAAAGCAAAAATATTTGTATGTCACAAAGACCATCCATTAGTTACTAAGGAAGGTATTACATAGATGAGTACATTTAAATTATCGTCCTCCTCCAATAAATGGTGTCCAAGAGAGAGCAAAAAGAATTGGCTGAGCTGATTTCTGGCTTGCTCAAGTCTGGTTTTAATGCTAAATCCATGGGAAGTTATGGAAGACTTGAAAGTGTGCTACTGTTCTGTCAGCATGCAGTGGGTATCCTATCCCACGCTTTGGTGTTGAAATCTGAAGCTGCCTGTGCTGTAGTCAGTCTGGAACTAAAGTGAAAGGCAAGTCTCCTAAAATACTAAGGGATTACAGAATGAAAATGTACTTCTGGGTGGTAAATTTCCTTGATAAAAAAGCCCTCTGCATCTCAGAATGTCTTAGGAGAGGATCAAGCTTTACATCCCTATAGATGGTAATTTCCAAAGAAAAGAAAGTCAAGATCACTTAGACTGACCTAAGAGTGAAAAAGAAGGACTGTTAATGAAATCTATGGATGAAGAAGATTACAGCAGATTTTTTTTGAGGCAGCATATCAAGAGTTTTCTGTATTTTACATGAAAGCTGGTTTTAATTATTTCCCTTGAAATATCTGAGGATTTAAGACTCAGTGAAATAAGTAATGGCTGTGGATCTTACATTTGTTCTGTTGTTCAAGCCTAAGATAAGTACTGTCCATCTTTCATGTGTACTGTAGATAGAAGGTCTCCAGGTATGTTTGCCCATGAAATCTGAAGACATCCCTGCAGGTTTTGTGTTGGTGAGTTGTCACTGCTGTGTTTTAATGTGGTCAGAGAATAAAATGTCAGTGAATTCCCACAACATTTTTTCATATCTCATATTATTACTTTATCCTTTGAAACTCACAAGAATCTGTCATGCGAGTTCTGCGTTTAATTCCCTCTTCCATTTGGTGAATTGGATAAGGCAGAGTAAAATCAAGGAATGAAAACTGTATCAGACACCAAAGACTTTGAAAAGTGTTGGGCAGTGATATAGCTCTTGGTTCACTTATCAGTTTTAAGGCTTGCCATCTGCATGGTGAAGAAAAGTGGTATCCCTTTGGCGTGAAGAGCAAATAGGAGTGTGTGAGTGTGGGGAGGAAACTGGGCACTTCCTTGGTTTTATAGTGAGCAAGCTGAGTGATGTGATCTCTTCAAAACACGTGAGCCAATTTGGCATCCAGCAGAAAAAGTTGTTCAAAACTGGATAAATATTTTAAAGTTTCTTTAGAGGAGCCCTGTTGGAAGGGTTTGAGGAGAATCTGGGCTCGTGGTTTTGGCCAAGCAATTTTCCTTCTTGGAGAGATTTGAGCGATGGGCAAAACTTAGACATTGGAAGTTAAATGGCTGCGTTTTCTGTCTTGGTGAATTTTGCATCGTCCTTTTGGCGCTTGGAAAAGCAAATGGTTGTTTTCTCCCAATACACTTTTGGTGATGGCAGTTCTGTGAGTGAATGGTGTGGCTGTAAAACTGTGTAAAACAGTAGTTTTTTTTACTGCAGTGGTTTGTGTGGAAGTCGGGGATGCGAGTGGGGAAAGGAGGACATAAGTCAGGGAAGGTCTTGGTGAGATACATACATCAGTGAGGTACACTGAGGTGAGGCCACCATGGGGCAAGATGGGGAGAAGGACTGGGTTAAGCTGGGCAGCACAATCTCTTCATTAAGGCAGAGCAGCTGCACTTTGACATTTTGGTGCTCTAAAACCGGGATTGGCTGAATTTCCTTTTGGATCCTTTCGGGTTTTGTGCGTTCAGAGTCCTGCGTCCTCTTTGGCCTGAGACCATCAGAGTAAAGTGTAAAGCTGAGAAAATAAGTGCCTCTAACAAATGTGCTCTCCATGTAGTGCTCAAAACAAACAGGCAGGGTATTGCTGTGGCAACCAGACAATAAACAAGTGAAAAGAAAATACAATCTCCTTTAAACCCACAATATGCGAGCAGTTAGTTCATTTAACAAGAGGACCTTCTGTGGAGTGTGATCTCTACTCTGTGGCAGCACTAAGTATTTGTATAGTGTGTCTGAGATGTCTCAGTCTGAGTTTTTTATCCATACAGGTTTATATTCCAATAAAGCTAGAAATTACCATGTGAATGTTTAGGTTGATTGCATAGTTAAAAACAGAGAGCATGATGACCATAGAAACCTAAGAGATAATGTTGTCTTGTTTCATTTTGTGGTTTGTGGGGTGTTTTTCACCCCTCCATACCATCATTCCAAGTCCATAAACAGGCAAACAGAAGGAGTTAAGCTCCCTCCTTGGTCTGTGCATATGTACCTTAAGCATGGTTTTTGGAGCTGAGGCAAGCCTGAGCTGGCAGGCGGGGACGGACAGGGTGGTTCCTGCTGGTTACTCACCCACTGGACAATAGCAGTGGAAAAGCTTGCAAGCACTGCTCTTTTCACCAAGTTCCTGAGTTATGAAGGACTTCTGTGCAGCCCTGGGTGCAGGCCATCAAACACCACACTGCTGTTCTCCCCTGCTTTTATTCCCTTCTGTATTTTTGAGTCAAGTGGGTTGAAGTGATTGTGATGGTCTGATGTAGACTGCTTTGGAAATGCTCCGTGCTAATCTTTGCAAAGGATTTATTCCCTGTTTATAAGTTTCCTAGCAAGTCTTTAGACAGCTCAGATGCTGCATTGATCCCTCTCTTCGTGGCCATATCCATTCATTATCCTGGATGGATCAGGTTCCTGCTGTATGACAAAGAAGAAAACCTTGAATCATACCTGCAATAGCTTTATTATTTGTTAAGAAAACCACAGCAACATCTGTGACACCCAAATAATGTAGGTGGTCGGGTGCTGATGTTTCTCCAGTGCTGTCATGGGTGGGGTGTGGTGGGATTGTTGGGTCTGGACTCCAATGGTCCTCGTGGTTCCCTTTCCACTTGGGCTGTTCCATGAGTCTGATGGAGTGGTAGACAGGGATGGAACCTGTGGAGCCCCTCATTATCAGCATGTAATTAATTTAGGAGTACTGGATACTGATTAATTATAGAGTAATCTCGGCCCCCATACCCAGGCTGTTTTCTGTCTCCTGGCTTGTATGACAGGACAAGGTGCACAATGTTTTGGTCTGTGGGAAAGGAACTGCTTTAAATTTTAACAATCCATAGGGAATTGTGTTCCCAATGTAGTTGATCAAATTGGAATTGCTTTGAGGCCTTGTCCTCCAACTATTTCTGTTGCAGGTCAGCAGTCTCACTGAATAAAAGTTTCAGTCTTTCCTTGAAAGCAGCTTCTTTCAACTTTGGTACTAAGGCTCATATAAACTTACATTTTATTTCCTTCTTGGCTTGACTGAAGAACCACAGAGACAGCACTGTGCTCTGAGCCTCAGTGAGGCTGAAATGGGGTGTAACTCCTGAAATCTGACTGCTTTAATAAAAGATCCAGTATGAACCAGTTGCTAGAATAGTGGGGGCATTGTGTATTTATACCAATTTTAAAACAAAAAACCATATACAAGGCACCATTTTTGTAAGGAGAAACATGGAAGTGATGGTTGTATATCTCTTGATAAGAGAAATTCATGTCTCTGAGCTCACTTCAAGTGTCCTGCTTAAGGTTGAAAATTTGAGGGTGTTTTTTTAACAAGTGCCCAACATTTTGGGTCAACATTGTTTTATAACTCAGTTTTGCAAGGAGAACAATCTCAGTAGCTGTAGGCAAATGGAAAGATGAGCATTGCAGAATAAAACAACAGATGCCTGCTGAACACTTAGAATTTAAATAGTCTGAGGCTTCTTCCACAAGCCCACTGGCAAGAGATAATTTCTGAGGAGAGTCCTTCTGCCTTGTCAGGGAGGAGTGACCCACTGGGAGTGGCAGAAGAAGCTGAGGGAAGAGTCTCAGCTGCATCATAGTAGTTCCACTGAAGATGCAGTGATTCACTGGTGCTGCCTGGTGCCCTGAGTCACCTCCCTGGGTGGTGGAGCTGTGCTGATCCGAGCCAGCCCCACGGAAAGGCATTAATTAGCTAATTGCTACTGAAAAGAAAGCTGTTAATAACTCCTGCTTTTCATTCAGCACCACTAAATGCAAAGAGTAATGAAAGCTGGGCAGTAATATTAAAGGAAAATTAATTAAAATTTTTTACCGATGTTATTTACAAATTGGATGAAAGCTGCTGACTTGCTATCATTTTGTGATGGAAAGTCAATTAACAGACACAAGACTGGCTTCCTGGTGTTGTTAAATGGATTATTATACATGAAAAATAGGTTCAAGCCATTCTAAGGACATGATGTCAGCTTTGTTTGGGTTGCATAGGATTTTTGGTGTGGAAAATTGTTATGGAATTAATGCTACAGGAAAGAAGGAAAAACAAATTAATGCTAATTGTACAGCTTAGCTTCCTTTAGGTTATAATCTACTTCCTGTATCTGTTGATTAAAGTGTAATTTTTAATTATGCTTCAGATTTTTCATGTGGAGTTGCTGTTATTACTGTGGCATGTAAACCCTTTTAGATGTTAGAGAAAAGAAAGTATTGGTATGGGAAACATGAAACTTAAATAATAATGGGCAAGATCTGAAGGGGAAGCAGGTACATTTTACCTGATAGTATTATTGTTATTATTATTTTATTTAGAGTTTATTGTATTTGCCTACCTGAGTAAGAGTTTTAGTTTCCACTTAAGTTTTGGCAGTTTGTGACTCTTAGGGAAAAATCTTAAAAATAAACATTTTGAAAGCTCAAAAGTTTAGAAAATAATAGAGTAAATGAAGATAAGAGTTAATTAAAGTTAACACTTTTTCTCAGATTTTAATTTTAGCCCAGTGTTACGATTTTGGGAAAGCAAAGATTCTGTCTTATGATTTTTTTTGAAGGGTCATTAATGTTGATGTTTAATGTGAGAGCAACAAGTACCTTGTTCTTCCAGTGCCATTACAAACTCCTTCCTTCAGGTTTCTTTCTGAATTGCAACTACTTGAAATGTTTCAGTGAGGAAGAACAAATCCCTAAGGAAGGAGAGAGAGGTTCAGGACGTTTGAGCCCAAATTGAGGAGAATGTGAGTAAAATCTGGAGAGGTCCTCGTTAGCGCTGGCAAATGCCATTAAAAATAGGTGTTGTGCTTTGTAAGTGTCTCTTTTCAGCAGTGCCTTAAGATTCTCTCGGGCAATTTTGTGTTGTTGGAGGGGAGTTTGAAGGCATGTGGATCTTGGGCTATTCTCTCTCTCTCGATACTTGTTCAGGTAACTTTAATGTAAATCATGATTTCTACATCTGTTGAAATTAAAGGGTCTAAATGACTGTTTTGTCAGTCAACTGTGAAGTGCAAAACCTGTTCAGTTTCAGATTGAAATGAAATCACTCCCAGGTTAATGCAAATGTCAGAAAAGAACAAAAAGAGATTGAGAACAACATTTGGGTTTTAATTAAATTCTATTTGTAAGTTCATTTTTCTTAAAGGAACCCCAGGGAAGTGGCAACAATTCTTAAGTAATTTGAATTGAAAGAACTACTTTCACCTCAGAAAATCTGTATGGGTAAACAAGGGTGAAAAAGTGGTGGTAGG
>JAWWMO010000096.1:8794068-8810245 GCA_035047845.1 Dendrocincla fuliginosa
GTTTAACCAGAAAATATTATCTGGAGAGTGGAAAGTGTTCTCCTGCTGTTAAAATATTTGAGTGCATTTCAAATTCAACATGGAAGCTTCTGTCTGGTTTTCTGTGTTACAATTATGAAACAATAAACATATGTGTTCTGTGTTGAATCCCTTTAAGTAAATTGCTTTAAACATTAAACCATGTTGTTTTGCATTTGCGTGTCCATATTTCTCACCCATACTGCCAAATTAAATCCAAGTTCACGCCCCGAGACTTAATGAAATAAACATGGCAAATAATTTCATTTCAAGATAATATGTTAATTAATTGAGAATAGTAAATGCAATAAATAACCATTTTGTCAGGGTCAATTAGAACAGGTTAATTGATAGTAAGGCCATTTACTCTGACTGCAGGCTCTCTACTAGGATTCACTTAAAAATCCAGCAACTATCTTGACTTTGAGTAGTAGAAAATGTTCCATCTTTGTTTCTGCTACTTGTAAAAACAACTTTTCTAATTTTCCTTAATGACTCACCTTAATCTCCACAGATTCTGTAATATGGTTAAACTTCAGACAGCTTGCTTATTCTTCTGCTTCTCTATAAAAAATAAAGAAATAATAAAAAGAGACAAACTGTCATATTAAGGGGGTTTTAGTCACATCAATATCTTCAGCCTCCTCCTCATGTCTTGCTTTTTTGAGCTGTTATTTCCCTTCTCTTATCTTTCAACACCAATGCAGGGATTGTCATTTGTGCTTTTTTAAGTCTTTTTACCTAAACTAATGCTCTTCTGAGTCATATTGGTGATTTGGATGAAGTATTATAAAGTAACATCCTTCCTGCTTCTAGGTACAGTTTTGGATGAAGTACTATAAAGTTACATTCTTCCTGCTTTTAGGTACAGAGGCAAACTAGCAACCTCCTGGCACTTTCTACACACCTGTACTCCTACAAAAGCTGATCCATAAACAGGACAGAAATAGAATAGCTTTATAATTGCCTTGTCTCCAAAATAGATTTGTTTTGATATAACACACCTTTGCTGTAGCTCCTTGACATTATTTGCTACTGTTGGGTAATTAGAAACATCATTTAATGGAAATGGCTTTAAACTGAAAGATTTAGATTTAGAATTAGATTTAGATTTAGATTAAATGTCTTGTCAAGGAATTCTTGACAAGCTAGACAGAGCTCTGAGCAACCTGGTCTAGTGGAAAGTGTCCCAGCCAATGGCAGGGAGTGGAAGAGGATTATCCTGAAGGTTCCTTTTCCCATAAAACGTTCTATAATTTGTGTGATTTAAAAGCTTAAGAGTACAAGTACATATTCTATGCACTTCTTTCATTGGCTATCCTGTGGCAGATCAGCTTTGTCATTTCCTGGAGTACTACAGAGTCTTGGAGTTGTAAGAGCATCCACACAAATTTGATGGATCCTAAAGTGAGCTAGGGATGTGCCCAGCTGTGTCTGGAATGACTCCACACAGGGACACTCCACACCCTCCCTGGGGCAGCTGGGCCAGGCTCTGCTCCCTCCACCCACAGAAGTTCTGCCTCAGCCTGGGGGAACTTGTTGTGTTGGAGTTCGTGGCCATTGCTGCTCGTCCTGTCCCTGGCACCGCTGAGCAGAGGGTGGGACCCTCCTCTGACCCCCCTGGAGATGTTTGTGTGGCCTGGGGGGATCCCCTCTCAGTGTTCTCCTCTGCAGAGTGACCATGCCCAGCTCCTGCAGGCTCTGCTCGCCAGGGAGATGCTCCAGACCCCAAATCACCTGTGCAAATACTTGACATGTAGATTATTCCACATACTCCTCAATTCTCCGTGTGACAAAGTGACTCTAAAGTATTTCTTGTGCTTATCAAATGCGCTAAAGTTCATTCTCACAGCTGGAATAACTCTTTGTGTCCTCGTGTCCCAGTTCAGGCTCGGGTCTGTGGAGCTGCCGGAGGTCCCGAGCCCAGCAGAGGCAGTGAGGGGGCTCATTGGATACTGCCTGGACAGCCTGGGGAAGCTGCAGGCCAGAAATGAGCATCTGCAGAGAGAAAATGAAAGGCTTTTCAGCAACTGGAGCGACACGGAGAAGAGGTGAGGTACCAAGGGGGTCCACAGGTGGCATTTGAGAAACTCACCAGCAGGTAAACACATCCTTTTTTATGCCCTTGCCAGGTGCCTGGAGCTCAGCTGCCCCTATTTGTAGATCTCCTTTGTCAAGGATGCAATTAATATTACAAATTTGCTATTGAAATTGGTTTGAGCTTTATGAATTAGGAGAAACCCCCCCCCCCCTAACTTCTGCTGAATCCTCTTCACTTTCTTTAGGAAGCCTTTCCCTTAACATTATTTTTTATAACTCTTATCTCTAGCAGTTTAAATTATTTACATTTTTGAGTGGGAAATAAGATGCCATTGCTTTAATCTGTTTGCCTAGTGGAAGCTGAGCCAGAGCTGAAAAACTAGTGTGGTATTACGGGAAAAAAATGTCAATATTTCGCAAGAGATTTTTATAATTGCTGCTGCATTTATTCCCTGAATTGTCTGTCACTCTGTAGTGCAAGGGATCTGTGCTTGTTTCAGCATAAAACACTTAGCACAGAGGAGTCAGAAATTCATCTTGTTTTTCTATAGCTTTGCTTTAATAAAACCCCACATTTAGGAAGATTGATGAAAGAATGTAGCTAATTGGCGTTAATTTACCTTGAAAAAGAGACTTAACTTCAGGGAGGAGTTAGTTTTGTTTCCCTCTCATTAAAATGAGTAACAATTTCTCCTGACAGTCTCCCTGACAGGCACAGGGCCTCCCTAAGTAGTGTTTTACTGCTTAACAGTGTAATTGAACAATAGTGTATTGTATAACCAGTGTTCTGTACTGCATTACACGCTGATGTGTAAGAGGCATTAGTGCTTGTATCAATTTCCATGGTGGGGTGGCACTTCTACAGAGCAACCCCAAAGAAAAGGAGAAAAAAGAGAAGAAAAAAATCGCACTTCCCTGACAGACTTTGCTCTCAGAGGCTGTGGAAGCTGGTGGATTTCTTTAGTGTGTTTATAGCTGGAATAGATGAAACATGAATTTTCAAAATAGACACTGAAGGTTTTATGGCCACCAGTCTTTGGCCATGTCTGCTAAAGGGAGGATAAAAATAATTTAAAAATAATTTTTTGTGGTAGCTTTTTTTAGTTTGTTTTTTTTTTTTTTTTTTTTTTTTTTGTTTGTTGGTTTGGTTTGGGTTTTTTTAAATTCTTCTTGCCACAGCTCAGTCTGCTCTGTTGTCTCTTTTGGCTCCAAGTGCCAGACCCAGTTGCTCAGGGCTGAACAAGGCTCTGCCTGTCTCTGTTCAGTAGGCAGGGTTTCAGGATTTACATTCTGTATCACACACGGTGTTGAGGGGTAGAACATCAAATGTAAAGCACGTGGTGTGGAGAATTGTGCTCTCACCTTGCCTGGAGCTAAGGCAGATCAGCTCCACAGCCCCTGCAGTTCCCTCTGCTTCAGGTCTCTCTCTCCAGGACTTCATTAGAATTAAAACATGGCATGCAGGCTTCTCAGGGCTGTTTTTATTCTGATTAAGCACAGGGCACTGGATGGAGCAATTCAATCACCCCATTCCTGTTTCCCTGTTCTGATTTTCTTGACCATCACTGAGGGTTTGTGAGCAAGTGGCTGCCTGTGGATGGGCCATGTGTGTGTGCATGCCTCAGGAATGGATGAATTAAAATATCAGAGCAGAATAGCTGTGGGTTTTATTTCATACAGATGAAGCCTTTATTTCAAGGCCAAGAAGTTCAAGGCCAGGCTGGACGGGGTTTGGAACAACCTGGGATAATGGAAAGTATGCTTGCCTATGGCAGGGGGTGGGACTGGGTGGTCTTTAAGGTTCCTTCCAATCCAAGCCAATCTGTGATTCTATAATAATTAAGATGGTAAATTTAACTATCATAATCTGTAGCAAAATAACCCCTTGAATAGTAAAAATTAAATTTCTGATTTAGGCGTGGTATGTTTTTTTTTTTTTATCAGACATCTATGATTGGTGTAGGCAAGCCAAATTCAAAAGAACTCCTATTATGTTGTGGTCAGCTACAGTATATTTAAACCACAAACAGCTTATAAAAATGCAAGCTAGGTACTTTGGTGCTTGAAACTGACTCTTCAGCATTAGCTCATCAGGATTCCATACCACTGCCAGTGTTGTGGGAAGGGTGGCTCTGAAATGCAATGGAGCCGTGCCATGATATCCAGGAATTATTTTAGAGCCCTGAGAACAAGGATGAATAGCAGAGATGTTGAATTCTTTCTGCTGGAGTGTGGAAAATGCCAGTAATAATTAAATAAATGCCATTAAGTTACACAGTTCACGTTGACCTCTGTGGATTGTGTGGGATGGCTCTGTGTTGAGGCAGCACTTAAGAACTTGGTTTTCTCAATTTATTATTTGTCACAGTAGCTGGTTCCAGTGGGCTCTGCAAGCCCTTTGATGCCTGTCAGCCTGGGTGCTTTTGGCACCTTAAAAGCATTGCACTTACACAGCAGAGAGATCTGAGGATACGCAAATTGGAAAGCACCATTCCAGCCATTAACCTCCATTTATTTCCAGTGTGCTCAAAAATTGCCTTTTTGATGAGCAGCTCCTCTCTTTGGCCTGGGGAGATGGTGTTTCTGGGAGACAAAACACACGCAGGCAGCAGCACGTGGCGAATCACAGTTCAATTTTGTGTTTGTAGTCTCTGAGAAATTGGAATGAAACCCAGACAGCTCTGCTTGGTGGTCACGTAATTCAGGTGGCTCAGTGAATCCCAGAGGCTCTACAGAGCCACCCCACCTGCACAGTTAATGCATCCCTGTTCCCAGGCAGCAAGGGGCTGTTGCTTTATTACTGCTCTAAGTACCAGATATGCCATATAATGGTACATTTTAGAGGCTCATAACTAGCAAATATAGCATTAATGTAATACTGATTTACACTGGTCGTGTGCTATGCCAAATTAATGTTGTATCTGTGTCTGGACAGTGTATTTGTACCTGGATGACTTGAACAGGGGAAAAATAAAAAAGGTGTTCCCGTAAATGAAAACAATTATATGAGATTAACTGATGGCATACTACTTGATTGGCTTTGCCCACAGGGAAGAGTTAATATTCTAATCTATGCATACAGGCAGTATATATATTTCCAGATGCTAATTTTTTGCTCCAGAGACTGAAGAAATGGGCTAGAATTGCAATGGGTTCCTGTACCACACTACTTACAGTCCAGGCAGCATCAGCTTCACTTCACTGGAAGTTTTCATTTATGTGGATTGTCATCAGTGGATGTCTTTGCAGGACCCAGGGGGCTCGCTGAAATTATCTTATATGGCACTGGTTTTGCCCAAGTGAGCAAAATTTCTCAGTGTAACTATTGGAACCAACCTCAACTTCTCCAACACAAACCAGTGCCCTGGTAAAACAGAGCCACAGCAGTAACCACTTCCCCTGGTTTCTGTGTGGGAGAGGGGACTATTCTATAGGATTTGATACAGACAGGATTAACATATTTTAGACAAAATCCTTTTTTTTCTCCCATTTTTATGTATACAGACACAATTAGCTTCAAGCATGTCCAGGCTCTTCTGGGTGGTTTATTAGCTTTTATGGTTCTCTGTGAACTGTCTCTTTGTTCCCCACTAAACAGTTAACTTCCCTTTTGTAGGTGGAAAGTCTCATGGTAGTAGATTAGTAAGTATGATCTTTCATTTAGGAATTATTGAATTGATCTATATGGTAATGATGTTCTGCTATTTGCATTTAAATTAGATGAATTATTTATCAACTATCAAGTGTATCCCTAAAGCATTGCACAGTAGACTTAATGCTTCATGAGATTTTAGTTTTGCTTGCTATTGTCCTTCTTCTTATATCATATATGGTTTTGATCTGTGAACAAAATAATTTGTATTTATGTAGGAAGTTTGTTGAAATCTCTCACTTTATAAATGAATATTTTTTAGATTTGTTTTGGGTTTAATAGCAAAATAGCCTCCTAAACTTTCTTTACCAGCCTTGCACAGGTTGGTAAAAAGAATGTTTATGACTATTTGCTACACTTACCACAATCAGTAAGATTATCAAGATGTTTATTTGCTTGTTGTGTACACAGCTAAAAAAATGTTTGCGGTTCAACCCAAGGATTAAAAGGTTATGAAATATAAGAAGTAAATGTAGAATTACATTTGCTATACATCATTTATTTTGCTCATGTTTCTTATATTCCCATTTTGCTTTGTTTCTGAGACATTATACTTATATTCTTAATTTTATATTTGCATTTTGCTTTATTTTATTGACATTCATCTACTCACAGGTGCATATTAAAATTTTTAGAAAAAAATCTGATGAATATTTTAATCTGAAGTTATTAATTAAGAGCTTTTAAACATTTTTATATTGGAGTTTTTGGGCTTTTTTTTCCCCTTCTACAAATATATTTCACATCGGAGTGTGTGGTCTAGATTTGAGACCTTAATTAAGTCGAGCTTAATCATATCTCTTTATAATCTCATTATGTGTGTCCTGCTGAGGTATGCCCACTATGGTGATTCACCACTGGATGTAAAGAACACTTTCCTATTTAAATTTTAGTTGTCTCAGATGGAGGTGTGCAAAAACCCATCCAAAAAAACCCCATGTCATGAAGAGAAATGTTCATATTTGGAAACTCTGCCCTTGTGAAAACTAAGTTCATTTAACTTTTCTGGGGGGAAAAAAAGGCTTTTTACGTCCTGTTTCAGACACAAGATGCTGGACTGATCCTGTGTGGTTTGGGATGGGGGTTCCTGTAAGAGGAAGCCTGGGCTCTCTACAGTTTTCTTCCAGGAAACAGAGACTTTTAGGAAGAATCAGTGTGACAGTTCATTTTACGTTGCAGGCTGGAGAAATGTGTGGACGCAAAAGAGGAGCTGGAGGCAGATCTTTATAACCGGTTTATTTTGGTGCTGAATGAGAAGAAGGCCAAGATAAGAAACTTACAGAAGCTGCTGAGTGAAGCCAAAGAACCTGGAGCAGATGCCAAGGGTACAAGGTATCCCTCAGTTTCCTTGGGTTTCCTGGGATGGTACCCAGTGCACGTTTCAGTTTAGTTTAGTTTCCATTTCTTTGGCCCTGACAGGGGAGAGACAGTTCTCCCTGGCTAAGACCTGGGTTGTCCGTAACAATGCTGTTAGTCATGAGAGAGGAGGATTCTTCCTGGCATCCCTGCAAATAGCAGCACATTGCTTTGGATGCTGTAGCCAAGAACTAAATATCCAGCGAGTCTGTCCATTTTCTGTTGGGCTGCAGCTGGTTTTCCCAGCCAGAGTGTGTCCCTGCCATTTCCACAGGTGGTAATTTCATATACATTCCCCTTGAATTACTTGATTCCTTTGGGAATAAGAAAAGTCTAATTTTTTCAATTCTTTTAAAAAATGTTTTCTAGGGATTGTATGGCTACTACTCAGATGGTCATAAAGAGAGACAATGACTATGATGCCAGCACTGATGAGGAAAGTGAAAGTTTAACACAGGCCTCACTACCATCAGGTAAGACAGAAAGTATTGTCTTTGGGTGATACCACAGACAGGCTTTGTGTGAATAGACCTTGAGGAAGACAAAATACTGCCTGACAGATTGCTCTGTGACAAGCCAACCTGCAAGCCTTAAAAATACCTCCCTTGGAGCAGAGGATAATACTGCCATTTTCAAATTAGAGGGAGAGGAGGTTTAAAAGCACGTTGCACAAGTGAAGGCACTGTCATTTCTTCCAAAATGACAAATTGCACACTTTGCAGAACTAATGACAGTCTAACAGTATCTGAACCATCAACAATTCCAATTGAAATTCTAGGAATCATGATGTGTGTGTGATGATTGATAAAGTGTAGCTCCTGACAGTTTCAATAGTGTTTAAAAAGGGGGAAAGAGGAGGTTTAACAGCTATAAAAAGAGCTGTGTGCATAAATGGAATAAAAGTATATTTATAGAAGAATTAACTTTAATTTGTCAGTGAATTTTTGGCCTTGTGAAGATGCTCATGAAACTTAATATGACAAATTTTTCCAAGACTAAAATCTTGTAAAATGTGTGGGATACAGTGATGGCCCACTCTAAAATACCAGACATTTAACTGCAAATCAGAATTTTGGCAAGTTTTGACGAGCTAATAGGAATGTACAGGACAAGTGATATCAAAGTTTCAAAACTGCATTGATAGTTGCTCTATGGTTATATATGTGTGTGTATAAAAAAATCTTCCCTTCAGGTCTGTGAGGTTTTCTGTGGGTTCTCTCACTGGAGCTTTTTACTTCCACCACAGGTGAAGGTAATCAAGACAACACTGTTCCTGTAAAACACCAGGAACAAACTGTGCAAACTGGGAACCAGGACTGTCCAAGACCCTGATACCAGTGGCAAACAGCTTTGTCACTGCCATGAGCCTGTTTGTCAAGGGCTTTCTGGAGTGATATAAACTAGGCAGAGCTTTCAGGCAAATGGAGAAAATCAAAGTCATGGAAAGAGATCATTTATTGTTGTACTGTGTCAGAAGTCTTTGCTTTCAAGTGGTGCTTGGTCAGTTCAGGTAACAAGGTGAGAAATACTTTGTTTTGTGAGAAGGGAAGGAAAAGTGGAAGGGGTTGAGTTCTTTCTCTAGGTTCTGTGAGATTTTCTTTGGATACATGCATTTAAAAATGAACACAACTCCCACTGCCCTGCTCAGCCAATCATGAGGGACTGGACTGATCAATGTTATAGGAAAACAGAGTATTTTTATTTGAGTTGTAAACAAAAATATGGGTTTTTTTGCCTTTGAGGGCTTCACTACTCAGGATTTTGATCCTGACTGGAGAGCTCTTCCAGATGCAAAATTTGCAAATAATTTGAAGACTAGAAAATAAATCTTTTGAGTAACACCCTCAAAGTTTTGCAAGGTAATGGCATTGCTGAACCTGCACAATGAGTATCACTTGGGTCAGTTGATCCTCCCCTGTGTGCACAGCTCTCTCTTTCAGTGATCAGTAGGAAAGCACAGGTATGTGCTGAGTATCTGAAGTCTGGTCTAGAATTTTCACATTCAAAAAGAGGTCTGAAGCAGACCATGTCTCTGTGGAGAAAATAATGATTCATGGATGAGTGGAATGAGTGGATGATGAAGCTCATTACATGAAACATCCAGGACTGTAAGACATAAAACATAATACAGGTAATATTTGGGGTTTTTTCCTGCTTACCTTAGTCTTCCTATCCCTTAGTCAAATATTACATTCTTCTTTTGGACTTGGAATGTCATTGTGTGAATTGAGGAGTCAATGAGAATGATGAGAAAATTGAGTTTGGTTTAGTAGGTATTGGAGAAACCCCCAATCAAGAGAGAAGATCATAATTAAATCATTTCTTTGAAAGGGAAGTGAGGACAGGTGTGTATGTGCACACGCACATGCCTAATAAGAGTGCATTTGCAAAAAGTTCACTAGTAATTGCAAAAGCAAGTGATTTGGTTTGTGTTCAGAGGGGGAGAGTAGGGGTAGGTGCATCACAGTGTAGTTCTGCTCCATCAGCTCAGGAGGATGTGGAACAGGAGCTGTGAAACACAGACATGGTACAATCAGCCACCTACTCAGGATATGTTGAACTGCACAGTTTAAAACTCTGTCTGAAGATTTTCCTTAACCAGCAGTAATTGTTTTCCTTTCTGAACTTTTTTGGGGCACTGAAGGCATTCCAGTGGATTTCTGAAAAAAAGAAAACCTGCTGATACTTAATACAAGAAAATTGAATGGCACATTTCCTTGTCAGTCTGGTGTTGATCCAATTCAAGTATTGGAACAAGACCCAAGGAAAAAAAACATTAGGGAAAAGTGTAAGAATGATTAATTGCAGTCTTTGTAAAGGGGCTGCAAGAAACTGGAGCCTGACAATTTGGTAATCTTGTAATCTGTGATGAGATTACCTGCTGGCTAGTCAACTAGAGAACTAATAGAGTGATTTCCATAAGATACCATGTTGCACAATGTTTTATTCAAGAAATTAGAACATGGAAATTAACACGAGATTAATGTATTCTCGGATGAGGCAATCTGTGTGCCTCGAAATACAAATGGAGAGTTATCTGTCCTTGTATCTGTGGAGTGTGAAATTGAGGGTGATTTACATAAACCAGTTTGCATTTTGTGATATACCAACTCTAAGCCAAACGAACTGACACTGTGGAATGCCATGATTTTCAGTCCTTTGGCAGCTACAGTTCACTTGGGAGAACCAGCAATGTCTCCAGCTGTGCTTAGTGTGACTCCTTCTGTCCCCTCAAGCTGGGATTATCTCCAGGAATTGCCATCACCTTCCCCAGGTGGGGATGCACCCACAGCTCCTTGATGCAGTGCTGTCTCAAGCTTGGACACCCAGATTTGAAGAAAAATGTAAATGTTACCAAGTTAGGGACAATAATGTTGTGATAAGAGTGGAAGATTCCTCTTCACAGCAGCAAATAAACTGTAACCTAAACGTTTACGTAAAATTTTAGGGACTTTGGCATTACAGTACTATTTGTAGGTATGATTTATGATTTGCTTTTTGACAGCAGTTTCTGCTTCACTGCTTAAAGCCAAGGTCAACTAAAACATGGCAGCTTTTGTCTCTAATCTATACACTGATGTAGTTAATGCTTTGTATTGTGAAAGAGAAAATTAAAATTGAATTGGTAAGCAAATGAAAACACACAGAAAAACAGCTGAGAGGTATGGGAAGTACAACTTTTAGAAATAATACAACATTTAGAAATAATACTGCATGTCATTCCATACAACAGCTTTGCCCATTATGCCATGAGCATGGGGGGAAATTTATCTGAAATATCAGTTAGGATTGTGAACGTGAGATTGAAAAAGACACACAGCCTCAGCTCTCACTGCATGTTAATAAATTCTTGTGCAGCAGCTACAGATGATGTGTCATGTCCTTGTAAATGCTCTGAGGTCCTGTTGGAGAGAGGAAGGAAGACATAAAGGAAGTCCTTCTACTGTTAAGCACTTCTTCATGGATGGGGTATTAGGAGTGTTTCTTGGGAACTGTGGGAAGTTACTTTTGGTTTGGTTTGTTCCTGTTTTGGTCCAGGGTTGGTAAAATTCTGTCTGTCACCAAAACCAGGTAATAGTTGTTGTTTCCTCTACTGGTACATCAACAAAGTTCCACCAACAGGAGCAGGCTTGGAAATAGCACAGTGGTGTTGAGTGGAGTGAGACTTGTTCTTTTCATGTGCTGCTGCCACCTGGACCTGTTTTTCTTCAAGGGCAAAAAAAAAAAGGCTGGAAATGACCATTCTGTATTTGTCTTAGCCCACAGGGGTGCCTGGGTGACTCAGCATGATGCCACCACACTGATGCAAGATGTTTTTGTTGTTTTAGAATGCAGAAACGCTTATTCTTTAAGTATTTAGTTTAACTGAGTACTAATTTAAGTATTCTGTAAGTATTCTGGATTAAGGACAATCCAGAATGCAATGCAGATGTTACTGATTCCACTTTCTTCTCCTCTGTGCTGAATTTGATTGTTTTATTTATTTACTGTACCTGCTGACACCTTCCAGGGATCCTAAAATGATAATAAGGTTGTCAGACTAATAAAACATCATTTGATGTCATGGTGGGCAATCATATCTTTATCCTACAAATTAGACCCTTTTATTAACTGAAAAATACCTCAGTGATCCACATGTGAGGAAGTTTTTAAAACAGGAATAAGGATTGGATGAACATTCAACCTTTCTACCCCCTTCCCAGGAGCCTGAAAGGTACATGGAGGGAAATAGTTTCTCCCTTCACAGTGTTTGGAAGGTGACCAGGAAAGAGAATATTATTCCTGTTCTGAAATACATGATGAAACTGCAGGGAAAGATTTAAATACTGAAATCTGTAATAGATGTATGACAGATAACATAGCAGGTGGGAGATAAGCAATGGGAGAAATTACTTTACCATTTATTATTGTTATTTTCTCTTATAATACCATAAATATGTGGCTGCATACAAGGCTGCTGGGTGCCAATTTATACTCAGCTTGGATCCTCTCTATTTAATTTCTCTTGTCCCTGAGTTCCTTAGTTGTATTTCACATTATAATTGGTGGAAGTTACTGCTCCTTGGGGTGAGGAAAGAGCTCATGATCTGGCCTGTTGGATTAAATAACATTTTATGATCTGTGTTTCTTGCCATATGTATGGAAATATTCCTTATTACATGAACCCTCAGACATCCTGTGCTCACACATTTCTGCATGTTTGATGGTGAGGACAGGTTCAGAAGTGGTTCTTATAAACTCACTATCGTGCCCACAATAAATAAGAGCAAGCACCTTCCCATTTCCCACTGCTTCACTATGCAAATGTTCTCATCCCCTTCACTGAAATTCATGCCTTGGGGATTGCATGTTGTGCTGTCAGGAGCCTGTGGCCCTTTAAATTTAATTAGCTCTCTTGTGTAGTCCAATCCACTGATGGCTTGATGCTGCTGGTTAATAAGCTTTGATCACAGTTAATAATAATAATTTAAAAAAACCTGTTGTAACAGCACCCGTCTGTGCTGTGCAGTTAAACTTCCATCTGTGAAGGCTTCTCTTTAAAAGTCTGTTTAAAGGAGTTTTAGTATTTAGCCATTTTAATTTACTTCAGCCTTAAATTTTTTTTGTTGTTGTTTTTGTCAAGCTGTAATTGGAAATGGTTCTTCCCAAGGAATAATCTCATTTTCCTTTCCCATGAAGAAGCTGTGCATACCTTTTTTTTCTGAAACTTGATACTGATTTTTTTCCCCCCATAACCTGAGAGTTTTGTGCCTGTAAAATATTTGTGGTTGCCAAGCTGCCTTCCCTCTGTTTTACACCAGGTGCCATGGTGAAAATACATTGACAATACAAATACCAATATGTTCCATGTCCCTTCAAAAATCCCATTGTGAATATTGCACTGAGGGATTTATAAAGTACTACTTTCACATTTCACTATGAAAATAATCAAAATTGCTTGTACCTCTGCATACACCTTCCTGTTGTACATGCTTCAGTGTATGAAGTGATGCAGCTGAACGTGGTTGCCTCTTATTATTTAGTCAGATAATTATTTAGTCATTATTTATTTAGATATTATTTATAATAATATCATTATTTAGTCAGATAAATTATATAAGTGGCAGAGTCATAATGGTTTTATGCTTTGCTAAGACTGTTGCAGATTACTAAAGTTGGTGACTGATCAACAAAATTAGCATATCTAATGACCACTCTGCAGGTTAGGTGCAGCAACATTGACTAATCTAAAATATAAAAATGTTTGTTATTGTATTATCCACACCCTACTAAATGTTACATATGAAAAAAGTATTTCCTTGGTGAGTTGTAAAATTGTTTCAAGCATAACTAAAGGTCTGCATTAATCATAAAATTAACTGTCTTTCCTCAGATTTAAGTTAAATTGTGAAACCCTTATTTTAGAATAATTTTCAGACCGAGCTGGTAATTCTAACCTTAATGGACATCTATGAATATTGTGTTGGTTTTTTTCCTCCCTCCACTTAAAAGCAAAGATAAACAGCTCAGCAATATGCATTTTGAACAAAGGTGGAATTATTTTGTATATTTTTGGGGGAGGGTAAATAGAGCAGAGCTGGACATGGATTCTGTTACCAGAGGCACTTCTGCACTGAGCAGATATTTGATTCCTTTTCCACAAAACCCTGTAACTTGACCATCTACAGGGCAGCCCTAATTGGGCGGAACCCTTCCTTTGTTTTCTCCTTTTCCTGAAGCTGTTTGCACACCTGTACCTGCTCAGGTGTGGGACTGCAGCAGTGGTGGTGCTGGAGCAGTGCCCTGCTCCATCCTCCCCTCCAGTGAACAGGTAAGGAGCAACTGCTGATCAGGTACCCAGGAAACCTCTGCCAGTCATCAACATCCTGCCTGGGGTAACCCCCATGCCACTGCTTTTGTTTGTCCTCAGGCTTTTGAGTCTGTTTTTGTTTAGTAACCAGCATAATGGCCCTTTTGGGGTCTGTCGTAATTAAAGGAAAGAGCAATAATTGTTATTCTTGTACCAAAATATGCTTCCATACATGCATTATGGACCACAGAAATTTCTGAATTTAGGGCACAATGGAATGCAAACCTGCCAAGGAAACCTGTCACACACCTTCACTGTGAACTTTATCCAGGTTATTCCAACCTGGCCTTGGACACTTCCAGGGATGGGGAAGCCACAGCTCCTCTGGGCAATCTGTGGTCCTGACCACCCTCACAGGGAATAAATTCCTCTTAATATCCCATCTAACCCTGCCCTCTGACAGGGTGAACCCATTCCCCCTTGTCCTGTCCCTCCACCCCTTGTAAATGGTCTCTCTCCATCTCATTTCAGCCCATCAGGTCCTGGAAGGCCACAATTAGCTCACCCCAGAGCCTTCCTTTCTCCAGGCTGGACAATCCCAATTCTCTGTGTCAAAAATGTTTAAGTATGCTTCAAGGTATACTGAAAAGAAAAATAATTCACATGCAAGTAACACAGTATTTGTATTTGTCCTTCTCTTCTCTCTTGAGAATATGGCTGTACTTTAAAGAGTTGATCTTGGGTTTAGCAGTGTGGGGTCTTGGAGCAGTATTCTTCTATCAAAGAGAAATACTGGTTCTTAAGAAGAAATAGTTCCTGCAAGGAGACTGATAGCACATTCCTATAACCCTGAACATTGGGATAAAATCCCTTATCTTCAGCTGTGGAATGGGCTGCCTGTCAGTGGCAGCCAACAAAGCTGAGCTGGGTATTTTGTAGGTTGTCTTCTCAAACTTTGCATTTCCTGTGTGTTTGTTGGGGCTGGGGGTGAGTGAGGCCACCAGGAGTGTCCCCAGGCTGTTTGTTTCTGCACAGGAACAGGCTGCCACTTGTGAGTTGGGAGTGCTGCTCCCTCCCTCCCTGACAGAATGCTGGGAGAGCATTTGCTCTGGCCACCTGTGTAACACTCACTGGAGTAATTATCTTAATTGCCTCCCAACTGTATTGCAGCATCTCCTTCCAGCAAACAGCCTGTCTCCATTAAAAGATGGGCTGCTCAGGATTGCACTAAACCCCGTGGTTGTTCCCTTGATTTATTACTTTTCCAGGTGGAAGCACACATCCTTGTCCTTAACTTGAAATTTTCTCGACTAAACTTCCCCCTGTGAGTCTGGTGGGTCTTCTCTAGATTTAGGAGCTGGTTTCCCTTTGGGTTTGCTTTCTGTAGCCTTTTTTTCCCCTTTCTTCAAACCCAGTAAATACTTGATTGGAACCAGATTTTACACCTAAAGAGATGTCAAAATTACCATGCTATATAAAATAAGAATAGAAAAGCATTTTATTTTAATAATTTAAAAGTCCTTTGATCAAGAAACAAAGCAAAGAACCTCTTTGCTCCATCTGAAAGTCATGAATGTTTTTTCTTTTTCCTCAATTTTAGGCATCAGTACTCCTTTAAACTTTTTTGTTTTCAATCCTTTTGTTACTTATTCCCTCCTCCTCTTCTATCCAGATTGTTTTATTGGATGTTTTTGTTATTTATCTTAAGTAAAAGGTACTGTCATAAAATTACCTTCCTGTTTGTCCTTTAGCTTTCTTAAAATAACACATAGATCAGTCTAAAAGATATTGAATGGGGGGTGATAAAATTGTATTAGGAAAAAATTGCTTTACTCAGTAGAAGTTCTAAATGGTAACACTGACTGATACACAAATTCCACATAAATCATTTGCTACGTTGCCAGATTTCTTGGAAAGCAGTTTTGTTTGTGTTTTTTTTTGTTTGTTTGTTTTTAATTTGGGGGTGGGGGTTTGTTTGGTTTGGTTTGGTTTTTGGTTGGGTGGGTGGTTTTGGTTTTTTTTGTGTTTTTTTGGTCAGTCATTGGTCCTGGAAAACTGAGAAGTTCCTTTTCATCCCTAGGGTGAAAACCTCTCCTCAAGGGACCTTTTCCTCAATCTCCATGACACTGCATAGGAGTTTCATGCAGAATATTAGAAATTTGTAAAACTTAGAAGGGAAAAAAATGGCTTTAAAATAAATCAGAGACAATAAGCAAATCACACAGCTGTGTTCAGGCAGATCAACCATTAGGTTGCACACTCTAAGAGGTGGTTTACTCATATGGCATCTGATGGAGGGGAGATGCTTTCAAAACCAGAGC
>JAWWMO010000096.1:8846050-8857793 GCA_035047845.1 Dendrocincla fuliginosa
CCATGACATCCACTGAGGTAGATGGAAACAAGGGAAGACAAGAAGCCACTGCTGAGAAACCTCACCTTTCCAGGGGTCCACCCTTGGCTTGGAAGTGAACGTGTCTCCTTTCCAAGGGAAAGGTTTTCATGGCAGAGCATTAAGACACAGGCTGCATTTTTGGTGTGAATGGGAACAGTTTTAGCAGCGTCCAGAACAGGAGGCTGGGATGTGATACCTTGAGCTGGTGTGTGTGCTGAAGAAATCCACACCAGTGTAGCGTGATGCCCCACTGAATCCACCAGTTTGAGCTAAACTGGGCATGACCATTTGCTTTGCTGCTTTAGGTTAATAAAAGCATAATAATAAAACAAGAAATGCTCAAAAAATGCAGATGACAGGCAATCAGTACTTTCAGTGCAGCTGTGAGGAAGTACTGAGTTCTCAAATCAGGATTATTTTTGAATTTGTACTTGCTAGTAACCCACTGTAATTGCCATTAAAAAAAAGCTCTATGAGATATTGTGACCAGTCTGTCGTCTTTTGGAGGAGTTAGATGAGGATCTTAGTGAATTAAGAATGCACCACATTTTTCTGTAGAGAAAAAGATAAATCATCTTTTATCTTTCATCTTCACTCCCTCAGGTCCCACTGCCTTCCTGGGGAGAATGGTCACCTGCTGAATTGACCAGAATAAAGTGCTGAAAATTGCTTAATAGGAGGAGAAGCAATTTATCACTAATCTGCTTCAGGCTTGCCAGAGGTGATTTCTCATTTTGAGCTGTGGCTGCTGGAGCTCAGAGCTGATGGCGAGTGAAAATGGGCAGGTGGAATTATTCAACATTAAACCTGCTTGCCAAGAGCTGCCTTCCTAGGAGGGAGGTTTTGGAGAGCAGAAGTGCTGTTTGGTCGTGTATCTCCCCTCTGCTATCAGTGGAAGGAAGTTTGTAATCATCCATGACTGGAAAGTCTAAAAAGCCTCTTCCTTCACCTTCCTTAGACAGTGCTGGAATAGGAAGTTTGAATTTCAGCAGAGTGAATATAATGAGGTCAGGGCAGCTGCAGAGCACTAATCATTCTTCAGAAAAAGGCCACTCTGTGCTCCCAGTGTGAGACATTTCCCGTCCTCAGACATGCATTTTATCCCCTTTTTGTCTGGCTTTTGCAAGTGGATGGCTTAGTCACCCTGGTGTTTAACAGCTCTTGTATTCTAGACCTTGCTATAAGCTTGATTACACAGCCAAATTATTGCAAAATAAGCTATTAGTTTAATAAGTGAATCTAAAGAGAAGTGGTATTGCATAAGTCCTAGAATTACACTCTTACTCCACAATTACCCCTTTTTGTGCTCCAGGCCTCCCCGGACAAATCCAAACCCTGGGGATGCTCCCAGAGCACCTGAGGAATCGCTCTCCTGTTGCTCTTCTTGGGTGTTTCAAAAACAGAAGAGTCATGATGGTTTCCAAGACCTTTGAAAAATGTTATTTTATCCAGTGCATGTCCTGCTCCATAAGCTGCTGATAGTGTTAATTTCTGGGAGATAGTTCAGCCTGATCAGCTTTTAAGAAAAAGCTTCTCTGGAGCTGAGAAACTTGAGCTTTTTTCTTGTTTGGAGCCAAAGCAATCTGACTTAAACTTCACTTTATTCCAGGGCCTGGGCAGCATTAGTAAAGTTATCTGTTCTGTGCGTAGACTGGTACTATATTTGGCATTCAGCTATCTGATCTGCATTTTTTAATATTTCTGCAGCCTAACCCACAGGACTGCAGCACCAGCTAAAAGTAAGTAATGTTATAGGGCAGGGTTTGTGGTGCTGCTCAGCCTGTACACAGCACAGCTGGAGAAATAATGCGAAAAGCATTTAAATTATTATGGAAAACATGAAGAGCTCTTATGAGAACTGCAGGTTTCTGAAGCACAAGAAACTGTACCATATGTGAGGCTGGCAGGGAGAGGTTTTTAGGGGGGAATATAGTCCTTGGAGGAACCAGTCCTGACAGTTTATCAAAGGCACAAGGCAAGACAAACTGGGAAAAATAAACAGAGCGACAGAGCTGCCTTTGTCGGGACAGGTTTGGGAGACAATGGCTCATGTTGTTGTTGCTTCCTGCCGCAGTGATCCTGCCCCATCCCTGCCAGCCAAGAGCTTTTAGTGTGCCTGATTACCCCCCTTTCATCTCCCTGCCCCTCTCTTCAGGTGGGGGACATAAAATAGCAGGGTCTGACCCGGAGCTGATGCTGTTGCGCTGAAAGCTTCTTTATAAATTGCCTGTTTTCCCTGTGCTTGTTCCACTGAGGTGCCAGAATCCTGGTCGGGACCAGCAAAGCATGGGGTTTGTCAGCCCCTGAAGTCCAGATTTTTAGTGGTATTTTGTTCCTGTGGATGCAGTGAGACGTTTTCTGGGATGCTTGTGTGTGCCTTGGCTCGCAAACTCCCAGGGGAACGATTTGCCGTGTTCAGTCAGCACTTAAGGAAAGGAATAAACCTCCAACATCTGCAGCGCCATAAACATCTTGAATAGAAAATTTGTGGTGCAAAGTATCTCTGTAGGTTTTCTTCACTCCTGTAGGCCTCATCTTGGATAGGAGTAACTATAAAGTCTTACATGCTCTGAGAAATGTGCTTGTGGTTGTTTTCAGCCACTACACACACATTCTGTAGTGGTATCCATTAATAGAAATACTCTGTTTTTAATGTAGAGAAAGTCCCAAAAAGGTAGAGTAGAGCAAATTCAGAGTGGAAAAAAAAAAACCAGCATACATTTACAGATCATCTGGAACATCTTTGCTCTCTCCAGCAGGAGTTAAGAAATTTTCTTCCAAAACAATTTTGCTGTTACAAGAATTCTTCAGGCCATAAAAACCTTGAAGAGCTGCTTGTTCCTATTCTGCCTGAAGGCAAATTACAAAACTTGCTGCTCTGAGAAGAAAGAGGACCTGACTCTTTCATGGCTTTGGTAGGGCACGCTTTGTACAAGAGGGATGCAGGGAGCAAGGGATAAAAGGGGGAGGTGCATTTGCCTCTTTCCTTCCTGCACATTTTAGAGGTGGAGGCAAAAAATTTAACATGGTGAGGGTCCACAGGGCAGTGAGAAAATGAAAAAGAAACAATTTTGTTTTATTGACTTACTCCAGGTACAAGCTGCAAGAGGGCCAGCCTGGTTGTGGCTCGTGCCAAACTGCTTTGCTGGAAGAGCAGGGGATGCAAGCATCCAAAACCCTGTAATCTGTGCCCTCTGTGTGGAAAACTGTTTCGTTTTAGCCTTTTTTTTTTAATCTGTTATATTTATATTAACAGGTATTCATATCAGAAAGTCATATTTGCAGATGCAGCAAACTGTCTGTGAGCAGAAGCTCCATCCTGGGAGTGAGGACCAGCTGGGCAGAGCCGAGTGATGCTCCACAGTCCCTGTTTGGGAAGGATGCAGGGATGCAGGGAGCTGCCTGCTGCTCCTTCTCCTCTCTGAAGTGCAGGAGGGAGCTGTAAAACCCATCCAGTGAAAGCCCTTAAGGTCTAGTGGGCAATTACCAAAACAAAAGGTACAGTTTTCTTTCAGCTCAACCAACACAACATTTCTTTGATTAGACAGCTGAAAGTCCGAGTAAATAAAGGAAGGAGATCATCACTTGCTCTTACTTTGGGAGCAATTAATAGTCCTTTGATAACAGACTATTTCCTTTTTTCCGGCTCTTGCATTCCCTTCCTTTCCTTTTGCTGGTTAAGCACTCTCAATAGAGTTTCATTTAAAGCTGTGGGCAGTAGAAATCCTGATGTTTTTTATCTTTTCCAGGTGATTAATTTTGTTTTGTTTGCTTTCTTTTTCGTTGCTGTTTTTGGGGTTTTTTTCTTTGTCTGGGAGACAAAAGCTACCTTTCTAAAAAGAAAAATATAAAAGGTTTTCTCACACTATTTGTCACTCTATTCTGTAACTAATACAATTAGACTAAAATGTCTTGTATATTCTGGATGGAAAATCCAGTACTTTCATTTAGTTCCATCAAACATTTATTTTTATTTATTTTGACTGTTATGAAGTTCCTTTGTATTGCATTGGATTAAGAAAAAAGCAGGTGGGGGTGAAGGAATAGAAAATTATAACTGGATGCATTTCTGAAACCAGGAGTTATTCTGAGAAGTACATTTTTGCCTTCCTAATGAATGATTTTTTTTTTTTTTAATTCATGCTCAGTGCCACACATCAAAGAATTTCATTGCTACAAGCACCATAAAATTAGATAAACTGTTGTTCTGCTTATTAGTGATGATGATACTACTTTAGCAACAAAGCTGATAGTTAGCAATCATGCATAATTAAATTTGTAAGTTTCACCCTGCAGCTGTGCATTTGTTTCCAGCCCTATCTTATGTCACGTTTAGATACCCATTCCAGGACTTTTTCCCCTGAAAATGTGGGAATCCTTTTTCAGCTTTTTAAATAATTCTAGAACTGACAAGTTTGTCCCCAGTAAAAAATACATTTGCAGGCAGCTTAAATTTAGTTGTGTGTTTTAGCCCTGGCATAAGGGCTATTTTCCTCTCATGGTAATGGTGTAAAGGTATAAGCTTTCAATTAATTTATTTATTTCATTGTTTTCCTGCCTTGTTTTTTTTTTTTTTTTTTAAGACAGATAGCTCTCAATCTGTAATTTCACTCAGGATATATTTATAATCTGTAGTGTTTCTGTTGTACCTGCCCTCAGGAGGAGAACCCTGGGGCAGCCATGCACTAAACCCCTCCCAGGTCTCTGCATGTGTTTCCACAACATTAGAAGCAGTGGCTCAAAGCAGCTCCCAGGCTGGTACGAGGGAACTGTGAGCAAACAAAGTTTGCAGGAGAAAATTGAACTCTCCTGTACGTGCTCCTGCCAGAATGCTGGAATTGTTCACAGCAGACAAGCCCTTGGGCTGCAGTTGGGGTGTTTTGTGACCTCTTCTCGCTGGCCTTTTCCTTGGGAACACGTGTGGGGCTCCTGGTCTGCTCTCCTGGATGCCAGTGAGCTGTGCTCCATGGGCAGAGTGTGGTTTCCCCACCCTCCTGCAGTTATTACCTTACCCTGACACACAAAGTCACAGGAGTGTTCCTATTTTTAACATTAGTAGAGATCCATGCTGAGAAGACAAAGCTGAAATGACACCCAACACTTGGCATGGTCTGAAATCAGTGTGAGGAACCAGCTGATGATGCCTGATGAGTTTAGCATTAAGGGTGAGGTTTTAGGTCTGGTGTCCCCAGACCTAGGTAGTCCAGGTGTGGTTCAGAGTCTGGGATCAGGCTTGGAGGGGTTCCCTGCCCACTGTTTTTGCATGGATGGGCTTTTGAAAAGGTCCTTCTGGATGGTTCCTGCTTCTTTTTTCTTTTATCTTTTTTTTTTTTTCTCTATTTCCTTGGCTTTCTGTGTTTATGGCAAAGAGTTTTCAATGTTCCCTGGATTTATTGCCATCAGATGACTAATGTTACAGCACTGCTGGGACCAGATCACCCACTTTGAGGGTAAGACAGAAGGTGCCTCTCAACTCCCCTTGTGCTGCCTGTGATGGGGCTTTGACTCATGGGCTGACTCATCCATCACCCCCTCAGAAACTCCAGACCTACAGCACAGGACAGACAGAATTCCTCATTTGTTTCTTGTATTTTATCCCCCCCCCCCTTAATTACTTATAAAGCATAAAATTACCGGTCCCGTAAAAATAATAATAATTATTAACAGATTTGTTTCTTCCCATGGTGTGTGTGCAGAAGGGCCCTGCTGCTGCTGCCCTTACCTTATGCCTGAGATTAAAAACCAAACCCAGCACTGAGTCTTTCAGCTTGGAGGGGTTAGACACACTGACTCCCACCCTGTCTCCTACACAGCCCTTGCTGATAGCCTTTATCAAGTTCTAAAAGCCCTTCCAAGCAGCTAGCTTTTTTCCCCCCTTTCTTTTTCTCTCTTTTTTTTTTCCTTCTTCTTTTTTGGTGTGTGTGTTTGTGTTGGTTTTGCTGTTTCCTGGATTAAACCTTAGCCAGCAGCTTTTAACCAAAGCCCTGCCTCCCAAACGCCGTATTTCATCAGCTCACTGCAGTGACACTGATTTTGTCTAGTGTTTTTTAGTATTTCTTCTGTGAAACAAGGCTCAGTTCTGTCTTCTGCTCCTGACAGGTAACATCTGATACCTTTAGGGAATGAAGTGATTCTCTTAATCAAGTAGAAGGAATGTTTTTTAAAGCACTGCCACAAAAACGGGGTCTTTAAAACTATTGAATGCTTTAGGGAAATGCTGTAGCTGAAGGCATATATTTGAATACCTGATGATATTGGGTTACTGCTGGGTGTTATAAATAGCATTTGTTTCAGTGTCCCAAGGTGTTGTGCCAGCAGTGATTGGATTGCAGTTTTGGTGAGGAAAATTATTCCTCTATGTTTGGATTTTTTAAAAGAGTATTTTCTCTCTACTTTCAGAGACCAACGTTGGGAAATCAATTAATTGCAAATTTTTAAAACTCAAAGCATTAGCAAGGAAATTGAAGAGTTTGGGTAAGCAATTCCTTAACAAGGACCTGCAGGTGCTATTTGATTCATATTTCTGAATTCAGGCAAGCTTAGAACGTGCTCTTATGACACTGCTTTGATGCTGTCCAGGAAAGACACAAATTGTAAAGATGTGGACTGTTTTTACATTTCAGTTTCATGACACAAATACAGTACCCTGAGAAAAACACATCCTAGCAGGCATACACTAAGAACACAAGACATATGTTTACTCTCAGTTACTGTTATTCTTTATGGTGGTATCAGTGAGGTCTCCACAAAATCTCACTTTACCCTTAACCCCTGTCTGGGTAATTCCTCAGAGCCATGTTCAAAAGTGAAGAAGGACATGCTTTCCTAGCCCATAAAAAGTGCAAAGTACACCCCAAATATTGTTTTGTTTTCTTTCTGTATCAAAGAAAGAAGAATGAGAAGTGAAGCTAAAGGACAAACCCTGTGCTCATTCAATTCATGTTGTATGAAATTCTACCACAAGAACCACACAAAATATGAAAAGGAGTGATTTTTTTCCCTGAATTTTCTCTTTTTAAGCCATATTCCACGCAGAGGTCTGATTTAGGTTAGGGAGGAGGAAGAGTGTAAGAAAAGCCAAGTGAAGAAGAATAAAATTAACATGTCAGGAAATCAGTAGGACTTAGCCCAGTCTAAAACCAGCAAAAAAAGCAATAAAAGTTGCACTAACCTGGTAGATTTGTTATAGGATAGGCTTTCATTAATAGATGCCATAATAGGTAATAATTAATAATAAGGTTGTCTATAATATTTAAATTAAGCATGCAGCCAAACTGCAAAATGCACTTGTATATATAGTCAACATAGCTGACTTCTAGATATTGCTTGTTTTTATTCTTGGTCTGTATTTTCTATTACACATTTCAGTAGGCCAGTCATTTTAATTTCCTCTTCTGTTCATGCTGGAAAGTGACTCTTCAAAGCTCCAGCTCTTCCACTTGTCAGGCATTAATATCATGTCCATCAGCATTAGGGAATGCACTTCCATCAGTATGAGGAACCATATCCCTGCTGTGATGATACCTCCTTTTCTCATAGGTTTTGTTAGCTGAAAACTCTTCCAAAGTAGATTACTTCTCAGTTCCATAATAATGTTCATGATTATATAAGAATTTAAAATAGCTTTTTGCACTTCCTAACAATGCCTTTACATGTAAAGTATTAAGAGCAATGTAACAGTGACAGTTCATGATAGTATTTTATCCTTTTATGTCAGGAGATGAGTAGTGTGGACCTTAAAAGGTGAAATGCAAGTGTTAACAATATTCAGGTCGGTCTGCACTTGATTTTTAGAGTTGCCATGTTGGTAATATGGGACATTTTGACTTGCATATAAAACAAAGGCTAAATGTTTTGGTTTTACTTCCTCGCTTGATCTGATGCTTTAGCTTATGCAAATCAGTGAGGTGAACAAGTATGTTAATAGGTATCAGCTGAATCCTCTGGCCTGAGCCCTGCAAATGAACTTTAAAACCAGCTAGAACAATGAGGCAAGGAGGTAACACATCTCAGCTTAATTTCTAGCTATTCCAGTGCTTCTCATGGCAAATGGAGACATAATCCTCATGGCAGGGGGTTGGACTAAATAACCTGTAAGGTCCCTTCCAAGCAAACCCTATGGTTCTATAGGTTCTTCACAGTGTTATACAGCTGATACCCAATTAATTACTGTCATTAACACAGCAGATACAGCCATTCATTCCCTCTGCTTTTCTGATGGACTGTTTTATTTCTTTGATCGTTGCCCTACAAAGCATAATTAATATTTCATTTCTTCACCGTCCCTTGGAGTCCCTTGGAGAGAAAAAAAGAATCAATATCTGTGATTTAACTTGGCTTACTAGTGGTAACTTTCCATCAGTGAGGCAGCTCAGCTGCACGTTGAATTTTGGGGCAGATAACCTTGCAGATTATCCCTACCTTTAATGTAAAGGGAAAATGCAACTTAAATCCCAAGTGAAAAGCATGGCCAGTTGGTGAGTAAAGTGTGACTGACAACAGAAATTTTTCTGGTTTATCATAAGAGTTGAAAAACAATTAATCAGGTGACATTATGTATTATAAGGATTTACACTATGATCTTCATTGTCTCAAGGTGATGCCACTTAATTTCTGCAGATGTTTTTGAACATAATTTTCAGGCTTCTGAGACCAAAATATGTATTTATGGTATGAACAAAGACTGCCCATATCCAACATGAAAATGTTATTTAAGGAGAAATTGCCAGTGGGGTTTCTTTTCCTTATTTCATTTCAATTACTGGTGTGCTTTAAATTTACATTTTTGTAGTGTAGAAATATTCAACCATATTTTCTAGGGTCATTAAGCTTGTATTTAGTAGGTGTACCTCTAAAGGTGTACCTCTGGGATTGGAATGAGTGACAGCTCATAAAATTCAGCGTCATTGGAGACCTCTGAATATGATTGACATGAAAAGCATTGAATTGGTTGATTTCTAAGAGTGTTTTTAGAGGCTCAAGGCGTAGGGCTATGCATTTTTAAACTGGCTTCTCTGTGTAAAATACTCATATTTTCATTTTGTTTCACAGCAGAATCATCTATAGCCTTTAAAATAACTGTTGGGAAGAATAAAAGGGATACGAACTAATGCATTTATGTGAAAATAAAAAATAAAAATAAGAAAGAAAGGGTTGCAGAGTATCATGGCAGGTGTTTTACTGAAACCTGTTGTTTCTCTGCCCTTGTGCTGCTTTGGTCAGTCTGGGTTTGTGGGAGAAGGTAAGCACTGGAAAATAAAACCCATGGGTTTTCACACCCAGCCATCTGAGATGGGTGCTGCAAGACACTGGTTGTTCATGAAGTCTCTGTGGTAGAATACCATGAGAATATCCCTCTTTATTTATGGGTAAACATGGTGGTGTTGCTTTAAAGAACTACTGCAATGCAGCTGAACAAGTAGCAGACTGCATTAAAGAGTGTGTCAGCAGGGAAAACAATAACATTGGCCATTTGTGTTTTGCTGTTGAGCACATAGAGATTTCTGGGGAAGGCTGATGCATTTTGAGCTAGGATTGGATTTGCCTCTCTTAGTTCATAAAATCCATCGCTACTGCTTGGGAAGACTCTACAGAACCAACATAAACATCAGATTCTTTTTGTATTCACTGTGCAGTGCACTCCCAACACCCTGTCTACGTTCTTCAGTCTAAAGTGGTCTCCTGGGATACCCTTTTCCTTAACAATTCTCCTCAGATTCCAGTGCAAATCCTTGCTTTAGTAGGTGTTACACCTGGGAGTAAAGGTTTGCAAGATTTGGTCTTGAATTGAGGTGCACAAAGGGAGGTGTAGACCACAACACAGGAAAGAAAAGGATGAGATAAATCATACTGTCCTTTTCAAATTGTGATTTTTTTTCATTTTAACTCACTCTACATTTTAAAATATTAAATGGTAGTATAAGGCATGAATTTCCTTATGAACAGGAATTTTGATGTTTTCTTTGCTTCATGTAATACAGAAAAATTATGCCTTTTTGAATTCAAACCTGTGTTTTATTACCTATCCTACCAAGTGACTTTATAGAAAGATATAATTTTCAGTCAGTGTAGATTTCTCAATTGTTTGTATACTTTACATAAAAAAATCTGTTACCTTACTATTGATGCTCCTTTCCCAGTAGTTGTAAACAAATTATAAAATATGTTCCTGCTGGTTTTTTAGTCACCAGAAAACAAAATATAAGAAAATATGTCATTCCTTTATGCTGGAAGCTCCCACTTTTATCACTGCTGCAATAAATCTGTGAGGGAAGACACAATATAGAGGAGAGAATAAGAACTTCTTTAGCTGCTACATATCCATCTTCCTTCTTGCTGAGGTCTTACTGGGCTGGCCCCAAAAATGTTGCAACTAAAGCTGTTTTTTTAACTGTGAAAGCTAAACAAGTGGAAAAGCCAAAGATGGGAGAAGAGTTGAAGTTGCAGTTGCATGTCCATGGCAGACTATTTACAGCAAAGGAGAAATCCCCCCAAAAAAAGATGCCCATCAGTCTTTCTTCATTTCGTGCAGATTCCCATTTTCAGTCAGGCATCTTAATGTCACTGCAGTTAGGTATGGAAAACTCAACCCATTATTGCATCTGCAGCTTCATAAAAACACCCTCAGCTCAAAGCAGTCTTCTTTCAAGTATGTACCATTCGACTTCAAGTCAGGAATTGCCAAAGGAAAAAAGTGAGTTAGACCTTCCTGAATGTTTCCTGAGAATGGTTATGTAGCAGAAATTGTGGTGGTGGTTTGTTCTTTCTTTGCTTGTTTTCTGTAGTTATGTCACTTAGCTGAAGAAAAGCTGTTGGAGAGAAGTTTGCATCACACACCAAAAGCCATCCTGCTTTGAAGTTTCGAAATCACCATCAAGTCCCAAAGACAAGCAAACAATTTTGCACAGGATTTACTGCACTAATACAGTCTGGTTTATACACAAAGATGAAGATCTGGTCGCTCATCAAACCACAGCATTAAAAAATAGCCATTTTCAAACCTCCCACCCGTTGCCAGACACAACTATACTCTGGTATGTATTAAATCCATTTGGCTGGAGAGGGATAAGCAGAAATTTGAATGATCTTTTGAATAATATTGTTGAAGTCATGGAGCAGTGTACGTCTCTTGGTTGCTGTACAGGGAGCTACATCTAAATGTCTTGCCTTTTTGCAGTTGTGTTGAATGTCCCTTGTTGCTTTCAGGGTTAGCATTCATGAATGTTGCCCAGTGTACTTTGATACCCCTAGACCAGATAAGATGATGTTCTGTGTCATGTGATTCCACCAGTACTGAAGTTGCTTTTCCACACCACCACGAGTACAGTTCATTGCAGAGGATGGTGGAAGGACACCAGTGCAAGATAAATCAATGGCTTTATTCAGGATGAAATTAAGATGTTAGTCCTTCCTATTTGCATGAAAATCATTCAGTCATGCAGGCCACAACATTAATGAAATACAAGGCTGTGACTTATGGTGTCACTCAAATTTATTGTGCTTCCCTTTGTCTAAACCCTCTGATTTTACCCTCTGTCAAGAGGGGTCTTGCTCTGCAGTGACTGTGCTTTGCTCTGGCACCCAGTGCAGGGTCAGAGGCAATATTCATCTGCATGATCCTGCTTCAAATACAACTCAACCAACAACCATGTGTGTTTATAAAACTATTTTTGACTTCTTCCTGAGCAGAAAATAAAGAGATCTCTTCTTCTTCACTTTCTGA
>JAWWMO010000096.1:8900202-8917231 GCA_035047845.1 Dendrocincla fuliginosa
TCAAGCTGTTCTTGCAAGTGCTCCTTCAAAACACTCTGTCCATGGGAAAGCTCTGGAATGTGTGAGAAAGTGCCCAGCGATCCCCAAACACCACCTGAAAATGTGAGCAATCCAGGGAAACCTACGTAACTCTGAAAATTCCACGAAAAAACTACAAAATGTGCTAAAATGCTTAGGCATCAGTAGCATTTTGGATGTCCTTATACACCGTGGGGGTGGCACCTCTGCAAGGTCGTGCCAGGGGTCTGTAGGACAGGACTGGTATGGCAAACAAATAAAGGTGAATTTGTCCTGTCTTCGAGACATGAAGACATTTAATTGTTGCAGTGCTGCTGCCCCACAGCAGTTGTGCACTGACTGACCCTCTCAAGAATTATTTAGTGTGTCTCTCACTAGGCACAAATATCTATCAAGCCCCAAACACTTCTGTTTGAAAAGCAATAATCACAGAAAGCCAGAATGGTTTGGGTGGGAAGGGACCTTAAAGATCATCCCATCCTACCCCTTGCCGTGGGCAGGGACACCTTCCACCAGCCCAGGTTGCTCCAAGCCCTGTCCAGCCTGGCCTTGGATACTCCCAGGGATCCAGGGGCAGCCACAGCTTCTCTGGGAATTCCATCCCAGTCCCTCCCCACCCTCCCAACCAGCAATTTCTTCCCAATATCCCATCCATCCCTGCCCTCTGGCAGTGGGAAGCCATTCCCTCTTGCCCTGTCCCTCCATCCCTTGTCCCAGCTCCCTCTCCAGCTCTCCTGGAGCTCCTTTAGGCACTGGAAGGGGCTTTCAGGGGATCCTTCCCTTCTCCAGGTGAACCCCCCATCTCTCCCAGCCTGGCTCCAGATCAGAGGGGCTCCAGCCCTCGGAGCATCTCTGTGAGCTCCTCTGGGCTCATTCCAGTAGATCCATGTCCTTCTCATGCTGGAGGCCCCAGAGCTGGGCATAGCACTGCACGGGGGGTCTCAGGAAGATGGAGAGGAAGGAGGAGAAATCCCTTCTGATCTTTTATGTACATTGCTTCAATGAGGATCTGTTCCATGGTCTTCCCAGGCACAGAGGTGAAGGTCCACACTCAGTAGTTCTCAGGGTCCTCCTTTCCCCACTTTTTAAAAACAATAGTGATGCTTCCCATTTTCCAGTCACTGGGGACTTACTTTGTCTGACAGTCATGACTTTTCCAATATGATGGAGACTGCCTTGGGACCATCAGCCAGGTCCCTCAGGATGCTGGGGTGCATCTCCTCAGGCCCCTGAGACTTGAGGCTGTTCAGCTCCATCCAGTGATCCTAAACTGGCTCTTCACTATCAGAGGGAGGGAATTTGCACCCCTAGGCCCCACTGGGAGGTTCAGGGATTCAAGGGATGTGGGAAGATTGAAGGCCAGTGAAAACTGAGGCGAGGAACTTATTGTTCCATCTCTACATCCATTATCACCAGTTCTCCCTTCCTGTCTACCAGGGGGGTGCACTGTCCTTGGCCTTTCTTTTCTGACTTAGGTACTTGTAGAATCTCTTCTTGTTATTCTTCAGTCCCTTGCTAAGTCCTGTCCCACTTGTGCTTTGTCTTTCCTGACCCCATCCCTACAAACCTGAGCCATATCCCTGCACCCTGCCCAGGCCACACGGCTGTGAATTTCCTTCTTACTCCTCAGTGTGAGGAATTTAGAGACGTGAAAGGACAGGTGTTGTGGTCTTGATTTCTCTGTGTTAGTGGTGAGGTGTGTTTTGCACCATATCCACTTCTGAATACTTGCAATGTACGAAGATATTGGATATTTATCACTTAAATTTTGTCCATGGAGATAGGTCACCTATTTCAGGCTAGATTGGGTATAGGTTAGGGATGGGTAATTGGAAAAGTCTTTGGGAATGAATGATAAGATTTATTGGGTGATGTCTCACACCAAACTAGAAATGGCTGCAATATTAAAATATCTGATTTTATTTAGTTTGTCTGGCTGCTGATGGAGTGTTTTTGCTCTGAATAACTGTATAACTTTTAATCTGAATAGGTCATTGTGTAAGTCCTTTTCTGTAAGAGCTTTCATATTCTATCTGGGACCTAATAATAGAATTGTTCGGTATGTGGGAGCACTTTTTCAAGTCAGGAACATGAAAAACATTCTTGTCTGCCTTGATGCATGGCAGCAGAAATGTTAATATAAGGGTAATAGGTAAGCAAAGGGTCTCCAATATCAGATCCTTGTGAGGGACACACGATCTGTAGTGGAACTGAAGCTCCTTTTTGCTGCACACTGAAGAGTTGTGGTGATGGAGTCCTTGAGTCTCAGCTGCTCCACTCTGGCCCCACTCGTGTTGGGTCCTTTCCTGTGTAAACTCCTGCTGCATCTCCTCTGAGCAGGTGGCAAAGCCCAAAATCATGACACTTTTCCTGAATCAATCACCAGCACTGGCAGTGCCCACAAAGCTGCTGCAACTGCCCTTACATTGGTTTCCCTTCATAATCCCCCACTCAGAAAAGCACTTCACAGTCTACACAGGTATACACAGGATACACAGAAGTGTGCTTGTATGATTACCTACGCCTAATTCTAATCACACAAATCATCAAGCAATTATTGCACAGGGCTATATCCCTCTCAGTCTAAAATAATGTCTACTTTTCCTGTCCCGGGGACAAAATAAATCAGTTTCTGACTGTTTTGTAGGAGCACCAAAGGTGCCTCCTGCTCTCTCTGACAGGCTATTGTACACAAGCTATTAACACAATGATTTGTGGGCCGATAGGATGAATGCCCAGGTGGTCTCTGGCCTCCCAAAGGAGCTCCAGCTCTCTCCCTTCAGGCAAAAAAGACTGCTCACTTAGATTAATGCTGCCTTATCTCGCCCTTCTTCAAAGCCAGCCCGAGTCAAACCAGGGCTCAGCTTTCAGCTGGCAAACCCAGAGTTGTGAAGTAAGCCCCTGAACTGAATGTTAATATACTTTTTTTCTTTTTTTTTCTCTTTGTTTTGTCTTGAGGGCAATAGTCATGGAATAACAAAGCCCAGGGAATTCTCTTGACAGGTGAGGTTTGTGTGGGCATGAGTGCATGAACTCACACAAACAGGGCATCCTATATGAGTCTATTTAATTAATTGTGATATTAAGTGACCAGCTTACTGCGGGATTCTGGGGAGGCTTAAATGTCTGGCCTTGAAAACATGCATTTCAGAAAGATAGCATTTTTCTATTTAAATACTTTCAGACTTGCTTTTATAGGAGCAAAACAGTCAACATATTCCTTTTGTTTGACCTTTTTACTGAGCACACCAGAGAATAAAGCTCTTCAAAGTCAGCAGAAGACTCCTGAGGAAACTCACAAAACTTTGGATTAAGACCCAGGTGTATATTCTAAAAAGATAAAAATACTTCCAGTATTTTCTTCTTTTAAAGAATTGGGTTAGCCTAAAAATAATATCTAATAATAACCAATACAACAGCAATAAAAACAATGAAAATGTGGTGAAAGCATATGGGTAAGTTCTAACTGTGCAGTTACAAATACACATCCCACAAGCAAAAATTGCAAATTAAATCTGAAGGATCCCCTTAATTCCTTGGGAAATCAGAAAAATTCAGTGGTTAAGACTGCAATGGCTCCTTGACAGTAGTTATAGGAGCACCTTCCTGTGAACCACTGAATACAGGAAAACAAAAGAAATAGCCTTTGTTTTATTGATTTAAAACTTTGCTGTTGCTTTTCTGCATGAACCATTAACTCTTGTGCAAAAATTGTGTCGAGGCTTTCAAACAAGGTATTTCAATCCCTATTATGAAGGTTACTATCAGTCTGTTTTTAGTCAATGAGTAGCTTTTCAGCACCCAAGGGTCATCTGTAGTCAGATAGTTAATACATTCCAAGAGCAGGTCAGTGCTGGGGAGCTCTCGTGGAGAGCTGACATATCCCACAGGCATTTTAATTGTTACCCTAACTATAGTGAATAGCTTATTATTATTTTATATCTTGGGGGAATTTTTGAGCTAGCTCCTTAATTTATCTCTAAAAGAATATGTAAGAGTTTAAAGAGTTCCTCAACTTTCCTGCTTAAGAAAAGAGCTTTATTTGCTTAGCTTTCTTTGTTGAGATGGCATTAACTCCATTCCTACGTCAAAACAAAAGCTCCTGCACGAAGTTTTAGCAAAAAGCAATGAAAGTACAAATCTTTTCTTCCAGTGTTTGCCCTGTCCAGCCCTTCTCTCTGTAGTTTCACAGTTGCTTAATTTGATTAGGAGGAACAAGGACTGTGGAGCAGATACGTGCAGCAGGGGTATTAGCACCCACGATTCAGTCTCCCTCGTGCTGATGGAAGTGATTATGATTTCAGACACAGAATTAGTGCTGCTGAGTGCTCCTGGGGCACAATCAGCCACTCGGGGGGCACCAGGGACTGGAAGAACCATCCTGTGAAAACAGATGTTGACAAGACCTGAGATCCTGTTCTCCATCAGCGCCCTGAGGTACTGTAAGGATCGGTGTGTGGGATCCCAAACACTACCCAAAAGGCAGGATTTTCCTGTATTTTCAGTCAAAACGGAAGGAGGGTTTGTGCAAGAAGAGGAGAGGCCCTGGAAGAGGCTGGGCAGGTTCTGCAAGGAGAAACAAAACTCCATGGAGAGATGTCTCCAGCTGCTGCTGACAAGTACAGCAGGTTCACCGGGGGCTAACAGGGCTCTAAGATCTCCACCAGCCCCAAAACACCTCTCTGGAGAGTCTGCTGACAGAGTTCTACACCTGCACAGCCCTCTCAGACATCCAGCATCCCACTGCCTGCCCAGGGAACAACCCCAGTCTGCACAGCATCCACAACAACAGACAAATTCAGGTCTTCAGACCCACCTCACTTCCCAAGGATTCCACCAGTGTTGGAGCCCTCGGCTTCAGCCCTGTATTCACAAACTGGAACTTGCTTTTTCTTGCCAGCTTTGAAATATTGTAGCTATAAATGTGCTCTCTCCTTTTATCCATCCAGCATTTTGCACTGAGCATTTATTCTTATTATTTTCCACCCATCTTGCACACCTGGTCTGCATATAAGGCCAATATTGCAGTGTGTGGCTGTGACATAATTGGTGTTTGTTAATAAGGCACCAAATCTGTAGTACAAAGTGGTGCAGTGAAAGTCTTCAGTGAGATGCTGAAAGCAGCAGAAGGGGCTGGCATATGTTAGGAAGTTTTAAAAGGCATTAATCCTGGGGGATACCTGGGGGCAGAAACAATCCAGCCCTCTGTGAATCGGAGAGAAATGATTGCAGGGAGCAGAGGTTACACTACATGGAGGGTTTTGCTGGAAACCACTGGACTTTCAGAGCACAAAATTAAAATTATAACAAAGTGAGCAAATTTTCAAGCCTGTTTTTGCATTGCTTTAAGCTTGTGAGAGCTTATTAAATGATTCCACAAATAGGGAATTATGTCTTCTCATTCCATTTTTAAAGAACTCAAATACCTCTGTGAAACTGAACATCTCAAGGCACTCCACGGGCAAACACACAGACCCTGCCCTGCAAACAAAGGTCTCGATTCTCATGTGACAGCACGAGAATAACTAACACAGCTGAACACAGAGGAAAAGGGGCACGAAAAACATGCAGGACTTGGCAAATTCGAGTCTTGCAAAGTCAAAAGCTACAAGTTCACAAAAAGAAAAAAAAAAGAATAAAAAGGAAAAAGTGGAGCTCACAAAGATGGATGGATAAAAAGTGAATGGGGCAATGGGGGTGTGCAGGTATGAATGGGTATCTGGTTGCATCACAGATGATATGGTGTAAATACATCAGCGCACACGTTAAAAACATGTGTGTATATAAATCCCCTCCTGCCCTTCTCCCATTTGCATCCCACATGCTTCTGCTGGGGCTGTGTAAAAGACCCCACTGTTCACCAGTGACTGGGGAGCTGGGGGCAGCTCCTGGGCCTGGAAAAAGCCACATTTCACTTATCTCTCCTCCTCTCCTCACGCCCAGATGCTTTGCAAAACAAGCAAACTACATATCTACATATCATAGCTGGCACTGCGTATCGGGCTACATCCACTGAAAGCCTCACTGTCTGGGGCTGGGAGGCTCAGCAAACCTTGGCCGGGCTGTCCTTGAGCCTGCTGCTTGATTTATGTTTTCAGATGGAAACTATATGAAGCTCTTAGTTATGCCTGGTTTTCTGCCAAAAACCGGTTTGACCTAAACTGGGCCTTATGGAAACCCAAAGCACAAGGTGAAGTGTCACATAATCCACAGTAAAACCTGGCTCTGCCTTTTTTTTTTTTATTTTTTAATAAAGAAAGCACACATTTTCTTGGGCTGAACTGTGAAGTTTTCACTCATTTTAAACTTTCTCTGTGGCTGCTGTGAAAGGAGTAGCTGGAAGGCCCACACTGGCTTTCCTGTCTTGTCTTTTTTTCATGTTGCATTGGTGGGGTCTGATACCAAGGCAACAAAGACGGAATGAATTGGGACTGAAAATTGTCTGTTTTCAATAACAAGCACTATCTCTGGAGGAAGGGATCCAACTTTACACACATGTAGGAGGCTGAGAAGCTTAGACAGAAGCAAAGAAATCATTGTGAGCACCGAGCATCTTAAAAAGAAAAAAAAAAAAAGGCAGCAACAGGAGCCGAAATGGAGAATATTCACCAGTCGTGTGCTTGAAACAAAATATTGTGCATCAGCTTCCATCCACTGTAGCCGATTAAATAAAGTGGGCAATGTTCATCAGCGGCATCAGACGCTCTCATTAATTACTATAATTTGTAAGAAGGGAAGTGCCACCTAGTGGCACGGACCGCGCCGCGGGAGCGCATCCCGCGTCCCACATCCTGCATCCCACAGTCCCCAAACCTGCGAAATACTCGGGAATAACACAGCCTATTAATGGTTTATCAAGTGCCAACTGCAGTCACAGCTCCAGGCAAACACAGGAGGCCTCCTAGTCTAATTTAGCCGGGACAATAGGTCCCAGAGACCCAAGATGGATATCCCCAGTGCAGATGCATTCCTTTTAATTCTGTTTGGTTTACCAAATAGGAATTCCTCCAGGAAACCTCAACAAAGAAGTGGATTAATGAGAACCCTAGCAGAGAGTGTTTGCTGTATAAGCAATTCCAAGCCTAAGTAAAGCAAGGGGCAAAGTCTGATCAGCGTTCAGTACCAAACTCAAATAAATTCTGACAGAAGTGGCTGAAAAATGCGCCAGCTGCAGGTCAGCAAGAAATGCTAACAACCCTCAAACACTCGCCTGCCTACTTTCATTAAAAAGCAAACAGGGAGAAAAACAAACACGTTTTCCCCCTGCCTTTTGTTGCTCTGTGGAGTTCGTTCTGACACTCATCCTCCTTCGTCTCTACTGTCCCTTGGTTTCTCCTGTTTTCTTGCTGCTCCTCAAACCCCCTTTCCCTCTGCCTGGGCAGCCGTGCAAAGGAGTTCCTGCCATCAGGCCACATCATCCTCTGAGAGCTTTGCCTTGCTGCTGCCAAGCCCATTCTCTGCTGTCCCAAAGGCTCCTCAGATTTCCTGGTTTGCTTTTAGGGAAGCATAGAAGCAGGAAGACCCTCCCACCCCAAGCTGCCTACAGCTGATTCCCTGGAGCACATCAGGGAGATCCTTTCTCTTCTTGGACTGACCTGGATCTGCAGTGCTAAAACTGGAAGAGAGGGAGGTTGCTGTGCTTCAGAGAGCATGGCTATAGCAGCCTGGCCATATCCATCTTTGAATGGTGAGCTGTTTGATCCACTGAACACAAAAAATAGTGCAATATCCTACAGTGCTGGTAATAGGCAAGGCACAGAAAATGGGGATGCTACTGGCTTCAGTAGAATCTCTTAAAACCCACACCTTCTCCTATCCCTCGTGCATTTGAATTAGAAGAAGAAAACAAAAAATGAGAAGGAGACCAAACAGCTCCTTCTTAAATGTTTTTTCTTGCAGTATTTTGCTCAATGATGTGCCTGAGGCCAGAGGCAAGAAAAAGAAATACATCACCTCCTGTTCTGCACAGACCTGGACCACCTCTCGTCCCTCAAAATAAATACCAGGCAGATGGGTTTATCTATATTGTGGTGCCACAGTGCCACTTGTTTCTTGGCTCAGAGGGCCAGCAGCTGTTACAAAACATCTGTATGGCCACCAATTTATGGGGAGTCTCAGGGGAGCTCGTGCCCCGCCGTGTGAGAGCTCCTTATCTGCACCAGAGCACATCACCCACTCTGTTTGCAAACTCACCACCCCAAAGAGATAACTGGAGCTGCTATCTATTCTCCTGTGGACATGGAAATGTCACCTTCTGAGGCTATTGTGCTGAAGGCTTGTGCTCTGCCAGGTAAAGAGAGGACCCTCTGCTGCACTCCTGCACCAAGCTAACACCAGTAGTAGGTCCACTTGCATTAGCATGGAAAAATCTCACAAAGTTTATGCTATTTCTGTCTGATCTTATATTAAAACCAGGATATTTTAGCTCCTACAGCCAATGTTGTGAATGCTAACATTGTTCCCGTTCTCCCTTGTCCTGGGAGACCCCACTCACCTCAAAACAGGAGACCTTTCATGAGTATCTGGACACCAGAAACACTTCTTTTCATCCTTCCATTCAGCAGATGGAGGGTAAAAATGGCACGTCTTCACAAAAATTGGTGAGAAATCCTTGGTGACAGCCAAGCCTTGGTCACAGAGGAGAGCTGGAGATGGTCTGAGTCATCACAGAGCTTGAGGTTCCTGGGGCAGAGTGCCCTGATTTGGTCTGCAGAGGCATTTCAGCAGCACTGCCCCATGCCTGGCCTTCAGGGCTCACCTGGGCAGGTGTCTTTGTGTGCTGTACCTGCCTGCCACAGCTGTGGGAGGAGGTGTGAGCTGCATAGTGTATCACAGATCAATTCTCACTCATTGACAGTCCCAGGCTTCCCAAAACACTGAGCCCATCTTCCTGGCAAACAATGAGACTATTTGACAAATCACTTTTTTTTTTTTTTTTTTTGCCTGTCTCTGATTATTTTTATTTGCTGCTTGGGTCTTCAGGGTGAATTTGCTTCCTCTTTCCAAACTTTTGTCTGCTACCACCATGATTCATGTTCTGTGTTAAAGGCAAATGAGCTTCATGGGTACTACATTTCCTGCTTTGAGGCCCTAAAAAAATAGATTTAAAAGTATATTAAAAACCAAAGGACATTCAGAAAAAAAATAAATTTAAGAAGCATTAAAACTAAGAGAATATTCAACAAAGCAGGGTAGTTTTTAACAAAGGGAATTGAATACTTCTCTCTGCTTTTATACCCATCCTTTCCCCACTGAAATAAAAAATAGATTATCACTTTCTTCATAGGAAATTTTAAGTTTTTTGGGGCCAAATGTCTACAACTCCTCCAAAAATCTTATAAATTGTGCAAGAAGTATTTGCAGACCCCACGAGGCCACTTTGTTTGTTTGTTTACGTGTTTATCTGTTTGTTTCACATTACCTTATCACAGGTACTCTCCTGCCCAAGTCTGAGAGCCAGCCAAAAGACACAAGATTCCAGGAATAGGCGTGGACCAGCTCTCTCAGCCTATTTGCACTCTTTTTCTCATGGTGGGCTATGACTCTTCCTGTAGACATGGATCTTTTTGTCTTTCCTTGCCTGCTAACAGCTACCAAAATTTCCACCAGGGAAATGGAAAGCCCCCAGGGAAGAAAAATTTTTCCTGCACGATGGAGGACAATGAAAAAGCCTGGATGCTCCCTTTCCTCCACTTTTTAGGGTCTTTGCTTCCCCTTCACACAAAGTAAAGGAGAAGAAACTGTTGACTGACACTTGTGGAGTCAGCAGGATCTTTCCAGTGACTTCAGTGGGCTTTGGATTAATCACATTGCGAATGTTTGTTATTGCTTTAGCCAAGGATGAGAAGGCCCAGGAAGAAGAGATTAGTTAAGAAAATCTCTCTTAATCCATTTCAAGAGTTTGCCCTATCAGTGTGGAACCAGACGCAGTGAGTTTATTCTTTGCACAATGGTGGTACCTTTGTATCATAAAGGAAAAAAGAAAAAGGAGTATGAAAGACTCATTTATTTTGGTAAGAGTAAGAGAACAAACGCACGTTTGATTATTCAGGATTACTTCTGCACTACAGCTTATGATGCAGCCACAGAGTTATCAAAACAAAAATAATGCGTGCCCAGGATGGAGTTTATCAGAGGAAGCCCAGGACACTATGGATTAGCACAACACTTGACTGTGGCTCAGGCCACCCTGTGCTGATAAGTTTCTTGGTTTCTTTCCCCCTTGCCTGCCTTGGTCCTCATAGGGTTCAGCATTAAGAAGGACCTTGGTGGTGACCTGCCCACACTGACAACTCCTCCCCAATATTTCAAAGCAGCTGTTCTTCAAAGCGTCAGATATGGCTGTGTGATGCAGACTACTTTTCCAGCCTGACTTGAAGACAGAGCCTGATACTTTGGCTTACACCAGGCAGAACCAAACACCACCAGCTTTCTGACGCAGGATTTGGGGAGATTACCCCTGTCTTGCCTCTTGTCCTTGCAGTCAGGGCAGAAACACTGAGGCAAAAGAGAGGGCAGCACCAAAACACAGGAAGAAAACATACCATTGTCTTTGCCATCATCCAGTGCTGCTGAAAGCCTGGACCTCCTCGTGATAAACCCTGTCCTGGAAACACACTGTCTCAGCATAGATAATGCATGTCTGCATCATTACATTTAATGCAGAAATAATACCTAACCATCAATTGTGGCTTGTTCTGCTACCAAATGAAACACTCTATTCACAGTTTTTCATAGCTGAGTGCTCTGCCGTCCGCTGAAGAAATATGGAGGAAAAATAGGTGGAGAAGGGTTTTCCCACAAAAGAAACATTGACATAAGCCATCAAGTGTTTCATTTGAGAAAGTGGTTGTATACACTGTGGTTCCTGCTGCTGCTAAGGTTGACTCCTTTGAAGAGTTTTAATTTGCCTCTGAAAACATATTTGTCTTGAAGTGTAGGAGAGAGAAGACTGGGAAAAGCTTTTCTTAAACACGGAATCTGAGAACTTGCAGAAGCCTATTGTTTCAAAAGATTTTGTGGTTTCTGAGAACACACTGGGGTTTAGATAACTGAATCGCTGCAGAATCAGGAAGCAGCCTACATTTCTGTACCTCTGAAAGGGGAAAATTGGGCCAGTGGACTCATTTTCAGCACATCTGGCATGGCACAGCTCTTTGCAAGTAGATGGGAATGGGAAGCTGGACCTTCAGATCTAGTGGCCAAATGGAACAACTTTGCAAGGATCTTTGATTTGTCTAAATGGACCTTAGTACAGCTGGCACCTAAATTACATGAATTATTCCCTTTACTTTTAGGTAAGGTTTTGCACATACAGCAGCTCAGGACGGGGCGGGGGTAGGGTGGGGAAAGAGGAGAAAAGCACAGAAAAGACAAAGGAAAGGTGACTGTGAAGCCACAAAAGATGGCTTAAGAGAACCTATGCCAGACAAATTACTTTTTCCTTGAGAGACTGTGTTTCATATTCACAGTATTCTTTCAAGTGATGAGAAGCTTTTTTATTCCACAGATGTTCGGTCTGATATTTGCACACTGGCTGTAGCCATGGTCTAATTAATTTCAGATATTTCAAAACAATAGTTTCTCATAAAGAACCATTTAGGGTCTGTGTTTCACATTTAAAATGATAATCATTGTTGAGTCCGTAACATAAAACCTGGGCATAAAAAGTGTGTAATGAAAATAGTGGTTTTCTTCATCTCTGGACTACGATGTAGCTAGCAGGATTATTTTTTTTTTCTCCAATGATATTGCTTTAGGATGAAGACAAAGCCTAAACATTTTCCCTTTTGTTGGGTTTTCTCACACAAATCTGAACATCTGAAAACAATGATTTGTCATGGGAGACATTTGGCAGCCCGAGCAAAGGTTTACTGTTTCTACTTTGCCTAAAATATTTACAAAGAAAAATATCTGACATTCACAGTAAATCAGACAATGTTTCTGGCCCCTGACATTGCCCACGGGGGCAGCCTGAGTGGTCTCTCGGAGGGGAGGAAAGGAGATCCCCTTTCTGGACAGTTTTTTGGGTCAGTGCAGAAACCTTGGTTCCCGAGGAGGGCAAGGAGAGTTAAATAAAGCGGGATGAAAACACCGAGGGGTTGCAGAGGTCTGTTTTCACAGCCTGATCCGCATTTCACTTTCCCCAGCCATAGCGGAAAGCCTCGGGGATCTCCGGTGTAACCCACCCGCCTCACTCCAGGGCTTTCTCTCCCTCCGGGGCTGGGGATGCTCTGGAGTTCCTCATCCCCGCAGCTCTGCCGGGCAACGGGGATCCCCGCGATCACCTTCGCTCCCCCGGCCCTGCCTTTGTCCCCCCAGCCCCAAAGTGTCCCCCCCGCCCAGAGACCCCCAGAGGGGCGCAGGGATGGGCGGCGGGGGGACCACAGGGCTCCTCTCCTTCCCCCGCCGGGGAGGTGCCCCCAGCCCCGGGGGCTCCGTGGGGGCTCCGAGGGGCAGGAGGAAGACAAGGAGGAGGAGGAGGAGGAGGAGGAGGAAGGCGGGGGGCGGGATGGGGTGGGGGAAGGGGGTGGTTTCTGCATTCTCCGCTTTCTTCCCAGCCCGACGCCGAGCGGCTTGGCCAGTCGATTCCCATCAGGGCTCCGGCAGGCTGGGTGAGGGAGAGGAACGGGGAGGGCTGGAGGGTCTTTTCTTTAGAAAAATAATATATTTCCTTTACCATCGTTCAAAAAAAAAATGGAAAAAAAAAAAAAAAAAAAAGAAAGAGATGCCAGCAGCAAGACTGGGTTAGCTCCGGGGTTAGCTCTTTGGTGGTGCCTGTAGGGAGAGGGCAGCACTACACCCATCGCACCCCACATTTCTGGTCAGACTGTCTGCCCATCCCCAGGAGAGCTGGTCAGCAGTTCAGCGGGACCCCAAAAAAGCTTCCCCTCCTGGGGCTGTCCCACTGGCCGCAGCTGTGAGGAGATGCTCCTCGGCAGGGCAGAGATCCCCACGGGGCAGGGGCAGCAGAGTCACCAGCTCCCCTTCCCATCCTTTGCCAGGAGCAGTTGTTCAGTCTCCAGTGGACAAGAGTGCAGCAAGACCAGGACTGCAGAGGTGGCTCCTGCTCTGTCCAAGGCCACCCCTCCTGCCTGAGGCCAAGGCAGGGAGCGGAGTGACAACAGATGAAGCTGGAAAGCGGGGGTGGCTGGTGAAGGCTAGAGGGGCAGCTTCAGTTCTACTGCAATGCCTGGTCATTTACAAGTTGGTGGCTTGTCTTTGAGGGTGACCTGGAGATGGGGAGATACCCTATGCCATGGGATGCATCCTGCACTCCTTTCCAGAGTGGCAGGATGGTCTCTTCTTCATCCAGAGAAGAGAATGGGCCAGTGAGACTGGTACAAAGGACAGAACAAGTCCAGAGAGGTTCCTATCTTATGCACATGTCCTCAGAGGGTTTGTCTGCAGCCTGAGGAGGCTGATACTGTGTGGGGAGAGGGAACAGTGCCCTAACCATGTGTCTGACACAACTCCCTTCTGTCTGGGAGAGCAGAAGAGGCTTGTTTGAATCCGTGTGGGAGAGATTCAATGTTAGTATTCTCCTTTCATCACCACGTTGTGCAGAGGAAGTGTGCACCGCCTCAGCAGTGACACTGCACATGGCAAGGCAGGGAAGGCCAGGCTAGCAAAAACAGGAACTGCAAAGCCTTTGTGTGAATTGGCATCAAACCCCCTCAAAAACGTGCCCGTAACTCTTTGTAGTGCCTGTTTGAAAGCACAAGGCTGTATTTCTTTGGGCTTTTCCATCACACAAGGTTCAAGGGTTGAGAAACCTGCATCCCAGCACGGGGCAGGTCCAGTGTGTTGAGACAGGGCAGTGCCCAGGAGGCATTCCTGCCGTGCAGGGTCTCATCCGTGCATGAGGGACTGGTGCTGGGGCGGGGTGGCAGTGCTGGGAGGGCTGCTGCACACTGCCTGTGTTCACATGGGAGAAGGGGAGCAGTGTCTCTTCAATGCCCCTGGTAAGCAATTGTGGATTCACCCTGTCTAAGGAAGGAAAGATCACCAGGCTCTGCAAGGTGAGGCAAGGATTTCACCCAGAGCTCCCGCTCCAGGACACAGCTCACACAAACCTGGTCTGGTTTAAGCCTCCAGGTCTGCATTTCCCCCTTGCTTGGCTGTCATCTCTTCCACCTCCTGCTCCTCCAACTTGGCACGCAGGTCTGTCTTTGCAAACGAGGGTTCTGGGCTTGTCTGAAACCTGCTGTCAGCGTAACTCTGGGGACAGACCAGCTGGAACAGTAACAGCAAGAGGCGCTGAAGGAAAACTCCTCCTGCCTCTTCCAGTCGTACCTGGGGCTGCCAAAAACGTGCCCAGAGCAGTGCGATCAGACACACCTATTCCTGCAGGCTTTTCTTTTCTGGCTCTGGCTTTACACCTTCCTGGAGGAGGGGGGCTTGTGGCATCCGCCCGTCTGAGGGAGCACGCCAGAGGCACTGCTCCTGCCAGCACAAAGTGCTTGGTGAAGAGTACCTTAAAGTCTGAGATAGGTACAATCTGGGCAGGAGTTGCCTGGAGAGCACAGCAGACCCTTTATTAGCTGGTGAACGTCCCTTGTAAAAGGGTGGTTTAGAGTTCTGCTTATGACTTAATCTCTGAGAGGTTTGGACAGCAAGTGCAGAGTCTAATCTTAAAATAAGAAAAAAAAATAAAAAAAGGAAAGAAAGAAAAGTGGCTGGAAGATGCGTAAAGCTAGGGTGGAGAAGCTTGGCTCGGGAGGCTGCCGATGCAAGGCTGCCTGTGAATTAGCATCGGCTGGGGAAGTTTGGAACCAGCACCAATATATTCTTTCACTGCAACCTCCGCTGAGACTGGGGAGGCAAAGAGGGGGGAAAAAAAGGGATTTCGGTCCTAGTCACTTTCCCCATTTCAACCGGCTTCGGGAGCCAGGGTGGAGGAGGTCTCTCCATTCTCTTCCCGGTTAATTTGTCTAATTGGGGAACAATGCGCCTTGTGCACCCGCCTGCCCCTCTCCGGAGGGCTGGTGTCGGGGAGCGCCGGGACCCGTCCTGCTGCGGGTCTGGGGTGTGGGTCTGGGGTCCCGGTGCGGGTCTGGAGTCCCGCTGAGGGTCTGGGGTGCGGGTCTGGGGTCCTGCTGCGGGTCTGAGGTGTGGGTCTGGGGTCTCGGTGCGAGTCTGGGGTCCTGCTGCGGGTCTGGGGTGTGGGTCTGGGGTCTCGGTGCGGGTGTGAGGTCTTGGTGAGGGTGTGGGGTCCCGGTGCGGGTCTGGGGTCCCAGTGAGGGTCTGGGGTGTGGGTCTGGGGTCCCAGTGCGGGTCTGGGGTCCCGAGGGGGCCGGGACGGGGCCCCGCTCGGCGGAGGCAGGCGCTGGGGGCTCTCCTGCGCCCAGCTGCTGCGGGAGCTTTGGAAATTGCAAGGAGGCTCTCGCAGAGCCTGTGAACCCTCCTCTCCCCGAGCCAGCGCCCCTCCTCTGCAGCGCTGACGGTACAACGATATAATAATGATGGGTGGCTGAGGCTCGCATTTGAACTTGCAGGCTCGCTCGCTTTGCCCGCAGCTCGGTCCCGGCTCCGCAGCTCGCAGTCAGGTGCTCGCCGGCGGGAGGGCAGGGAAGGAGGGCAGACCGAGCTCTGGGAGAAGGGGAGACCCCGGCACCACCGGCTCCTTCCACGCTAACGAGGGGATTTACTCTTTCATGCGGCCACTGGGACCTCTGGACTAGCCCAGCCACCACGCTGTGATTTTTTGCGATCTCTGCAATACGCTACCTTTTAAGGTAACTATAACTCTTATTACTGGCTGTTTTTTTGTGGGTTTGGGTGTTTTTTTTCCTTTTCTTCTTCTTTTTTTTTTTTTCTTTACACATGCACCCAGTGTAAGATTTAAAACAATTGTTTTACCGCCGTACCAACAAAGAGTTCGAACTGCAAATCTTAAGCGGGAGGGGATAGCTTGATGATTGGTGAATTTAAACAACGTGGGGTAAGTTCAACGACAGGCGGGGGGAGAGGAGAAAGGAGGGATGCTCGGCGACCCACAGGAGGGAAAAAAAAACCCGGTGCAAAGAGGAGAACAAAGAAAAGTGTGGAATAGAAGAGTTTGGGGATGAAATAGAAGAGTTTGGGGTGGGAGCTCCAGCAGGAGTGTTTGGTGGCGGAGGTTTGGGTGGCTGGGAAGGCAGAGCCGCATCTCGGCTTGGACTGGAGAGGAAGCTGCTCCCGCACGGGTGTGAAGGACAAAAAGCGGACCTCTCCCCCCGCCACCAGGTTTCCCAGCGCTGGGAAAAGCGTGCGCTCCGTCTCCTCCGCTCCTGTGTTTCCTTCCCCCTCCTTTCCTTTTAATCCCTTGCCCCGATGTTCCTGGAAAGCTGCGCACGGGGCAGAGCGGGGCTGAGGCGCTCAGCATCTCTCCCGAGGGGCCGGAGAGCTGCTCCTGCCCCCCGAGCCACATTTTCCCTGCGGGAAGGGGGGCGGTGGGAGAGGAGGAGGAGGAGGAGGATGGAGAGGTCAGTGGAGCAGAACGCCCCCTCTCAGACCCGCGTCCAGCTCCGGGGCAGGGGCACTGCCTGCCCCCCTGCGCTGCCCGGGATGCCGCCTTTGTGTCACAAAGGAAAAGTGAGGGCATCGTGGAGGGAATCCCGGGAGTCCCGACGGCGGGAAGGACCGTGTGTGTGTGTGTGTGTGTGTGTGTGTGTGAGTGAGTGTGAGAGAGAGCAGGGTCCCCAACAAAGGGCTGGCCCTGAGCTCATTGTCCCCCCGGTCACGTCCTGCGCCCACCCCGCTCCCTCCGTCCATCCCTTCATCCCTCCCTCCCTCCCTCCATCCATCCATCCATCCCTCCCGGCACCGGCTATCGGGATTAAGCCCCGATGGCTTTCCTTTCTTTTTGTACTTCCCCCCCTTCTTTTTCTTTTCCCCCTTCTCCTCCACTTTTTCCTCCCTTCCCCCCTTTTTCCCCCATTTCCCTTTTTACCTTTTCTCCCCTTTCCCCCCTTTTTACCTTTTCTCCCACTCCCCCCTTTCACCCCGTCTCTTCCCTCTTTTCTGCTTT
>JAWWMO010000096.1:8931996-8948006 GCA_035047845.1 Dendrocincla fuliginosa
GCACACCCTCCAGCCCCTGTTCCTGGACCCAGACCTGCCCCAGCACTCGAGGTGTGTCCCCAGCCTGCCCAGCACAGGGTCAGTCACTGTCCTGGGGCTGGGACACCCCTGGCTGGCACAGCCCCGGGGCCACTGGCCTCTTGCCCACCTGGTCTCACCTGGGCACACCTGGGCTCACCTGGGCACACCTGGGCTCCTGTCCAGCCACTGTCACAACACCCCCAGGGCCTTTCCTGGTTTTCCAGCCACTGCCATCAGCTTGAAACTGCAGGGAGCTAAGAAAAAAAAGTGTGTTAAAAGGAGCATCTGATCTACAGGTGTTTTTCTCCTAAGGACCACTTACACAGCATGGTAAGTACAGCACAGGGGATGCTCCAGGGCCTGGTGCTGTACAGCCCTATAGGTTTGGCACTGAGCCTGAGCTAACAGACCGTGCTGAAAGGTAGGACATATTAGCCCAGGCTCTGTGCCATGTGCAGGCAAATTCTGGACCTAGGTTTCTTAGAACAACACTGCTCTGTGGATGTATCTCCTCACAGGAGCCTTGGTTTGGATGTGCTTTGCAGTCCTTTGCATTGTGGTGTTTTTTGAGAGTTCAGTATTTACTCAAATGACTGAATCCCAAAACAAACATTAATATCTGCTGCTGGAAATTGTGGCTTTGGCTCAGATTTTTTTTTTATTTTTTTTTTTCTTTGGGTGAGCTTCATACTGCATTGTTCTTCCAATATGCCTGACTTAACGTGAACAGTCTGTTGGCATGGGTTTGATGAAAGGATTTGAAGGCATGGTCTTAATTTGGAAATACAATAAATCAGTGTTGCCATTAATGTCTGCATAACTTCATAAGCTGTTTGGTCCTAATGACAAAAGCAAAAGGGATCCTGGTTTGAACATTACTTTTCAGTAATGAGTCTACCTGGCATTTCTTACTCCTTTTCAAGTGCTCCCTTGACTACATATCTATATCCAGGAGCAACAGATGTTTACTACAATAAAATATCTGATGATTTATGCCTATGCTTTAGCTTTTGTAGTTAATGCTCCTGCAAAAACACTGCAGAGTGATGAACTGATAGCATTTATATTTTAATTCAAAGAAAGTTTCACACACTCTGTTTTCTTTCTGCAGCTGTACTTTTCCATGATAGCTTTAATGTTGAAATTTTAGGAGAGGAAAAAACTAGGTCTTGACCCAAATGAAAAATAACATTGTTAGATTGTCATTTGTGCACCTCATTCTCAATTTTCTACATTGTGTAAACACATGGCATTTATCAGACACATAAGAATTCCATGTGAATGTTGCTGCTCAAATCTTCTGCCCCCTTTTCACTGAGGTTTCATGGTTCCTTACAATTTCAGCTTTTATTTATAAAAACAAAACCTGTTAGTCCCAAAGGTAAATTATCTCCATTGTGTTGCCTTTTTGAACCTGCACCCTAAGGTGGTACCAGTTGAAGAGACTTGATCTCCTGTACACTCCCTTCATGGGCTCTGCACTGCCTGTCCTTAGTGGGGTATTTCCATGCCAACTGAGGGGATTCCAGAGCTGAGGGCTGGTTCAGCACTGTCCTTTGGTCAGCTCTGCTGGGTGGAGCTGGGGCTGCTGCGTGCAGGGCGACCCATGAAGTCCTGCCAAAATTGTCACCAGTTTTGTTACTCTGCACCTTTTATGCTCAAATGGAGTAAGCCAAAAATTATCAGCATTGTCCTGAAGTAGATGTAATTTTTCTTTTTCTTCTAATAATTCTATTAGGTTTGTATGCGTGTTTGGGTATTTTTAAACCAATTCAGGACTTGTGTTCTAGTTATTTTCAGGATCTATGTTTTATGGACATTCCCTAATTTTAAACTTTGAAACAAAAAGCAAAATCCAGCATCAATGAAGCCATGGATATAAGCTTAGACAGCTGGCCTGCTTGTTTTTCAAATTAACCTTTGGTAGAAACATAATAGATAGTTGTGAGAGTTACCTTGAATGAAATTACTGTAATTGCTGTTTCATTCCTGGGAATATAAAACTGCTACTGAATACACTGTGAATGAAACAAATGCACTTCACCCATGATGGAATGTATTGTGAATGAAAAATGGGATTTCTGAGGAAGAGTAACTCTCTCTGGAGCATGTAGATTTTCCCAAGTTAAGCTGTACAAGCTGAATAGTTGGTATTAGTCATTGAAATTAAAACTTCTAATGCCTAATTAATTTTTTTGCCTGAATCTCAAGCTCAAGACTATCTACAAAAGTTGTGTGTAATTGTGCATCTATTTTTTTCCTGCTTAGCTATCACAACAGACATATTTGATAATTTGCACGCAAATATCTAGTTAATTTGCTTCTTTAGATGCCAAATGAACTTCTGAAGTTCAGAAAAGACAGAATCATATGTTACTAACAACAAATTTGTGTCAGTACCCTTTCAGACAAAAGATTTGCTGTCCCAGTGTCCTGTTCCAATGAAAGCAGCAATGGCTGATATCAAAGGGCAAGCCTAAATATTTACTCTATTACTGTCAGAGACTTGTCACCCATGGAATTACTCACAGAGAGGCCTTATGTTACCCAGTCCTGCACAGATAATGTTCTTCCCATCTGTTTTTTGAATGTCTGTGGATTTTTAGTGTCCATGGCTGGAGTCCTGGTTGAGCCACCACTTAACCACAGCTAGTTATCTAGTTGCTATTCACAAGGAAGACATATTTTTAATCACCCACTTGGCCTTTTTCTCTGTGTTGCATATTTCTGCTCCATCCTTTTTTTGACAGGTGAAAACTTTCTAAAAAATAACATGATCTTGGAAATTGGCATAATTCTGTGGTTTTACTCTGCTTTGGCTATAGGCATAACCTATATGCCTACTATCTGGGTATCAATAGCTGCTTATATTTGGAACTGGATGATCTTTAAAGAGCCTTCCAACCCAAGCCATCCTATGATTCTGTCTCAGAGGCATCACCAAAACACCATGACTGAACATGGTATCTTGTGTCTGCTGAGCAGTGCTTGGCTGGCTGTGCATCCCCAGCTTGTGCTAGAGGTCAGATAATTTGATTTGAACACTATTTAAATGGTTCATCTTAAAGCCAAGCCTGAATTGCCTTGTTTTTTTTCCTAGGGAAAATGAGAGGTTGTTCCTGGCTGGGGTGATCCAGTTATGTGTACAGTCCTGGGGATCTGGGGAAGTCATAGCAAAGTAGGAGTGGAAGGGCATTTTGGGTCACTTAATCTCATTCCTTTGGTATTGCGGGTCACCACTCTACGTGCTGTGCTGCCTGCCTTTAATAATCCCAAAATCAAGTGAGAACACCCATTCACATGGATCAGGTGCTTTCCATATTCCACCTCTGAGGTCAGTGTTACTATTTTCCAGTTTGCAGTTGGTGAGAATGTAAGAGAGAGGAGGGGAAACACTTAATTTAGCCCACGCAGGAAGTTTTGGGGCAGCCGTATGCCTGCCCTGCTTGTTAATTGCATCTGCAGAGCTGTCCTTGAGGCAGGGGACAGTGCCCGTGGAGGGGCATTTTCATCCCACTGGATACCCCCTTTCCTGTTACTAATTGTAGGAAGTGCTTTCCTTACACCCTGGTTGTTGCTATAATTACATCAGCCTCTGAGACAGGGATATTTTGTGTTCAAATGGATCTAAGTGCATTACAGTGCTAAGATGTTTCAGCCTCTTAAGAGAAATGTAGAATCACAGAATATTTGGAGTTGGAAGGGACCTGCTAGGATCGTCAGAGACCAGTCCTGAATATATAGAATGAGTAATTCATACTCATTTTTCTTTCACGTGTTTTCTTCTTTGCCTTCTGTGCATGTCCCTCTGAAATTTCCCCTTAGTCTCAGATGCAAAACTTCCTTTGTCAGATTTTGTAATTTAATATCTCTATAGTGTTTTGAGCTTTTCTTCCACCCTTTCTTGATGTTCCTAAGCTCACAAGTCAAACTGTTTCAGATTGGGAATCCTTTTCTCCCAGGTTTTGGACGTTCTTGGGTGAGGGCAGCTCTCTGGGATTCCATTCCTGGTCACTGATTAGAGAGATTTATGGATCACTCTTTTAGACTTGACTTCTAAACTTTAGGCAAAGCCACTGGTGAGTTGAATCCCAGAAAGGATTTTATTAAAAGTGTGGCTGTGCCTTTCTATGTCCACATTTATTCATTCTCTGTAGTTATAATGAAGTCCACTTGTATAAAATAGTTTTGACCTACCTTGTAAAAGCTGACTTGGAAGTGAAATGAGGCAGTACTCTTAATTAAGGAACATAATTGAATATTTAATGAAATTCTTGTTTTGTGTGATGCTATGATATTGGACAATAAAAAGCCAGCATGTATGACCAAGTGTAATTAAAATACAAAAAAAAATCTGAACAAAGCACTCATCTGAGCTGATTTTCTGTTATCCTCCTTGGAAATAATTGGATTTAAAGGGATCAAAGTGGCAAATGAGATCCTTCCAGTTTTCTTACTCTTTTGTCATAGCTTCTCAGTGAGTGCTTTTTTCCAAAAGTGAGAGCACTTTATTCTTTTCTTACCGGTGTTTTGGCAGCCCACTGTTTTCATGGGCCTCATTTTGGTACTTTCTGTTGGATTCTGCTGCAAATCTGGGAGACTTTTTTCCTCCGCTAATTTTGTTGTTGTTGTTGCTTTCGTTTAAAAGCCAGTAAAGAAAATCTTAAGCTTAAAACATTGACCTTATTAATGGAAAGAAGCAGCAACTAGAGAAACAGAGTAGGTGCTAATTCATGTTTTAGTTTTATGCAGAGTTGTCTTTCTTGCAAGCATTGTAATGATAATAAATAAGAGTTATTTCCACGTGGGGACACTGCCACTCAACAGTGGTGTTAGCCCTGACAAACTGTGTGTTGACAATCCAACTGATCCATTCCCTCCACAGCCAGAACTCCCCTTCTTTATCTCTTAAGCAGGCATTTAAAGAGCTGCTTTTATTTCATCTTTTAGACCTACCTGTCTTGAAAACCTCACCGCCTCTTGATGCTGAACTTCTGTGCTTCCTTTCTGACTAAACTGTCACGGGCTGCTGCATTTTTAAGATGGAATGGACCCCAAGGAGTCTCCCCGGGAAGGGGTCAGCACAGTTGGTAGGGGCCATCAAAGGATGGGAGAGGGAAATTTATTTCTGGGTATTAAAGACCCAAGGTCTACATGCAAAGGCATGCCAGGAAATGTTCTGCTCAGGCTGCTGTGGGGGGTTCTGCCCCTGGCTGGATGGTGGGAGAGAAGTAAAGAAGTTGTCCCACCTTGAGGAAAACACAGACACAGCTCAGCATCGATCCTGTTCCTTCCCTGGGCCAGCCTGGGCAGAGGAGTTCCCACGACACCTTCACAGGCCTGTGTTGCTTGGTGAGGATGGACACACACACTTTGCACAGAGGAGTAAGGTGTGAGTTAGTGCCAGGAGTGTCTGCCCCTGGAGAGCAGGAGGTGCAGAGCAGAGGGCTTGGGAAACACTTTCTCTCCACATGGGGAATTCCTCAGGGCTTTGGCAAGGCAGGTCCTGCTGATGCAGGACAAGCCTGTCCCTGTCAGGTTGCCAAAGACCAAGACAAGTGTCGGAAGATGGGTGCAAAGCCTCAAATGAGGAACATAAATGAATTATTCATGAGAGAAGATGAAAATGCTGCCTTATTTCTTCCTTCCATACCGTGCTGTAACCTCTATTTTGAGGTGTGTTTATAATCAAGTTTTCTTCTGCATTGAAGGCAAGGAGGATCAGCAAACTCTGTGGTAGCTTTGGCAGTGGGTTGGGGCTTATTTCAGGGGTCTGCACCAGAGTCTATTGTTTCCAGACAAAAATTAACAGGATAACAGCCCCTGCCATCATGCTATTTTCTCCTTAGGTGTTTGCTGTGTGAGACAACTTCAGAAATTCAGGGTTTATGTCGCCACATCCAACACTGCATGTGGCAGCAGCCTGAGCTCACTAGTGAAAGTGAACTGTAATTTATTAGCCATACCAGGATCTAATAAACTAACCTCCCCTGCAGTTCCACAGTGTTTGGTTACAACATAACCCTAGCAAGTAATAGAGCAGAATTGCAACCCAAAGGTGCAGAACCACAAAACCAGGCTTTTACCCATGGAAACACTTGTTTGTTAAAAGTTAAATGCTTATACATTTTCATTTTCTGTCTTAAGACATGAGACAAATGATTCAAAGCCATTCACTCCTGCTCTGACAGAAGTGAGTTTTGGATGCTACAAATTACTTCCCTGTGAGTGCTCTTTGTTGCTGCTACTCCTTCCTGTAATTACGCTGACTTTGTTTGCCAGATGTTCGGTGACAACATTATACTGCTGGAGCCTGTTTTCCAGTTGCTTTATTTGTGCCTAGGACAACTCCTTTCTTGCCTTTTTCTTTCTGAGAGGAAATAGACAAAGGAGGGGGGGGTAAAAAAAACCCAAAAACCTTTACAAATGTTTTAAAGTGCAAAGACTGGGACAATGGATTTTGCCCCTCTCTCTGTCTGACTGAAACAATGAAAGTCCTGCACTTTAATCTTCTTAGCCCCAGGGGTCTTCTAATTATTGCAGCTGTTGCACAGGCTTATGCTTAGTGACGTCCTCCCTCCCATTCATCTCGGAGGCTCTTTCATGTCCATCAGCTCCTCGCTGGAAATGGAAGAGCCTTCAGCTCCAAGAATAGGTGAAGTTTACCTTTAGGATCAGGGTGAGGAGAACAAAGCATTCCCCGAGTTCCTTTCCAGGATTTACAAATGACCAAAGGCTCTTCTTCGCACTGCAAAATCCACTTTAAATTGGCAGGAGTGTTAACTCTTTAGTCCTGAGTTATTCAGGTATCATAGGGATACCCCAAGCACATGCCAGCTAGGAAGGGCAGTGGTTGCTTCCAGTATGGAAGAAATGAAAGGTGAGAGAGGTTGTGGAGAAGTCACCTATATATTTAAAAAGCAGGAAGCTTTAAAAAACCCCCAAAACAACTCCAAAGAAATATGTTGCCATCCCCTGCTAAGGTAATGAATGTTTTTGGGGTTGTACTGAGAAGCATTGCTTTTGTGCCCAGCTGAAGTCATATAGTATCAGTTAAGAAATCTTGGGAGAAGCAAAAAGAAAATAGAGCCAATTAATTTAAACTAATGTAAAATACATTTTAATTAACATTATAACAAGAAATTGAATTTAAAAGTTGCTTCATGTTGAGCAATTCTGGTTTGACTCTGAGTTACAGAATCAATATCAAACATTCTCTGTTACAGAAACACCAAGGTTAAAGCCCTAAAAAAAGAAAATTTTAAAAGGTTTGTATATTTTCAATGATATCATGGAGTAAAGGCAGATGCCCAGCTTGTGAATATTATTATGGGTTTATAGTTGTGTTTTTTCAGGGTAAGTGTTTTTTCTGCTTCTGTTGTGAGCTCTGTAGTAGTTGCCCATTTCTAAATTCTGGAACCAGAACACTGCATGTCACCTGAACTCATTTTTATTTATTCCTGTACTACTGATACAGCAATGCTCATTTACACCAGCAGGTATTTTGCTCACAGTGAGAGCCCATGTTACTAAATTCTGAGCATGCTAAAATAAATGTTTTAGTGCTTACAGTGTCTTTAAAAAGAAATAACCTCCAAAGAATATTTTTTTTTTGTTATTTTAAGATTTTAAATGCCAGGTGTGACTATTTGCTGTTGCCCAGCTCATTTTGCTGTGGGGTAGTTTAGCACTGAGGCTGTCTGGGGCAGCGTGGCCCCCATCCACCCTGTCGTGCTCCTCTGGCTCCCAGCAAGGGATGAAGATGCCCTTTGGAAGCTGTCCCTGTTCTCTGCTAGTCCCTGAAATCCACCCAGAAACTGTTTGGAATGGTGTCCTGGGGCCTGGGCCAAGCAATGCAGTGAACTAATCTGACAATTTAACACCCTTAATGCCTGACTTTCAGGCACCTGGGATTTTCAATTCAGTGACACAAGCATAGACATAATTTTTAAGGGTGTATTCCTCACTTGTCACTGTTGCCAAACAACGTGTGGGTCCACTTGAAGGTGAAATCATGTCACTGCTTGGAAGGACCTGTGATGGGTTTTGTCAGTGTTTCTGAAAAGGCATTTTATAGGGATGCTCATGGTCTGCAAGCTTCTAGTTAGTGGCTGTGGCTGGCATGCGACTCCATATGAAATGATGAAATATGGACATTCCCACCATTTCCTCTTTTATTTCCCGTTCCTCTGCAAGTAGTTTTGATAAAACTGATGTCTGACAGCTGAGGTTTAACCTACCTGTGAACAGTTCTAAGATAAAATGTCTTATTTTATTTTATTAATCCATCATTACAAGAAGAAAAATGTGTATTTATTTATTGGCCATATGTAGATCTTCGATAAGTGGCAAAATTTACTGAATTTGTCTGCATGTGAAAAAGTGTTTCTAAATGTGCTGGAACCTCTTGCATCAATGTTTTACTAAGTAGCCCATATTTCCACTTACTTGTAGTTTTGCAAACTTTTTCCATCTTTCAACAATGCTCTAATAACAAATACTTGTAAAATTCATTATTGCTACAATGTCACTGTCTCAAACTCTATTACAGTATGTTATTTCCTCATCATTAATTACTCCAGTAAAATCATCAGAGAAAATGAATATTTTATGGTTCAGGGGTGGTTTTTTTGGGTTTTATTTTTGCTTGTTTTTTTGCCATTCTGTGGATGTTTTGTGGTGTTGCAATGCTTCTGAAGAATTGAGAATGCAATAAGTGGGATTGGGTGTTACTTTTCAGAGACCATCAGGGAACATCCCTTTGATGTCAAACTGTAAAAGACAGTGGCAATAGGGGGAAGTAATTTTGCAAGGTGGAATAGCTGCTTCGTGCCACTTCAGTGGCCTTTCTGGTTTGTTTTAGCTGTTGTCAAATTCAGTGGGAATTATGTCTGTGTAGAAAACAGAATGTGGCTTGCAGACAGATCCTGCCTTAACCAAAACCATCTTAACTCTAGACCTCATCTCCAAACATCCAGCAAATGCTGAAGTTGTCAAGGCTTTTTCCAGAACCAGAAAGACCCGAAATAAAAGCAAACTTTGTTTTATGTGTATCCATTACAGTGTGTGCAGGAAAGCATGGTTGTGAAAAATTGCCCGAAAGCCATGTATTTATAAATTTTGTGTTTGTAGTAAGCTTTGATGCATAGGAGCAGACATCAGGGCTAATCAATCTACTCCAAAAGCACTTTTTTTTTTTTAAATTATTTTTTTGTGTCTGTGTTTTATCACTACTGGCATCAGCCACTAGAGGGGGAACATCATTTATATCAAATATATCTTTTATCCTTCTGCTATTTTTATTCTACCCACCTGTTTCAGCATTGTAGCAACACCTAGGCAGAGCTACAGTAAGAGGATGGCTGCAGAAAGATCACAAACTGTCCCTAACACAGGAATCTTGTTCTTCCCAGGTGTTGTGTTTCACTACCGTGCAGCCACCAGCAGGTACACCCTGAATTTCACCCAGGCTCACCAGACCTGTCGGGACAATGGTGCCGTCATGGCAAGCCCAGAACAACTGAAAGCAGCCTACGAGGATGGATTTGAGCAGTGTGATGCTGGCTGGGTGTCTGACCAGACTGTGAGGTGAGCCATTTCAAAGGCCACTTGGCGCAGCTTCCCAAAATCTCTATGCTTTGCCTGCTCAGGCTTAAGCTGCTGACTTGCCCTGATCATAAAATTGGCCCTGCTGCATTTCAGGTATCCAATTAGGCACCCAAGAGTTGGCTGCTTTGGAGATAAAATGGGAAAGAAAGGAGTCAGAACGTACGGGCGCCGCTTCCCCAATGAGACTTACGACGTGTATTGCTACGTGGAGCGCATGGAAGGTAGGATAAAAACTCAAAAAATGGCTGCAGGTCCTTGTGTGGAAGAGCAGAGAAATAGGAAATTCCATTTAAAATAAGTTCTGGCTGCTTTGGATCTACAGGCCATCGCTGAATGGGGCGAACCCACAGTTTGTGGTCTAGCAGGTCTTAATTAAAGGCGAATGTGGAGCCTGCAAAGAGGCAGTCAGGTTTAAAGCTGCTATAGTTAGTGCAGCAGATCACACAAAAGTTGCTGCTGAAGCATCCTTTTTTTCTTTTTTTTTTTTTTTTTTGAACGTTATAAAAGTATTTTCAAAGAAGGGCATTTAATGTTTGAGGAACTGTATATACTATATATAAATATATATATATATAGGGATGGACTTGGTACATGTGCTTAAGTGTATTACAGTTCATAAAATATGTAATTAAGTTTTTTATGTGTTCATGGCATAAAGTTAGATATTGGATTGTCATCTAGGTTTAACAATATCTTTTTGAAAAGGGGGTATTTCATCATCAAAAGGAAACAAGAAAAAAAACTTTCTAGTGAGGAATCTGGACCTTCTTCAGTAACTTTTTCTGCAACTTCACAGTACAACTATGACCTTTGGAAAATCTACTATTTAAGTGGCTCTTGAGAGTGATCATGGTTCTGCCACTTGGTGACTATGAGCTATGGGTCATGACGTGAACACATGCTAATTCATGATCCAGTGTTAGTGTTAATTCGTGATCAGGATCTGTTGTCGGGCTTTATTCAACAAAGGGTTTGATGGTAAAGAGAAAAATAAAGTAAATTTTCCTCTGATAAGGCAGTTTAGCCTATGTGAACAAATCTCCATATTACAGATGTGATGTTGTAATAATTTCTTGTAACCTCCCTTCTGGAAGGTTATATCCTTTCAGTGGGCCTATAGATATCCAGACATCAAATATCCTTATGCCTAGACATTACTGTGACTAGTTAAATACACAGATTTAAAATGTAAACACAGAAATAACCTCTCCTGTCCTGTAGCCTGTATTTTTATGGCTTTATGCTGGCTGTACACATGGGAACTCCGTTCTGGTACAGAAATCCTTTGCAGCCAGGACCAAAGTACATTTTCCATTTACTGCAGTGGTCTGACTGTGTCACATTGCCTGTCTTTACAGGCTTTTATTCCATACCAGTTTCACTGCTCCCTTACAAAGAGACCCTGATAGTTCCTAATTAAATACCTTTAAGGATGATCCTTGACTGTTATACACTTAATTTGGTGCTCTTGCAGTCAGCAGAACAATAAATCACCCATGGCCCTGAGCAAGCCTCTGTATGTACACATATATTTGTAACATTCAATTGCAAAATGAAGGTGCTCAGTGTTTGCAATCTGTCTTAAGGAAGAAATAGGCTAGATCATGCAAAGTTTTCTCCTGCTGATGAGTTATAGTCACTGTAATCAATAAATGTTTTACTTTTAGTAGCTGAAGTTCTGTCCCAGGTTGGAGAGTTGTACAATACAAGCAATACAAGCCTTGCGAAGCCTCTAAAAGCATACAAGCTTGATAACTCTGAAAATTAAGTGACAGAATTTTGTTAGTTCACTTAACTGTCTTAATTTTAGTTATGTCCCATTTATATCTCTCTGTGAGCAGCACCCCTGGACATCTACACTTCATAACACTTGATCCCCCATCAGTCCTTCACCCTCTGCATCAAAGGTCTTAAATTCAATTTATGTCTTTCCTACCTTACCAAAAGAAGTTTTGGATGAAGAACAAACCCTTGTTCCTTTCCCTCTTTAACAACAGTGTAAGTTAATACAGAGAAGCTTGTCCTGGATGTTTGTGAGCCAGCAATTTCTCAGGGTCAAATATTCTCACTAAGCTTTCAAAACCAAAAATTAAAGTAAGCCAAAAGCAAAGTGTTTTTCACTGAGGCTTATGGTCTCTGCTTGGAACAACCTGGGACCAGGCTGAGAGGCCCAAAGAGGTTGCAGTGACTGCACAGTGTTCTTGGGTGAAGATGCACATACTCAGGTTTTCAGTTTCTCATGGACATTAATTGGTTTTTCCATGTTATACAATTTAATTTACCAACACTTTTGAGCTGTCTTTCCTCTCTGCATATGGATAAATTTCTGTCCTATTGTTTTGGGTGATGGTTTATTTAAAGAAGTGCCTGTCATTGTGGCCCATCAGCTGTAGTGTGGCAAAGTGACCTACTTGGGTATGAATTATTCATCATTTAAGAAATATAGTCTGGGATAGAATATTGAGGAGATTTGGTCTATCAACCCACGTAGCAATAAGTACATTCATTATATTAATCAATTTTAATGCCAGATTATTATAATAGCCAAAGATACTCTCCCTTTTTTTCTCCACTGGTTGATTTGTTTGTTTGTTTTCATTTTTTCCATGTGTGTGATTATAGATTTTCCTATCTTCCCTGAAGTTTTCATGTGATCTGGAGTGTGTGAAGAATCGCTGTGATTTCCAAAAGTAGTGATGGTTTATGGATGTGGGGTGTAGGAATGGTATAAGCATGTTATAGTGACATGCAGAGAAGTCAAATCGCTCTGTTTGGATGAAGAGAAACAGGTGCACGTTAGAAGACACATCATGAAATACTGCAGGATAAATTATTCCTCAGTACCTTCACAGAAACCTGAGCCTCTGAGCCAGGCTTCCTTTTTAAGGGGGGACTAAGGAGCCCAGGTGGCTTAGTCTGTACAACAGGAGCCGTTTCTGTAAGAACAAAGGTTAATTTCAAATGAAGGGCTTGTCAGCTGTCACATAACATCAGTGAGTTTATAATTCAGAGCCACTCATCCACAGATGACACACACTTAGACAAAGTGTCAGTGAAGTTACTGAAAGGTGAAGGTTGCACTAAACTAGATTGCTGTGCTGGCAGAAAACTTGCAGCTTGAGATTTAAGATTATGCCAAATTCCTGACTGCCCTGTCCATCAAAGGCTGACTCTGCAAGGTCAGAGTCCTTTCTCTTGCAGAGATCACTCCCAGCACTCAGTTCATAACAAAGGACATCCATGGCACTTAGAGTACTGTAGAACTGGGCTTAAACATGGCTTTTCCCATGTGAGTTTGAACGCTTGTATTCGCACAGCGTGTTCTTATTCAATGCCAAATCTATGAGACTTACTTGCACTGCATAGGTCCTTATTTGGAGAGTCTGTGTCAGTGGAATGACTATTCATGGAGTAAGATGGTGCTTGATTAATGATATCAAAATCCGGGCCATAATGAGGATGTCATCATGGAAACCATTGAACAGTTATTGGTCTGTTGGCTGCCATTAGTGTGTTACCCAGAAGGCTATAAATGGTGGTAGGAATTCTTGCAACACATTTTAAAATAAATGTGCATTGAATTTGCAGTACTAATTTGGGTATTTGCACTGAGGATTTGTAGGAGCAGCTCCATTTCAGTTTAATTCCTTTCTGACCGTATGAAATCATGAAGTTAGCCAGAGACATGGATTTCTCCTTGAAACACAAATGATTAGATTAAATTAAAGCCAGTTATCTAGGCTAACTCTTACCATTTCCTTGTTCTGCGGAAAGCCAGAGAGATTAAAGGCTGCACAACTCTAATTTAAATATTGAGCATTACTAAAACTCTCAGAAGAAGAATTACGGGAATGATTTAAAATTTCTTTGCTCCTAGTGATAAAAAATGAGGATCTGAAGTCAAAATATCATCAAAAGGGTGCTGGACATGGTCTCTTCTTACAAACTGATCTACATTTCCGCATGTTTTATCTCATGTTCCAGTGTACAAAGCATTAACATTTAGGATACTTTTAACTGCAGGAGATGATTTGCTATTAAAGAGTTTAAAGTGATTGAGCTGCCAAGGTCTGGGTGTAACTCAGAGGTTACACTGCTGAAGCAGTGACTGTGGAATAACCCCTTGGATGGCGGTGGGCTGTGGGGAAGGAAGGGATTCCGTTCTGCCCTCAGATAAAGGGTGTGAGTGGCTGATTTGACAGTGCTTGTGGTGTCAGAGATGGAGACAAAATGCCAAGTGAGGGCCTGGGGGGTGTGGTGCTGAGCCAAGGCACAAACTAATCTGTCAGGATTGTTTTCTGGCCAAAGCCAGCCAGAACCCATATCTGCCTAACAGGCCTATGACATATGCAGATGGGGACTCATGCTAAGAAAGTTATTTTGGGGTGTCTGTGGGGAAGATTATACAGCTTCCCTTCCATTGCACCATTTCCCCCCTACGGTGAGTGCAGGGAATAAAAACACAAACACTAAACCAGATGTCCTTTGAATACTTTCCACCTACCCTCATGTGGTTTTGCCATTGTCATGGAAATTTCTGTGAGGCTGATAATAACACTTAAAGAAGTCATGGTCTAAAATATGGCCTCAGGTGAGAAGTTCCTGCAGTGTTTTGGGCAGCTAAAGATCTTCTGAGTCCATTCTGATTCTGGAGCAACAACTGGATTAGATTTTAAAACTGGGACACAGAGAAGAGGATTTTTTTTCTTTTTTCTTTTAACTTAGTTCAGGGCCTGTGGTAGAATCCCAGCCTTTGCACTGGTTTATACTGATCACTTACCCAGCCTGGGATTGTGTGACATAATTCAGGATCATTGATCCAAGGATTCTCAAGAGGATTCTTGTTCAGCCTATGGGTTGGCACAGAATAGACTCAAGACATTCAGGAGAGTTTGATTAAGTCATTGGTTATGAGTATTAAAAGGAATCAACTCACTTGTTCTGACATGGAAGAGAAACAGGCTTCTTCACCTTGTCTAGCCTTTTGCTTTAAGGTTGAACCAAGCTGCTTAGATGTTTGTGATTTGCCAGTACTAGGAAGTGTTTCATAGTAATTAGTGACTTTGTTAAGGACTCCTCTTTATTACTCTGGTGTGTCAGAGCACCAGCCCTTAACAGCAGAGAAAGGGAGGAGAAGGTGGACATTCTTTGGACACGTGGTCCTGAAGGTGCAAAGGTAAATGCTCTAGTCCCCAAAGTGTCCACAGTACTGCTGCTTCTTTGCATCCTTGATTTTGTCCTAGGAATGAAGTTCTGAGCGGGTTCCATGTTTCTGAGGAAATGAAAGTCACGATGGCAGTGCCTCATGACTGGTTGGGCTTTGACCTGCCAACTATGTGGCTTGTGACCAAACATTTATGAGGAGCAGTAAAAACAGGTTACAGATGCAGGTGGGAAAATGTCCTCAGAATGCTCTAGATAACACCAGAAAAGATGGTATTTTGTCAATTGAGCCACCTTTCCTATGTGACCCATCAGGGCATCCTGATCCACAGCTGTAGTCACAGAACCCTGGAGCTCTAACACCCCCACAAGGGCATCCTTGCTTGATGAACCTGGTGAGTTCCCCCATCTCTCAGGAATAGCTAAGGAACAGGTCTGGAGTTCAACACAGACACATTACACTCAAAAAAACCCAAAACAAAGCAAAAAAGCACACAAAGAAAGAGAGCTGGGAAATACTTAGAGAGAGATAATGCTTCTTCTTCTCAAACAAGAACATCACCAAGGAGCTAAGATGGAAAGGCACTGGAACTTCACTTGTATTTATTTTATTTTAAAATGCAGAAGTCAAGCATATCCATCTATGGGAATGATTGACTTTTTATGCACTTAATATCCCTGTGGATATTCTAATGTCTGTCTTTAGCTGACACTGAAGGTAGTGGAGTCTGTGGCATCTGAGCACTCCAGTCTAGGGTAAAGCTCATGAACATCATATTCCAGATGGGACAGTAATAATCACAGAATCATTAAGGCTGAAAAATACCTTTAATATCATTGAGTCCAACCATCAACCCAGCACCATTACCAAGTTCACTGTTAAATCATATCCTGATGAAGGTTCCTGGTGCTCTCAGAGAACAGAACGGGCGAAAAGACTAAAAATACTCCAAACCTTATTTGCCATTCCCTCACATGGAGTGGGTAATAGCAAGGGCACTGCACAGGTGATTGACCAGTCACCATCCACAGCAGCTGGTCAAAAGCAGATGTGTCAAAAGCATTCAATAGGAGATTTCTGTGGAAAAAAGTATTACTGGTGAGGTCTGTGCTGGAGGGCTTGCCTCCAGATTCCTCATGTCTGCACCAGTCAATACATATTGAGTGCTGACCCTGGCCATGGTTTGAGCCTGCCCTTCTTTCCATCTTGCTTTTAA
>JAWWMO010000096.1:8960552-8973340 GCA_035047845.1 Dendrocincla fuliginosa
ATAGTCTTTGATATGAGCAGCTGTTGGTGAGATAATTTGCTTTCTTCCTGCTAATATGTTCATGAATTTTATTAGGAAAATCTGCCTCATGCCTTGAATCAGAAGGAGGACAAAGGAGATAGCATATTGCAGGCATGATGCAAGGAGTACAGTAATGCAAAACATCTGGGTGGAGTGGACGACAGTTCAAACTGGTGTTGCCTATTAAAAAAGCAACCTTCTCCTTGTTTTGTTTTCCTTTTCCCACAGAAAAAAAAATAGCATTGATAGACTTCTCATTGAAGAATGACAATTTTTTTTTGATCCACTCAAATGAGTTTGCAAACCTGAATGATCTGTATGAAAAAAACTTATATATCATATTTATGGCAAAGCAGTTTTAGAGGCCCTGTAGTTGATTTTAACCAGAGCTGAACTGCACACAGTTTCCACAGGAGAAAATCTGGCTGTTTATTTGTAAATTCTTAGAAAACATGTGCTTTTCTTATACCACTATATAAATTTAATATTTATTAATTCATTTATTAGTATAAGCAAATCAAATACGGTAAGTGTTTTTTCAGTTTTGCATATTAAACATGTACCTATTTTGTCAAGTAATTGTCAGCTAATAAGTCATGAACAATAAACAACTGCATCTCAGGCATAAATAGGTGAACTTTTGGGACTTCTAAGCATTTCTTGGAAATTTGGAAGCTACATAAGTGGTTGTGAGTAAGTGTACATGATTTCCCAGCAGTGATGAAATAAAGTTACCTTTTTTTTCCACGGGTTTTAAAGTCTATTCCCATGCCCTCATTTTCTGTCTAGCACTGTGAGAGGGTATTACGTTTTCATAGTTGTTCAAACAGTGAACCTGATAGTCACTTAAAGTATGGCAACTGGGGTCTGAATGAGTGTTTGTGTTGGCTGCAAAACCAATTCCATCTGCATTAAGGAAACTGATCCCATGATTAGAAGGGAGAGCTTGAGACTGCTGTTTCCTTTTCATTTTGCCATAAAAAAAGAGCTGTTAAGGGAAAAAAAAAAAAGGGTGAATTCTTTGGTAGAAATTTAACAGCTAGAGTAGCACACAGCCCTTGAGTGCACTCTTCACTCCCCAGTGAAGTAAAAGTTGTGTGATTTAAACCAGCCTCATGCAGGCAGAGAGAGGGGAGAAAATGGCAAGAACTTGATTCTTGATTGTGTGAGCACCACCACTTGAATCACATAGGCATTGAAAAGAGCAACAAACATCCATTTAAGGTTGTAGAACCCCAAAACACAAAAATCTCTTGTGTTAAGGCTGTGCTTTTGCTTGATGGGATTTCAGCAACTTTTCACTCAACTGAATGTTTTAACTTACTAAAAAAATATATATATATTTATATATTTATACAAAAGTAGCTAAGCCTTCTCTGTAAAACCACAACAAGTTTAGCATATGGCAGGGATAAGAAACCGTTCCCTTTTCTGCTGGCAAAGAACACCACCACTTCTAAACATAGCGACGTCATATTTTCTTACCCTCACAATTTCCTTTTCACTTTCACTTCTCATTCAAGGAAGCTGAAATGTCAACTCTTTTTCCTCATTTCCCTACTCTGTAATTCTACCCGGTTCTTCTAGAAATTGTAAGCAGTCACCCTCTGGCAAGCCCTTCTACTCCAGGGTAAATCAAAAATGTCTCTTGCAAAGGTGACGCTTTCAGAGCGTGGTGTGTGAAACTAAACAAATATTTGTATGACTCTGGCTTACACATGCGGAATTCATATCTGCAGCTACCAAAGGGGCACCCAATTAGTCATGAGGGTGTGAAGAGAACTGATTTGTGCATACATACTGCTTATGCTTGAGTATAAACTGTACACTATTTTGATTTCTGCATGCGAGTGGAATAGAATTCTTTGTTCTCTTAGGAGACAAGCAATATTTTAATTTGCAAGAAGTTGTAGATGTAGTGGTGTCTATCTGTTAAGCAGTGAGTCCTCATATACATGGCCTGTTTAATGCATTCTTTGTGTGCTTAGTGTGATTTAAAGACTGTATTTTGAGGCTTTTGACTCTCAGTGACTTAGCAGCACTGATTTAAGACATTCACATCTGACTGCTCCTGTTGCCCCTCTGAAGATTCCTGACCAAGAAGACTGGAAGAAGGGAAGGTGTTTCCACCCTGGGCTTTTCCCAAGTAAAAGCTGTTTTCAGAGCACAAACTCACCCTTTTCAGGACTTTAAAATCCTCCGAGAGGCCGTGCAGCGTTGGCACAACATTTCCTCCTCAGGCAGTGATGGAAATCTGGGGTAGAAGGAGTGGACAAGGAGTAAGGCGACAAGATTCTTTAAAACATCACAATTTGGTTCACTGAAAGACCTTTCTCTGTGTCTCCTTTGGGAGAGGATAGCTAGCCCTTTACTCTGCCCAGCACCCAGAGGGTTCAACACTCCACCTTTTCATGTCCAGCACTCCCATAGAACCCATCTTTGCGCGTGGTGGAGTTTCAGAACGCTTCAGATCTTTGAAGTGTTTTCCAAAGATCAACATCATTATAGTATTAAGTTTATGGTCTTATGGCTGGTTTACCGCTCCCACCTTTCCCCATAATGAATTTCCCTCAGCACAATTTAAATGCAGGGCAGCAGCAGTGCTTTTTGATGGCATGCTTGATCCTGCTGCTTAAGCACGCTCTCACTCCAGTGAGGGTTCCTTTTTGCAGTTTGTAATTATGTGCTGAAAATAAACTAACACGGTATTTGACTCCCTTTATGCATTTGAGTTGGATGCTGCAGCAAGCTTTGAAGAAAACCCACAGGTTTGCAGCTCCACTCATTCGTGCCATCATGAAATAAACTTTTATGTTCCCAGATCAGCACTGAGCTCTCTCTGATGGGTACTCGTATAACACAAGGACTTCTAGGGGTAATTATGTTGAAAAAAAGAATACTGCTACTCTTCTCACTTCATCTGACTTTAAGTTAGATGTTCTGCAGCTTTATATTGTGTTATTGTTTGCCATTCAAAGCTTTTAACAACTATATAAAGCCTTTGACATTTACACTTATTTCTCAGTGTGCCATTTAGTTTTTGTTGGGAACATTCAAGCTGAATGAATGCAACATTCATTTGTGTTCTGACTGAATGATTCCTTAACTCTTTTTTTTCTTTTTCTTTTTTTTCCCCTTTTTAAGGTAAAAAAGTCACAACCCAGCCTACAACTTTTGAGCCTGTGACATCTCTGCAAACTGACAGTGTGAAACCATCACCTGCTAAAGTTACCCTTAAACCTCCTGTCTTTGAGACTTCGATTATTGAAGTGCCTGTCACCCAAACAGAGGTCCCTGCTTGGGAGGAAACAACCCCAGAGGCTGAGGAAGATACAGAAGTGACTACTGAATTGGCTGAGGAAAAAAGGGAGATGGAAGTGCTTATGGGGAACGTTCAGTTAACCACCCTTCTACCTCAGACTGTCACAGATGGCGAAATAAGCACTTACCATACACTGGGAAGGACTGAATATGATGTTACCCCCACACTAACAGACAGCACATCTGCAGCTTTGGAGGTGGACCACACTTACTCTGAAGCAGAGCTGCCCGAGGAACAAGGTAGGTCTGAAAGCATTGAGGACGCTTTCTTGACCTCTGTAATTTTTCAGGATAGCACAGCTGTAGATAAGAGTTCCACTGGTTTTTGGGAAGACACTGACACAGGAGATGCACAAAAACATGATGTTGATAATCAGACTGAACAAATAGAAGTGGGTCCTGTGATGACAGCTACAGATAGCTTGTTACTGACCTCCCGGAGAGAGTCTCCTAGGACAGGGACTTCAGTTTCACTCACAAAAGAGAATGTGTATCACAGTGCCCACTCAACACGAGAACCCACAAAAAAGTCAATGGAGGCAAAATCTGACCAGAAACTCACAACTGTTGTGATCCCTAAAGCTTTGCTCACTGATCAGCATGATCTTACTGCAGAGGGGGAGGGCAGTGACAACATGTACACCGTTGTGCCTGGCAGAGTTTCTGGCATGGCTACTGGTAGTGTCCCAGAAGCAGAAGAGCCTGCTGCATCAGAGACACTGTTAGATGAGCATACAGTGACCACTGGACAATTTTCTGCAGCAAACGAGTCAACACCATTCATTAAATTGAGTTCTGCGATGGTGTTTGATAGTGAGGCATCAGCCCAAGGAAGCAGAGAGGACCTGAGAGATGTGCAGCCTACCATGCCATCTGGAATACCTGTGTCCTTTTCTGTATCAACTGTTGGTCTAACAGAATCTGAGGCCATTGCTGTCTCAGGAAGCAGTGATTCCCCACCAAGCTCTGCAGAAAGCACCACCTCTGCTATCCCCTCCTCTCAGCAGACAGAAGCATCAGCTGTTTCAGAGGAGCAGGAAAAAGCAAAGGAGCCAGAAACGAGACCAATGGATGTTAAGATACCTCATGCCACAGCCACACTCCCTTCTTGTTCTGCAGCAGAGTCTGAGGGATGTTCTGCAGGGGAGAAGTTCACACAGAGTCCTCCAGCCCCTGGAACGTGGCTGCCAACAGATGACTATCAGGTGTACCTGCCAGAGGAGTCATCCCATACTGAGGGAGTGCTTGAGTTAACTACAGAGGATAGTATCTCTGGAATGGAGTCTACATCCTCTCCAGGGCAGATTGCAGAATATACAATGCACGCAGGAGCTCCAGTTTCAGCAGTCACGGATGAAACTGAGACAAGCATGGAGCCAGGGGAGACCACCCTGAGTGATGAAGATGTAGTATCAACTGATTTTGATCCGAGCAGAGATACTACAGGTGCCTCCCACACAAGCAGCTCTTTGGATTTGGAAATCACCACAGTATCCAAAATACCAGTGGAAGAAAGTAGTGCAACAATAGGGTCCTTTAGCTCCTGGAGTGTTACTGTATTGCCAAGTGCTCCAGTTGTGGAGGTAACTGAACGTGAAGGAGATGAAACATCAGGGACAGAGGGAATTATTGTATTTACAGATGTAACAAAGGTAGATACTGCAGTCTCACAGCAAGAACATGATGCTTCCCCAGTTCCAGTTACTGTAGAGAGTGAGGTCACTAGAGATATGCCAGTTACTGATCACACTCCTTTTGATGGTGTCTTTCATACAGAAGCAACAGAAACAACTGCAAAACACGGGGAGGTGTTCTCAGAGGAACTCTCCACGAAAGATCAAGATAAGGAACCACGAACTGCCACAGCATCGACCTTATCTGTGACATCTGTCCCAGCACATGAGCGAAGGACAGCACCAGGACCTGAGTCATCTCACACACCTGTGCAGGAGAAGCAGGATGAGACAGGTTCTGCCTATGCTGAGACATACCCAGCAACAGAAGCACCAGTGCCTGCAGTGGAGTTCACAGACCACGGAGTACTTCTGGGACCTGATGAGACCAGCACCAGGACCTTGCATCTCACAGTGACCCCGAGAGCTGAAACTGCTACTGGTCAAGACCAGAAGGTCACTGAGGTGATGCCCATGACAGCTGGTACCCAGGAAAGCCAAGGAACTCCCACTGGCGAAGAAGACAGGGATGCAGAGAGCTGGGAACCTGTGCTGCCTCCCCATAAGGTGCCAACACGCCATTCCACTGTGGAAAGCATCACTCATCTGACCTTGGGAGCTTCTCCAAGCCAAACCATGGAAGGTTCAGGAATGACTGAGGAACCTGAAGAAATTAAGCCAGCTGTATTTGTGGCTAATGCAACAGATAAGGCAACAATCCCCATTGGTGTAACACCTTCCATTAGTGCAGTAGACAAAACTCAGCCTACATCGGCAACCAAGCCTTTTGTGACTCAAAAGACTCCCCGCATCATCCCTGGGGATGAAGAGGATGTAACAAGCCACGACATCATCGTAATTGATGAGTCTGTTTCTCCCAGTAAGGCCACTGCTGATGAGGATCTGACAGGGAAGACGTCGGAGCCAGAGATTGATAAGGAATATTTCACAGCATCCACTGCCACGGCAGTGGCACGACCCACTGTACCACCCAAAGTGGAGGAGGCCACAGAGGCTTTGCAACCTCAGGAGGTGTCTCCTTCTACTTCACACCCTGATAATGACATAAGAATGTATGTTATTCAAATCACAGGCAATGACACAGGTAAGATTTTGCCTTTTAGACCCGCAGTCCACCAGAATGGACAGTTTATTATAACAAACAGGTGTCCTTTAGGATATACTGGAGATGTTTCTTGGATCACTGAAGGATGCAAAGTACCAGTTTTATCTAGACAGCAACTCACTGAATATTGGTAGGTCTATTTTCCTATCCAATAAAAAAACCCCTCAGAAATGTATTATATATATACTTTGAGGTAAGATAAATTTCTATGTAAGAATGATTATGAAACTGTTGTGTTTCCTCTTAAAAGTCATCATGGCTACAGTCCAGTTTTCTTATTTAATGTTGCCAAGTCACTGATTTAACTTCAGCTATCTGTGAAACAAGCATTTTAATTTCACAGCTTCCATTCCATGCATTACTAGTCCTAAACGAAGCACTAGATTATTTTAACATTCCATTAGTCTGTAGCAATTAACAATGCCATGTACAGTGGAGTCAGCTAAAAAATGGCTAAAGCATTCTACTGCCTCCTCTGATTTGGAGGAATGGTTTATTTTGTGTTTTTGTATCACACAGTAATATTTTTTAAATCCATTTTAGAGAATATGTGATGCAAATTGACATATTTTTTAACTCTGCCACATTTTTTAGCTGATGGTTCTGTACATGTGTATGTAGCTTCAATTCCATGGGTATCCAGAACAGAAACTTCTAAAGTAGCAATGAACTGTTGGGTTTTATGATGAATATGTCTCCATAATGCAATAGCTGAAGGCTATGCAATTTTACATTAAGGAAGCCTGTCAACTTACTATTATTTAAGGATGTCTTGGTAAAATTATTTTTTAAAGTGAAATGTAAAAGAACTGAGAAGCAGGGCAAAGCACAGAATGTTGCTAGGTTCAATGTTGTATTCTGTTTAATTCTTTTGTAGTTGCGTAGTAATTGTTTTATTTTTTTTAAGGAACACAGTAAAAATTGAATTTATGTCTTATATACCTTAACTACATGCATTGCTTATGAATGGTTGTGTAAGAAACTGTTTTCTCATTGATTCTCGGCCATAACATCCGTATCTCTGAAGAACTCATCCAGCAGAATCCTTAATTTGTGGGAGTCTTTTGGATGGTTTTGTCAGGTTTGTGCTTGCTAGAAATGCGTTCAAAAAAATCAAAAGTCAGTAGTGGTTCTGTTGAGATGTGCCATATCCTCGTTGGACTTTTCATACAGTGGTTTTATATCTTTATTCACTTTTATGCTTTTTACCCCCCTTATACTTACAAGTTGTAAATCTGCACAGGTTATATCTACAGTAGCTTAGCCTTCTGTTTCAGAAAATGATAGTTCTGTTGTCATAGCATTTAAACACTCCTTTTGTGTCTGTGGGATATTATTGTTGTTTTGTCTGAAGCTTTATGTGTTACCAGTGTCTTGGGGGTCTCCATTTAATGAGACAAGTCCAGTAAGTCAGAGCAGAAGGGGAACTTCTGAAGACTAGAGTTAAGCCACATATTAAATACTTTTGTACCTGCAGAAATTTTATTAATTTGACTTAAAAATGAATAGTTGGACGGTGTAGTAGTTAGTGTTAGACCTTTGAGTTACAGTACATTTTATTGCAAAAGGGAGAATGGGTTGTGGTGGGTATCTGTGTATTCTGGTTGGATGGAGGGATGCAGGATGGTTTGGAAGGGTGTGGATGTAAGATTTCTCTGCATATACATTAAGGAGAGTATTATTTTACATCTCTTTCCCTCCCCACCCCCCCAAATTATGTATGTACTGTAATTCTTTAAATCAGGATTTAGTTCAAATGGGATTGTCTAAAGGACAGTGGTTCCATGTGTAGATGCTCTTCATAGCTGCTCATGCTTTGCCTTGGGTGATCAGGTCTTTAGGTCAAACTTTCTCCAGGACTTGCCTTCTTCATCTTCACAAACTTTCAAAGCTGTGCATGCATTTCCAACCTATATATGTGCTTATGTGTGAGGGTCTTTATAAGCAGAGTTCAAGTTCTACATCCTTAAAAAATCTCACTTTAAGAATTACTTAATCTGTGAGCATAGAAAAAGGACTTATATTTTCTTGAAATATTGTTAAATTCTCAATATGGCAGTATCAGTATTCTCTTTAAACACAGAGAACTTCATCATGGATCCAGTGCAATTTTAAAAAGGAGTTTTCTTTATTTTTCTGTTTTCAGACCTCATCAGTGGGAATTCCACCATTTATATATCCACAGACAAAAGGCACCCTCTCCCTACTTTCTTATCACAACTTGCATTAGAGTGGCCAAAGATTTATTGTCTGAGTATTTGGATTGGTGATTTCTTTCATTCCTACAGAAATGAAAGACTGCTTCTGAAAAATCTTGTCAAACCCATTTTTGCTTCATTATTCCTCAGTCCATAAATTTTCTTTGTGCTGAAAGAAATGTGTATAGGAGGTGATGAAGAGGAGCGAATTTGGCAAATATTACTAACACATGCCTTTCACTAGGACATAATTTAACTTCTTAATCTATCACTCTTTATTTGAGAATTGATCCTCAGTCATAAGGAACTACATAAACAGTACCTCTGGCTGTTTATTTTCAGCTGAATGGGAACTAGAAATACAGTTTTCATAATTACATCTCTGGTAAAACAAAGGTTTTTCCTCCTATGTTTTCAAGGTAATAGAGAATTCTTAAATAAAATGAATTAGTGAATGTTGTATGCAAAGGCTTCCGTAAGTCAAGAGTCCAAAAGTGCCTCCTAGGAGAAGACAGCTTGCTTACGAAAGCCCTTTAAAAACCAAATGATAATAAAAAAAATAAATAATAACATAAATAATAAATAAAATGCAATAATAACAATGAGAGGTTTGCAGTATAGAAAACATTGTCTATGAACAAATATAATATTTTCACTTTTGTGTATGCACAAGTGCTGGAACTATTTATGGGATTAATTTTCCTCATCTTTTTCCACCCCCTTGTTATTCAGTCTTTGCCAGGAGTGACAGTTTCACAGTGGAGAGGGCTCAGCAGAAATTCAGTACCACGTTTAGTTTCATATCAGTAAAAACTTGCTGTTACACTAAGACAGCTGAATATTGCTCTCTGCAGCCCTGTTTGCCATCTGTAGTTCAGGCACAACAATATTTAAGTGCTCCATGGAGGTGCTATTAGGCTTTGTTAGTTAAGAGCAGTAATTTATATTCCATGTGGGAGAGAAGGGTCGCGTTAAATGGGTGGATTTGTGGGAGTTGCAGACATTTCCAGCAGTTCCCAGCAAGCAGGACAGAATGTGTCCCATGGAGAACAGGGTTTTCTTTGCCCTTGGTGTGTGTCCCACCTCCTGTGGAATGTGGTGGGGGCAGCACTGGGGCAGGTGAGTTCACCTGTGGCTGTGCACAGGTAGAAGGAGAAGCAGGAGGGATTTTTTTGTGCCTTTCTTCTCATCCTCAAGCCCTCCCTAAACTGGCACCAGCTTTGGTGGAGCACTTTGAAGTCCTTGGCTGGAATGTGCTGCTGATGTATGGAATGTGTTATGGATGTATGGAATGTGGGGGATATATTATTCTTCATTAATTGTTATAGACTCAAGCTGCACTCGAAAGATGTCAAATGTTGACTGGGTTAAATTGATTTAAATATAGTGACAAGGATATTAGTCTGTCCTAGATGCACATCCCCTTAAATGTGAACTAGTTCAATATAGAACTCAAAGTTGATTTTAAATATTTTCATTTCTTTAATATATTAAACCCTTAATATTTATTAGACCACAATATGTTTCTACTAGAGGACTTCTTATCCAATAAGTAAATAACTACAGTCTTAGCCTTCAAATGCATGCTTGCAATCAATTAATACTTTCATAAAGGAAGTTTCGGTTACTTTTAGATAAAAAAAAAAGAAATACTCTGGAAACAGAAGTTATTTGGAGGCCTGGTGGAAGGTCAATCTCATTAGCTTAAATTCTGAAAAATGCCTTCAAGTGCTGATAAGAAAAAACACACAGCTGAATAGATTAAGCTGCTTATTTGTGTAAGAATACAGCAGTTTTCACTGGGAAAATGTATTGTGCAAACAATCCATGCACTTCCATGTGGGCAAGCGTGAGGCAGGTGCACAAATTAATGAGGGTAGTAGGACATGCTTTTTTCTGGCAGCACATCGGCAGATCTAGGGCAGGTGTTTCAATTAATGGGGAAAATATATTTGTACATGGGGAAATGTCCCTTTTTCGTGCTATAAAAAGGACCACGCCACATGCTGCATAATGGAAGGAGCTTGGGAATTTCATCTGCTTGAGTGGAAGGAGAGGTTGTTCCCTCAGGACTGCGACCATGTTGTGAGAGTGAGAAAGCAAAATAGCCCTGCACTGCCAGGTGGAACCACATGGACAGCTTTCCATGGCATCAGACGGCACAGAGGAGTTTGTTTCTCACTGTGAGGATGCAAAACTTGTGCCCTGCTGAGTCCTCATTGCTCCAGTGTGTTGTAATGGTGAGGGCTGGTAGTGGTGCTGGAAGGTACTGGGTTAGCAGCTGGGAAAAAACAAAACAAAACACCAAACCCCAATCCTGAAGGAACTTTTCAGCTCATAAAGGTTTTATGAGCTGAAAAATGCTTGTGGGGGTGTTGTTTAACAGTGGTTGAGGGGATGCTGGAAACATAACTCCTGTCTGTATCAGGAGTAATTTGCACACCTGCATTTTTTGGAGACGTTTAAAAGTCTTTCTTAGTGAATGTGTTTCAAAGTGCTTATTGCACCCTGAGACTCACACCAGCTCTGTCTGGTTTCTTGTCCCCTCCAGCTTTGAAGAGAGTGAAATTGCAGGAGCTTGTGCTTTGTAGATGTGGAATTTTATGGAAAGAGGTTACAAACCTTTGTGTTTCAACATGTAATTCTCTGACATGCATATTTCTGTCTTAGCAGTGTGAGAGGGCATGTGAAATTTGAATGAAATGCAGAATGGTAATGAGTCATAGTCATAAACCTTAACAAAGAAGGCAGAATAGAGTCTTTTCAGGTCCGTCTTAGGCCTTGCCTTAAAATTCATTTAATCCTGTTGTCTTCACAGCTCCTTCTGGAGGGCTGTCAAAGACCGTCATGGCTCTCTTTAAGCCTGATTCTAATATCTAGCCTGAATTGCTTCTTGGCCAGTTTATACCCGTGTTTATTCTTGCCAGCATTGTCTTTAGCTTGAATAGGTCTTTCTTCTTCCTGACACTTATCCCTTGATACTTTTATTTCTCTGTTCAGTCATAGAGAATAACCATGTCCCCTTTTTCAGCACTCATTTTGCTCATTTCTGGGGGTTGGATGTGTGCGTGGGAGAGTGGGAATGCACTGGTACCATGCTGGGAGCAAAGATGCTGGCTCTGGAGGCTGTGGTGTTGGGATGGCCAGAGCAGATGAGGGTGTGGAGGGACAGGAGCAGCACGACTCAAAATGCCATTTCCAGGCAGCACCTCACTTGCAACAGAGACAACTCAAAGCTCGCAGCATGTATCTGTCTGTACACGTACCCACATTATTCTCTTTTAAATTATTTTGTTTATGCCCCCTGGCAAATAGTATATCTGGACACTGTTCTTTGTAGTATGCACACATCTGCTAGCTGTGCAGTTTTTGGTGTACCTTTAAAAAAGTACGTGCATCAATTGCTGTGTTCGAGAGACTTCTGCTGAAGGAGACAAGACTTTGTGTTTTATTTCAAGAAGTCACCATTTCTTTTTCCTCAAATGAAGAGCATATGCTACTGAAAACCTATTGTTTATTCACAGGGCCTGTTTAAAATTAAGGTTTGTTGTAAGGAAAGATGCTGTAGGCTGACCTGAACTCATTTCTGATGGGATGTTGCAGCCACAATAAAAGTGGCCTCACGTGGGCTGAACCAATTTCCCATCTGATTAAACGTAAAATCTCCTGTTTGTTTAATGGAGGGCTGGGCTTGTCTCCTTATGAACTGTAATGTTCCAATGCTCATTTCCAAATGAAACAGGTTTGTCAGCATCCAATAGATAGTGAAGTCATTTTCACGTCCTGAATGACCAAACTCTCTGTGTTCTTCACAAGACCTGGTGCAGAGACAGCCACATTCTTCTTGTTGTGTCTCGAGTAACTGAAGTGTTAAACTCTAAATAACGTGGCCAGGTCCTGATATCATCTTCCCCAGTGTAATTACACCATAGTAATTCCAATGAGGTGATTGAGAGCAGAGTTGTTATGGGGATGTGGGGATAGTAGGTATCAGAACGTCTTCATAACACTTAATGCTTCTGGATCATTTTATAATTAGGTGATTATTTTTGTTTAGAACATTTTTAAGTTGCATGTTCAACCCAAACTGGTAGACCTGTTGTTTAATTAAATCAGCTGGAATTTTTCTGTGTATTCTGTTTTTCAGAATACCTGTTTTTCCACTGGTGGTGTGGAGGGCTTTTTAAAATAAGTTATACACCATCTCCTATAAATCTTATTTAAAATGTAACAGTAATGATGCCCTGTATGAAAGCAAGGCTTCATAAAAAAGTAATTTTAATAAATTCAAGCTTTTTGTACACTTCTCCTTTTTCCAAAACAAAGGAAAAGGGACAAAAAGACCCAGCCCCATATCCAACAGAGCTGAAACTTGATACTTAGAAAGTTTCACAAGGAGCTAAGACTGAATGAATAAGTGATCTTCAGGCCACTATTGCTGGCTCTTCC
>JAWWMO010000096.1:8978953-8989180 GCA_035047845.1 Dendrocincla fuliginosa
TTTTCTTTTCTTCTCTTCTCTTCTCTTCTCTTCTCTTCTCTTCTCTTCTCTTCTCTTCTCTTCTCTTCTCTTCTCTTTCTTATTCTTTTCTTTCTTTTCTTCTTTTTTTTTTTTTTCTATTTAGCTCTATTCTAATCAAAATATAGGGCCTGATTTGTAGTTCAGAGAGTATGTTGTTACCCTTTCTGTGAGTTTCATGAGTTATCAGACCTCTGGTCCTTCTGTAAAACACTGACCTCTACTCCTGCTCACAAGCAACACAGACTGTTCTTGCTCTGAAGCCATAAACAAACTGCAGGAATCTGCAGGTGAAATTCTGTTACCTGCACAATGCCCGATTAGGTGCTAAAAGCCCCGTTTTAAATGAGAACTTCACAAAACCATGCTAAATCCTTGTCCCCTGAATGAAATATTTTGGATTTTGAAAGTCTGGAAAACATCAGAGGATGATTTCTATGTAATTCCTTACAAATTCTTCCTTAGCCACTTATCTGATGGCTTTTGAGAGAGAAAACGCTTTTTACTGCCTGCCCCCTCCAAGACAGTCTTGGAAAAGCTCTTTGTAGAGCATTAAAGGTCCTCTCAGGAGAAAGCATTACCACGTGTTACACGTTTTTGGAAACATGCAGGAGTTGTCTTCTGCATCAGTAGCTGAGAGGCAGCTTTTCTGTTTGTCCCACTGAAAAACTGGTGTGGGTTTGGGACCAGTTGTCGCTGATTAGATGAAGGGTTGTAATGAAAATTAGTGCCACCTCAGCAGTGGCTCAGTGGTTATTTGTAGCAGCAGGTTAAAAAGCACCCTGTAGCCAGAGGGATTTCCATTCCAGGCTCATAGCTGCTGTTGCTGAGAGAAATGCCCATTCCATCCAGGTATTTTAAAGCATCTGGTCATATTAAATGGGTTCAGAAACAATCTGTGCTGCATATACCCTCATCCACATCTATTCAGTGTTTACGTCATCTCTTTCCTCAAAAATGGGGCTTTACTGATAAATCTCCCTTAGGGCTTGTTTGGATTGGCAGTCTGAGCTGACAACCCTGGGCTTTACTCCTTTTCAGCTACTTGTTTTTACTTTCCCTTTCTTGAAGTCAGAGTTACAACTTGAACAAGCTGAACAAGTACCCTTTTTGGCTTGTTTGCCGTGATAATGTGTGAGCTATTGATAAACATATTTAGTAGCCAAACTCCTTTCCTTTAAAGTCCTAATCTCATCTCTTTTCAATAGTCTTTGGTCTGTGTATCTTCACCTGCAGCTGGAAAGGACATGAAATAAATTGGTGCAAAATATGTCAGCTCCAACCAGACATTTTAATTCAAGTGTTTGTGTTCCTGCCCTCAGGATCTAACAAAAAAAAAAAATATACAGATTTCCCCTCCTGTATTCATATATTATGGTGGGCTTTCATCCCAGTGTCTTATCTATACTCAGAGGACAAGGATGTGTGCTATCTGAACCACAGTATTATGTAGATTATTTACTATCCCTGGACTTTTAAGAGCATTTTTCATAGCTCTTAACCCTAGGCATTGGGAACTTGAATGCTATCACTGAAAAATCAGACCTGTAGGAAGGAAAAGAAGTTATAATTAAAAAAAAAATCAATTGCATTCTTTATTTTTTTCCTAAAAGGTGGGAAAAAAAATAACAAAAAAAACAGACACTTATTATTTAATGAAAGAGCCTCCTGAAAGTTTATTATCAGAATATCATACCTTTAGCTAAGGTTCTTTTATGTGGATCTTTGTGGCATGTGAGATCTTGAAAAAGCTAACAAATTAAAAGTAAGGTCTGATAGAGATCTCTGCGTATGTAAGAATTTGTATATGTCTTCTAGGTGAATTTGGAACAGATGTTGCTCACTAAATTTATTACCTACCATAAATGACTTCACGTGAGTCAGTAATTTGAGGGACTCCCAGGTGTGCACTGCTGCAAAAATACTGCACTGCTGGTCAGAACTTGTTAGCCATGGTACCCTCCTACAAATTATAGCCTATCCAGCCCCGTCCAGGCTTCATAATTTACTTTTTTTTTAATGCACAGTTCTGTGCAAAAGCGTGCTGCAGGCTTTGTCACACAAACTTCACTGCTGCGTCTGAGTCATAATTAATCTTTATGGCACACTAGTCCATATACCACGTTATTTATAGGTAACCCTCCTTAAGCTCTGCACACAGTACAAGATACCTCTCTTGCCCGTGCACACTTCTGTGTGTAATTTTCTGGTGGGTGCAGTTATTTCTTAGTAAATTTACTGAGAATCAGAAACTCTCAGAGCTCCATGGCAGCTTTGCCTTGCCATCCTTGCCATCCTTCTTTCACTTGTTGAATTCCCATGATTTTTCCACCACAGTTTCTAAAGGAAGGTGTTCAATTCTAAGAAAACACGTTTTCTCAGTATGACTGGTGTCGCTGTTTGCTAAATTTGTGGATTCTGAAAGCAGTGTTACTAGACATGTTTCTCAAAGTCATACTGCCAGTCTTGAACAGAATACCAAATACCTGCTTTTCACAGAGATCTGGGGAAGCTCAAATAAATAACTGCAGAAACTTTATTTGTCTGTGGCATCAGGCAGCCTTTATAAGCATTTCTAATTTATTGGAGGAAGAAATTCTCCCTTTGCAAACGTTGCATAAAAGAACTCCCAACAAGCACAGGTGAGAGAGAGAGAAGAAATCTTCACTCTGTAGTGATCTAACAGAGCTGTCATAGCACAAAATAAACACCAGGTTTCACTGGAACAAAGTAGAATAGCAAGGCAAAAATGAGGTTAAAAACAGCCTTTATTTTGTAGCACAGGGAGTGCTGAGCTTGGTGCTGTACAAATGGAACATTGTAGTTGAAATAAACAACACTGAAGGTGATTTATTCCCTGTATTCTTCAGTTGGGGGTTTAGCAAAGCTGAGACTCAGTAATACTTCATGAGTTTAGCTGTAAACACAGCGTGAGATATTAGAACATTAATTCTCAATGGAGTTGCAATGACCTTTCCAAAACCAAGTTGCCGTCAATTTGCACACACAAAGCATCCCGAGCCAAGTAATCACAAGCCTTTCACAGTGCTCTGTGTCAGTTTAATGTGATTTAATACATTCTTTTCCAGATTGATCACCTGATGATTCTTTCTCTGAGGACTCAGTAGTCACAGAGGTTAAGTGATCTTCATAGGTAGGGCAATTACTTCAAAACAGTGAAGTACTTTGCCTCAGGTTCTCATTGTTTTGCTTCTGGTAAATAATTTTAATGGGGAAGATTTGCCTTAAAAGTTAGCTCTGTCATATTCTGCAAATACATTTGAGGGATCTATCATTGCTGACAGCACAGTAAGGCTGCAGTCCCATTAACTGGTTCAGATCCTTTCCTGGCAGATGTGGACAAAGTTCCACTGGCTGTATTGTACCAGCAAAAAGTAATATTTCTTTGGACAAATTGATTAAAACATAGTTTCAGAAGAAACACTCATGGATCAAGATTTCAGCACAAGGTTTCCAGTTTCAAGTCAGTTGGCTAAGCTTGAAATATGGCTTTGTTTTTGCTGAGTCTGTTGTATCCTTTTTATTTGTTTGTTTGTTTGTTTGTTTTGCTTTGTTTTAATGAGGATGGCATCTATTGTCTGGAACAGAAGGTTTGCAGTAACATTTATGCTGAATAGACAAGTTTAAAAAGTCTCTGTGCAGTTTGGGATCATAAATCTTAGAGGAATTCATGAAGCTTTCTGCAGCTAAAATGCTGCCTGTGTAGGTCTTCTTTCCTTCTCCTTTTCTTCTTGGCTGCCTAGGAAAAAAATTGAGATGTTTGCAACCTGTGGGAGTGTGTAAATAATTCGTAGTGAGTGGTAACCAGAAGAAAATTACTGGACTTTACTCTTGTTACTTTCTGAGTGGTGATTGACTTTTGAATCTGTGATATCTTTTTTCTTATTTGTTTGATAATGCTTTAAAATTCCAAATAGCAACAGCTTTGTAAAGCAAGACTTTCTTCTCTGATCTAGGGTCCAAATCTAATGAATAGAGCAACTGATGTAGTTTTTATGGTGTTCCTAGTAATCTGAGGCACTCTGCAGTAAGGACCAGTGGAGATGCAGAGGGATCTATATTCTATATATCTTATTTTGTTTTAGACTTTTTCTTGCTTAGCTTTGTCTAAGTTCAGCTTTTGGTAAAGGTCAGCTAGTGTCTAAATCCATAGAAGCAGTTGCAACATGTTGGTCCAAAAAATGTTTTTTGTCTTGTGATTTCTCCTCTCTGCTTAACAGGACAAGGTAACTCAGGTGTTGGTTTGGGACCAAACACATGTGACAATCAACCGCACTAAATAGCCAATATGTTCAATATACAGAAAGCCTTCAAGTAGAAAGTCACACACCATGGCAGAGTTTAACGTTGTGTAAACAGAAGAACACACTGAATTTACAATAACTCTTTTAATTTTGATTTTTGGTTTTTTGGTTGGTTGATTGGTTTTGGTTTGTTTTTTTTTTTTTCCAATGAGTTGCTTGTGCTTCATGTGTCTGCTGCAATGCACAACCATTGCTGTCACTCAGGGATTATGAAAAGCTCTCTTTTTTTTGCAGATCATCCGGTGAATGAATTTTTGGATCTCTTCAATCGCCACATCCTTCCCCATGCAATAGATGAAACCCACACTGATGCAGAGTCAGCTCAGACCGAACCCTGTACTTCAGACTCTGTGCAGGATTCGTCTGAATTTTTAATATTGGATCCTTTCTTTCCAAACTATATAGAGTTTGAAGAAGAGGAAGACTGTGAAAATACTACTGATGTTACAACTCCTCCAGCTTTGCAGTTCATCAATGGGAAGCAGCAGGTTACTAGTGCCCCTAAGAGCACAAAAGCTGAGGAAGCCAGAAGTGACCAAATTGAAAGCGTTGCACATTCCAAAAATGTAACCTTTGCTCAAATCAATGAAACAAACACATTTATAATTAGTGAATCTGAAGCTTCTGGTACTATGCAACCAAGCAAAGCTGGAGAAGTGGTAGGGGCGTTTGAAGTTACTCAACCAACAGCAGATGTTGCAATGTTAGAGTCTGTCTATAGTGGGGAGTCAGAAGTTGTCACAACAGATAAATCAATAACCATTACTTCTTCATATGAGCATTCTCTGCAAAACAATAGAGAGACCATAACATGGCAGGGAAACAAGGAGAGCTCTACTAAAGGTACCAAAAACTTGCTTTTGGCCACTAGTGAGTCTTCTGGAGATGGTTCCACGGAATCTGATCCATTCACTTCTGTCTTAGAAGTTGAGACAATGTCGAGACAGGAAGATGATGAAAAAAATTCTGGTGTAACTTCTGCTCCTGATGCATTTCCTGTGGAAAGTTCTGCTGTAACTGCTTCTCTGGATGCAGTTTTTATTCCTGCTACAGTAGACAAAGGTGTGACTGACCTTATTTCAGAAGAGGCAACCCCTGCTCCAGGAGATCAATATAAATCAACTGCTAAACTTAATGCATGTTCCCCCGTTGAAAATATTCTGGAAACAAGCAATACAGCAAAGCCTGAGATGAGTGCTGCTTCTTTTATGGTTCTGGAAGGCTCTGGAGATGAAAAAGAGAGCATCCCTGCAACAACAGGGGAAATAGCAGTAACAGAAACACTCTCAATGCAGGATATTTCTTTGGGCTCTGGCACAGTACTGCCAACAGAAGTTTCTGTAGCTGCTTCAGGAATCACCTCTGCTTTACCCAGGCATATAACTACTCCTTATTCTGCTTTTGATCAAAGTCCTCAAGTACCTGTTGCCACCAACTCCGTGTCTGAGTTTCTTACGGAAAAAGTAGTAGCCAGCTCTCTTGTAACTGAAAAGAATAATGATGATGAAAAAGAAACACAGACCGCTGTTGACTCAGGTCACCAAAATTCAGCTACTGCTGCAGAGGGAAATTCGGAGTTGAATGAATTTGTGAGCACTACAAGTGAGGTCAGAACTGTAAGTCAGGAGCCCACCTCACCCAGAAAAACAGTACCAGGCACCACAAGTTCTGAAGACAAAAAGGTCACCACCATTCCTCTCTTGAGAGAGAAGAAGTTTTTTATAAATGAAGGATCAGCAGAAGAACCAGCAGACATATTTTCAGGGGGTCCCACAAGAAAAGTGGTAAGTACTGACTCCCCATTTTTTGATCCAGGTTCTGGAGACATAGACTTTATCATTGAGTCTGCTACTTTGACTTCAGTTCCACTGAGGCCTGTCACTGAAACATACACTGAAAAGCAGGAAGGAAAGGTTTACAGCACAGATGATGCTTTGCTGAAGTATGCAACAACAGAGTATGAAATACATGCAAGAACAGGTGAATCTGCAGTAACAATTCCACTTACTGGGTCAGATGGTTTCACAGAGGGGTCTGGAGTAGCAAGTGAGATGTCCCTGGATGTGTTTAGTACAAGAAACCCAGGAGAACAAAACATGGAAACAGAACCAACCTACACAGCTTCTTCTGATGTAAAATCCAGTTCCATAAAGGAGGTAATACCTCATATTGCACCAGGAATTAAAATGGAAGGCTCAGAAAGAGGTGAGGTCACACCATCTCCAGAGTCAGTGGTTAGTAACAACGCTCATGATGATGTGGTGACACGTGGTACTGGCAGTGTAAAAGCAGTAGCTGAATCTACAGAAAGCAAAAATGACAAAATTGGTTCTTCAACTGTCTCACTGGGCAAGATTCTCCTGATAGAGCATGGCTCTGGAGAAGAATTCACAGGCGACAGCAGCACCTCAACACTTATGTCTAATGGACCTACTGAAAATATACTTGGGGGTGATTTCTCACTTACTGATCTGGGATCTGGAGAACCAGACACACCCTTTGGATCATTTGCAAAAACAGAAGTTTCCCCTACTGGGAGTCCAGAGACATGGGAGAAGCACGACAGAAATGTTGTCAGCACATCGTCTGTGGATCTTGCCCTCACTGCTGACCCTGAGGAGCCAGTCACAAGTCCTGGACATGAGAAAACCACTGTGGGAACTGGAACTGACTTGAGAATGGAGGACAAAACCACTGATGGGCTGACAGCGAGAGCTTTCTCTACAAAGATTCCTTTGGTGGAAGATACATATTCTGGGGAAGACAGGCTGAGGGAAATTCCTCCAAAACCTGTGGAATCTTCTGAAGAAAAAACAGCAACAGACCCATTCTTTGAAAGCACACAGGCTACCCATGAACATCTGGGATTTTCAAATGGTCCGACTGTCAGTCCTTATTCAGAAGAAAAGGAAACAGAAACAGAACGTGTTCAGAAAGTACTTTTGCCATTTAATGATGACAGAGTAACCGAGCCTGTAAGGACTGAAAGGAAATACATAAGCTCTCCAGTTACAGATACAGAGCAAGAGGAGGAGCTGGCACAAAAAACTTTCCCTACAAAAGATGTTCCCAGAACATTCCTGACACCTAAGGAGGAAATACTGCCAAACAATGAGTTCATTGCTGATCCATTATTTTCAGGACAGGGATCAGGAGATGACCTTGATGTAGTTCCTTCTGTAGTGCCAGTGGTTGTCAAAGAAATCAAGAGTACCTTAAGTTCTCCAACTTCCCATCCTGCAAACACAGGACCTGAACCTTTAACTGTCAAGACACAAGACTTTGAGAGAGGAAGCACTCAAGCAAATGCTGAAGTTAATGAAGAAGTTACAAGTGCTGTGACTGAGCTGCTTTCAGAAACTGAAGACCAATTCCCCACCTCTGTGTTCCCCAGTGCCCCAGCTTTAGCAGAAGTCAGCTCCAAGAGCTTCATCTCTAAAGAGATGGAAGAGACAACCCACTATTTTGTTGCAAATGAAGAACCTCACAATAAGGACAGTGACTATGGGAGAGAAGAAAACGAAGCAAACAGAACAACACCTACTTCTAAACCAGTTTCTCAAGAGGAAACTTCACATTTTCTGGTTAAGGGTGGTGTTACTCCTGTGTCTGTTGTACTGAATGGAACTCCCAGTCCTCAGACAGAGGAGTCTTTTGTAACATCAACAGGAAAAATGCCAGACACAGTATTCCCTGAAAGCTCTGGGGAAGGATCTGGCTGGGTTGGTGTTTCGGATTCATCTTCTCCTGATATGTTTACTCGTTTGTCAATGCCCCCTGTATCTAAAGTAGAGCTAAATGCTTCATCCAGTGCTCCTGGGCATGTTTATTCCGATGTTCTGGCCACAGAGGCACCCATAGATGGGTCACAGACTGTGATCACAGAACTAGCATCCCTTTTTACAGAAGAAACAGAGATCGTGGCAAATTCATCTCCTGTTCATCCAAAGGCAGCTACATCAGAAGAACTGGCAAGTGATACTGGGATATATGAGAAAATTATTCCCATGATTGATGATAAAAGAAGCATTATATTGAACGTTTCTGTTTATGGTGATATTACTCTAATTGAAGAAAGATTTCAAATCCCACCAGAAAAAACAACTATTATAGACATGGATCACTCAAAATCAATGCCTGAAGATATAATAAGTGTGCAGACAATGCCAAATCCTGTTAGACAGTCAACATATGGCAATGATGATAGCATGACAGCTGAAGGGGAGAAATACGATTCAACACCTAAATTCTCCATAGCCACAGAGAAGACACTTGGATCTGATGATAGTCTTTCTTTGACTACTTCCAGTCCTCCAGGTAGAGAATCAGTAACAGCTGGGCACAGACCAGAGTCAGGTGACATGGATTTAGGTTCAGGGGATGCCACGAATTTTGCAACAGAAACTCTCACCACTGCTGAACTCTCTGAACTGGGCATTTTCCTTCCTACAGTGCCATCTCTGGCAAGCCCTCAGGTGCCTCATGGGTCTAAACATGTTGTAACCACCACCACCACCCCAGAAGACACCTACAAGCCAAATACTTCAGCAAACAATCAAGTAATAGCAGATCAAAGCGAAACAATCTCTGTCTCTGGCTTTTCTGGAATGGGCCAAGAAGAACTGGCTGATAATCAGCCCATGGTTCATTCTCTTCCACCGGTTTTAGCTACTGAGCCAGAAGAGGCTGTGACAACTGAGATGCCTGAGTTGAGCATTGTCACTACACAGCGTGTATCCCAGCTGACAACTGTGTCACCCAGCAAAAACACAAAAAATCATACTGTGGTATACACAAGCACAAAGTCAGCATCAGTAGATTATGAGGAAACAGGCTCTGAGAGTTTTCATTCTGTTCCTCCAGCTCCTACTTCCTCAGTAACTGTTCACTTAGTTAATGGAGTGTCTGAGTATCCTGAGGTAATCATTCCAAGTACGCCATCACCATCAAAGGGTTCAGGCCAGCCCAGTCATTCATCAGAAGGAGCCTTCAAAGAGGTTAGTTCAGATATTACAGCGACATATAAACCCCCCACTACAGAGCTTCTGGACACAACAGAGTCTCCTCTGCTGGAGCTCTCTCCTGAGTCTGTTCCAGAGAGCACAACTATGGGAAGTACTCCTCACTTTGGTAGGCTTGTAACAGGCAGGACAGAGCAGACAGAAGGTCCTGTAACTGATTTCCCTGGTGAGGAAGATTCTACAGTTTCTGGAGATTCTCCATCAATACCTGTCTTGCCTACTGCTTTTCTGAATTTTGGAGAAAGAGCAAGCACAAATGTTCCAAAAGTTAGCACAGCAAAAGTTGAAGCTTCCTCAGTGAAAGTGAATAATCCCCATCAAGAAAAAGACAGGAGTACTGAGAGAGAGAACCCCTGGCTCGTTTTCACACCAGATTCATCCAACAGCATTGAAAATGAAGGGTTTAAACCTGACCAGGAAGCAGTTACAGTGCTGACCTCGCCTTCCCAACTCCAGGATGGAAGCACAGAAACACCCTCAGCTTTGTTTGGTCGTGGGGAGATCACAACAATTTCTTCTAACATTGCAACACGCAGCACTGCCCCTGGAAACAGTCCCTACCAAAACGAGCAGTCGACAGTCAGCTCTGAGGAGCCAAACACTGTGGAAGTTGTAACCTCGTCCTTTTCCCTTCCGGAAGTCACTAATGGATCAGATTTCGTGATTGGCACCAGTGTGGGTTCAGTTGAAGGCACAGCAGTGCAAATCCCAGGTAACTCCCCAAAAACGATTGCTCACTGTGTTGTGTGTGTTGTGGTACTGGTAAAAGTGTTGGCTGAGCTCTGGTGGGAGGTGTGGCCACCAGAGCACCCTGTGAAATCACAGCAGCCCTCAGGACCCTCCGGCTGTGCGGTCAGCATGGG
>JAWWMO010000096.1:9005469-9016136 GCA_035047845.1 Dendrocincla fuliginosa
AAAGTGGGAATGGGTCCATTTCTAAACCACAGTATTGCAGCTCTGCTCCTGCAAAGAGAGCTTGAAGAGGCTTTGATCTACCTCACTGGATTGTCTGATGCATCATTATCTAAGTATTTTTAGGGGGTTTTGGCAGGTTTCTTAATTGTAAAGTGGGGTTTTTTTTTGTTTAAAACTGCTTAGAAGTTTCCTGCCTTTCAGGGGAAATGGCACAGCCTTGTGTAAGGGGCTGAGTTGTGTAGATGAAGTCTCACCATCTGCTGGTAAAACAGATTTTTCACCATTCTATACCCACTGCATCCCAAACACAGACTGGGCTTTAGCAGCAAAAAATTGCATGAATAATGTTGTGTTGTACTCCTCATGCCCTTAAGTTTAATTGTCAGTCCAGGTGGTACTTCACCATAGAGAAATGGCTTTCCAGTAACTGATATATCATCATACTGGATTTATTGGCCAGCCAAATTTGCTTTCTTTTTTTTTTTTTTGGTGTTTGGGAATGAGAATTTTTCAGTGTTTTTGGTGGTTGGGAGAGATGGATTCATGTTCTGGAGCTGATGAGCCACATGAAAAACATGTTGGCAGCATCGACCATTCCCTTTTTATATGAAGGGAAAGGAGCTGATGGCAGCTGTGCTAGTGCAACACGAAAAAAGTGAATGTTCTCCCAGGAAATCTCACAGATCCTCACATGTGGAGCAAGTTCAGTGAGAGCTGGAGATGAGGAGCCACTGCCACAGGCATGGGCTTGAACCGGGAGCAGCACCCAAGGCTGTGAGGAGCAGCAGGAAGGGAATTTGTACAACCATCTGACAGCTTTGGCATACCTGCTCAGCCCCTGAGTGCAGGTAACTTGTCCAGAGGTGGAGGCAGCAAGGGCAGGTGCTGGAGTGTGTTCAGAGGACTCGCAGCACCCCAGCATTTTTAGAGCTTTGTTATTCATTACTTCCTGAAAATCAAGCCAATTTCTGCTCAAGACGTTTCGGGTACGATTACATTGATAGATTCAAGCGACAGAAGAGAATGAAATAGTGTTTTTTAAGGACTTGTTTTGTTAGCTCTGCTTTTCTTCTGTTGAAGGGTAGTTTCAGGGATGTTCTGTTGGCACTTGGTGTGGGAAAAACATTAGTTTTCCTCTGATTTACATTCTGCACTGGAATGAAAATGGCTAAATATAGTCTTCATTTACATTTAGAAAATTGCAGAATCAAAACTATTCTTGCACTTTCCCGTAGATTTTTCTCCCACCATTTCCTGAATAATGAACAATTCTTTAAGGATGTATCATGGTCAAACTTCATAGTTATCATGAGAAGGACTAAGCAATAAAAACAAATTTGGGGAAAGCAGAGTGATGCAGGAGAAGAAAGCAATGCCTAAACAGTCACACAACTATGTGAACAGAGGAATTTGTCTGTGCCTACTGGGATCTTTTTATACTTTAAATTTGATGCAATGCAAACTACAAAACACCAAAACTTACACTGTCAGTGGAGACATTCAATAGTTGATCACAGGGAGAGAGAAAACACCGTGACGCTTGAAAAGATCCCTGGCAAAATCGAATTTAAATAATTCACTTAGCTCCGTGAATAGCAACTTTTACAGCTGTAAAGCACACCCATCCAAACAGAAAAAAAATAAAATAAAAAAATCTGGTGTTTCTTTTGGCAGCCTGCCCTTTGTATTTGGCTGGCTGGGTTTTCCCTGCTCAGGAGCCTTGTGAGCAGGCACAGCAGTGAAGGAGTTATTCATGTCATGGATTAAGCACACACAGCTACTTGGGGTGGTGCCGTGGGCCCCCCTGCCCCACAAAGGGGGGTTATTCATATCCCCTGGAAAATGCTGCTGATAATTAGTGCTTTGCAGGGCGGTGAGCTCACCCCCATTACATAAGATTAGTGCTGCAATACGGAGCTGGCCAGTGTCTGTGGCCAGATTGCCTGTCACTCCAAGAATACTGCCAGCCAGGAAAGCTACAGGGCATATTGCCACTTTTAAATCTGCCCAGGGACCCTGCCTTGGCTTTCCTCCCCTTCAGCACAGCAGCGTTTATGCTTTGTGTTCTGCAAAGCTGTTCCTCAGGTTGTCAGGGTTAGGTAGCTGCATTTAAAAAAAAGAAAAGAGAAAAAAGAAAGAAAGGAAAACAAACCAGAAGTTTAATTCTGGCAAAAACAAAGCCCTCTCTTTTCCTTCCTTCATTGGCCAGTGAATCAGAAGGCTTTAACTTGAGGGGAAAAAAAAAAAAAGAATCTGTAACTGCAACCTTCTCAGAAAGAGTAACTTCATTGAACACCAAAAGAGAAAAAAACCTTCAAAAAGGCACAGAGTATTGTGGGGAAGGAGCCTGCCTCTGAGGGTTAAATAAAGCAAACAAACTAAAAAAGTGCTGTAGTCAGCTGCAAACAAAAAGCTCATTGTGCCCATGTCCCACAGGGTCCTTGGAGAAGGAGATTTTAAACCTACCAAATGTTTTGGTTCTGTGCTGCAGTCAGTCATTATGGCCTCTTTTTAAGATGCTCATTTGACCTGCACTTAAATGGAGGAGAACTATATAATGTTATTAATGACAGGTATATTTTGGGTCCAGGATATCGTAGCCACTGAAGGAGGGCCCCTTGGACAAAGTGGGGTTTTGTCTTCTTTTTGCCAGGGGGGTCAGCAGTTTCTGGGCTAAAAATCCTGAACAGCTTCAAACTTGCAGTAATTGTTGACATAAATGACAAAGTGAAAGATTTTCCTTTTCCTTTTTATTTTCCCCCCACTGGCTCTCCTGGTAGCTGTGCACAAAAGGAGTAAGTCACACCCCACACAATTTGGTAATGTATAATTATGCCATAATGTATAATAATGTGACTCCCAAAGAACATGTGTCACACCAACCCACACTTGCCACCTTACCAGGCCTTTTTTCCACAGCGAAATGCCTGCCCAGTGGCAATAGAACTTCACCAGCTCTTTGCCACTCGTTTTTAAGGTGAATTCTCATTTACTGAAAGCCCAGCACACACAGCATACCCTAAAAGTTGAACTGCAGGGTGTGTGAACCACCATGAAAGTTATTACTCTAAAAAAAAACCCGTGGTGCAGAGAAGATGAAAGTCCATGGCTTCACTTGGCTTTGAAAGAGTTAATAAACGAGGTGTCTTTCCTAAATCATTGTAATTTTGGAGCTGCTCCAGTGAGTACCTGGACTCAGCAGTGAGTAGACAGTGTCACCTAGTGGGGGTTTGTTGCCATGCTCACTGTTTTCTGCTTTTCATGGGAAAAATGTCATACTATGGTGCTGTTTCACAAAAAGTTGGATCTAGTTATCTGCTCCACCCCACGATCAGCTTTTCACAAAATATAGGATTGACAGTGCTTTTTATATTTCAGCTTCAACAGCTGGCCTTTTTTCATTCGTTTAATTAGTACTCATTTGATTTCTTTCCCAAATTGTTTATTTTTGCATACATCTTCCTGCTTGTTCAATCTGCAATCACTGCTTGTGGATATCCACAGACATACTTGAGTGTATGTTTTTGGGGTTTTTTTGCAAGCTGCTGCATAGGACTCAAAGAGTTTTTTCCATACATCCCATTGCTCTGTTATCAAAAAACCCCTACCCTTTCAAATGAAATCTTTAGCCAAAGTCCTTAGCAAAGCTCCTTCTGGGAGTTTGTGTTGCTCACAGTGTGATTCAGTCATGGGGAGTGCTGGGTTCCTGCCTCGTCCAAATCCTGCCAGTTTCCCAAATCCCATGCAAATAAAACTCGGATTAAGAGCTAGAGGGAAGCCATTCAACTATGACCTAAAAAAATATCAGGATCGTGACATGTGGTTTCGGTGTGTACTTGTAGATAAGTTTAAATATAGCTGTTGTCTCCAAATTGGTTTGAGTTTCTCCCAGAAAAGGTTTACACACACACTGAACTTGCTCCCACCCTCAGGCAGTTCTTTCAGCATCCCTCTGAATCGTGCATGTGACCTTCCCTCTAGAGTTTAAGGCACCACCCATGCCTCTAAATCAAGGTATATGCTTAGGCACTCACTGAATGGAGTTTTTAATCTCAAAAACGCTTTTGGTGAGTTCTGTCAGACTGCTCCCATTCATAAAATTAAACAGAAAAATCCTTTGCAGGACTGGGGTGAACTCCAGTGAAACAGAGCCCACACTATAAGGTAGTTTCCTGATGTATAAATGCATGTATATAGTAGGTGACATTAATGGAAGTATTTCAGACATTGCCAAATCTTCACAGAAATGTGTTTGGTTTTTTTATTTTTGAAAGGAAATGCAATCTTATTCAAACCTTCCACATGTCTCATGTAACAGCATCAGTGCTGTGTAACAGCATGAGCCATACATGAGGGTTTTCTATATTGATCCACATAATCATTGCAACCTTGTGCTGATGTTGTAGTTCAGACACTGAGTAATTGTCAGGACTTACTAAAAGTGAGATGCAATTTTTAGTTAAGCTGTTCAATTAAAGCAGAACCTCCAGGTTGAGAGACATATTCAGGGACTTTCCTGATAGAGATTTCTAAGACTTTGTCTGCTACTGTGAAGAAAAAACAAAAAAAAAGGTGTATGGCTGTTATTATCATAGTTGTGGCAGGAAAAAAAAGGATGATAGCCAGTAAGGGTTGTAGTGGTGGTCTCAGCCTAGTGATAAATACCAGGTAGTAAATGTTGCTTCACTTTCAGATGAAATGGCACAGAAAGTACCCAGTTAGCCAGTCCCTACATCTCTCATTGCTGGTTGTTTTTTGTTTTTATTTAATTTGCCTCATTAGTCTTGCATGGAGAAGGAGTAAGATAGGGAAGCAGCCAGGACCAAAGAAAATAAAAATCACAGTAACAAGTGCCAAGAAGTGCCAAGACAGTTTTGTTTGTTCTTTAAACTTATTTAAACATGCTGAAGATGTGTTTCCTTTTACCAGAAGGAAAAACCTTAACCTGTAAATCTAAATAGGTGTATTTCAAGTAAATGATTTCCTAGTTTTAGTTGTGTACAGGAAATTATTTACTTTTGCACAATACGGAGGTCAAGCAGTAAAGTTTTGTTTGCATCGGTAGTTTACTTTACTGTCCTTCATTAAACACAGTGCTTGTTAAATGTTTTGGAATGCAAAATGCAGGTGATTGATCTCAGCCACTCCTTGTGCCTTTTGGAGGTAAAGGAGTGGCTGAAATTTCCAAAGGAGTGTCAGAAAGCTGAGATACTCCCAGATTCACCTTGGCCGTGCAAACACCTGAACGAGCTGTGTGGATTACCCATTAATGAGGAAATGAGTCCACTAAGAAAGGCTGCTTATCTGAGAATTTAAATAACAAATCTCCCACAAGGTGGGATCTATTTCACGATGGGAAGATTATGCTCCTTCTGTTTAATTAGCATCCATCTCAATGAGAGTAAGTAGTGACTGGTTATAAAGTCTTCTGCTTTACAGCCCTTGTAATCCTGCCTTCCTCACCTCAATTTCTGTGACAAGCCAGCCTGTCACCCAGCATAGCTGGGACTTAGTGCCATGTATGGAAATCCTCCCCAGAAATGTGGAACTTAATAAAATGTCCTTGTGGGCTTTTGTAACCACATTATCCAAACTCCTCCTGAGAGGCAGGAGCATACATTGTCCCTGTTTCATGGACTGGGAATGGCCAGCCAAGAGCATTGTCTAATGCCTCGTAGGAAGCCTGAAGAGCTGAATCCCAGCTTGTCTCCAGTTGTAAGTCATGGATCATCCACCTTCTGTCTCCAGGGAAAGTTTCAGGGCCCTTTAAAGCTAGAGCAAGTAAATCCAATGTGACAACGCAGGCTGTAATTTCAACAACAACAACAACAAATGTACAAGGAAGACTAAATAATGATTACAGTATAATTAAAGGCATAAAAGAGCATAAAAGTAACTTCAGTTTTCAGCCTGAAATAATGACAAGGTAGACTAGTGGCTCCACAAGGACTGAATGAAGGTACAGGGACCAAAATCCTGTCCCCAGGGCTAGGTCCTGCAGTTACCTCATTCCACAGAAACCTCAGGTTTTTAATAAAAAACCCAAGTTTCCTTCCATTGTGAGTGTTCAGAGCTTTGCAGAGCAGTGGGTACAGTGGTGTCTGAGCCTGAGGTTTCACCAAGGATAGCTTGGATGGGGCTTGGAGCAACCTGGGCTGATGGTAAGTGTCCCTGCCCATGGTGGAACTTTGAGGTCTCTTCCAACCCAAACCACTCAGGGATTCTCTGATTTCTTTGCCTCTCCTCACCTGGAGGAGAAAAGTGTGATGGGCCAAACCTCCTGTGAAGTATATTTTGAGTCCTGTACATAATTAAGAGTACATGTCCAAAAATGTATGATCTGGAAGTGCTCTGTGTTTTAATCCAGAGGAAAAATTCACATGTGTTATAGTAAAGCTGCTTAAGAACCAGGGCAGTGATAGTTTTTAGGTCACGCTGTGCAGTCACCAAGTGTAAGTATTTCTACAGAGGACTAAAAGGGTGGTATCAGCTTTTCTTCCACATATTAACTTAGTGCTTGAGTCTATTTAGTTTTGTCTTGTGAATGATACAACTAAGAGTGTTGCCAAAGGTTCCTTCCCATGAATTTTTTGCTGATACAGGTTTGCTGGAGGCAGTGCAGTAACCCCTGAGTTACACCAGTGTAAGTGAAAACCAGAATCATGCTTATGACCATGCAAAGATCAAATCTATAAGAGGAAAGCAAGGTATTAGTTTATTTGTGCAGCAGCCTATTCCACTCAAACTGTGAGAATCTCTTTGTATCATTGTCCCATTATCAGTGGCTAAATAAGGAATTGAAAAACTACAGAAGAGCTGGGTGGAGACCTAAGAAAGCAATTCAGCAGTCTGGAACTTCCTCTGCTAAGCAATTCTGGCACTAAACCCAGCCAAAAATCAGAGCTCCTAAGCCAAAATAAATCCGTGCAATGCTGATATCAGATGTGAGGTAACAGCAAGTCATGCTGGAGGATATCAGACATTCTTGAACAAGCCACAGGGCCCAGATAAAATCCTTTGCCATTACACTGCAGCCCTGCCAGTAAAGCAAACACGAATTCTGGAGCTGCTTTGGCGAGGCAAGTAGGAGCATATGGAGCCTGTGTGCTGAGGGTGGGAGCACCTCCAGCTCACCCCCAACAACGATTAAACATCCTCCATTCCCACACTCCCCACGGAAGCAAACAGCTCTCTGCTATCCTTTCCACGAGAAACAGCTGCAAGGCTTGTTGCAGTCTTTCCTCTGCTGCCAGGTTGTTATTGATTGGATTTTTTGCCATTACCCTCACTGCTTTCTTCAATTTTTGTGTGTCCCTGAATGTCCTTGTAAGTGAATGTGCTCTGGACTTGGGTAAATGAGTCAGTGTGCATTGCAGCTTAGAACTAAACACTGAAAAGTCGAGGTGGAATTAAGTTAGTTCCACATAAAAAGCGTGAAGTTTTATTAGAAGTAATAAAGTCAGTGCAGAACAAATTTATTTAGACTGTGGTGGTTAAACTGCCTGGGTAATTAAAACCCGTGATGGGTAAGATGACACGTGGCAGCAAAAGGTTAAGTACTTAACGAATATTTTTTTCATAGTTTGATTCATTGCAAGGTAAATACTGCTTGTGTGGGGTATGTTAACTTTGTTTCTGAAGTGTGCTCGCCCAGGCAGCGAATACGGGTTATTTAATAAAGGTAAAAAAATAGAAAGCTAAACTTTTGTGGCATTTACACAGGCCAGCTCTAGATAGAAAGATGTAAGCACTGAGGAAGATATAAGCACTGTAGAAACTGTGTCATTTTGCCCATACAAGGGGCTAGCTGCCTGGTTAATGTCTGGCATTTATGTGAATTCCAGCTCTTACAGATATCTATTTTTATCCCTCATTAAATTCTTCTCAGAATGACACAACAGAAATCCCAACGAAAATCTCTAGGAATAGTTTCCAAATCGTCCCTCACTTTCCCTGGTGCAAGTCTCAAGTTACTGCTTGGGAACAAGATGAGGGAAAAAAATGGCATAAAGATTCCCCCAGCTCAGCTCACTGCCAGGACAGGAGGCTGTACGACCCCAGCAAGGACTGATGAACAGGTTTCAACTGCCGTGACATTCCCTCTGTTGCTGCTTTTCCTCCTGATTGATTGAAAAAACCAGGCTGAATCCTCCCAAATTTTCATCAAAAAATGACAATGTGCAGATATTTTACATCAGTTTGAAGGTTCTTCTGTGGGATTTTTTTTTGATTTTTTTTTGTTTGTTTTACAGACACCAACAACCAGATTTCTACCTCTAAAACTAGTGTGCCATTTTCTGCTTTTGTTCATATATATTCATAGATTCCTGGAATTACTTTTTCTGCAGAGGGCAGAATTTGAATCCCTGTTTCTAAAGCTGAAAGTCTGCTGTCTGTGCTCAGTCTGCCACCTAGCACTTTCAATGGAAACACCAATCTGCAGTGGTCTGGGGGCACACTCTGGCACTTTCACTTATGTTACACCTAATCCTGCACATCATCTCATTGAATGACTTCATTAAATGAGGCCAGAGATAAATAATATGAGTCTGAGAAGTCAGTCTGTAATTTGCCACTTGGTAGATGTGGACTAACGAGGGTTATGGGCTATTTATTGTATTTGCTGGCATTCTACTTCATGTATGTCTATGCAGGAAAGAGTGGTTTTGACCCACTTAGGATTGGGTTTTGCTTGCACTGAAGTGTGTTGTTTTATTTTGTTCACCTGACATCAGTTTACAGCAAAGGAGGGGTTAGACCAGAATACTTTTTTCCCCATTGGGACAGTCTATTAACAGAGTGGGAGGATTTTATAAATCTAGCTTTGTTTAGTCTGTGCTTAACTGCCTGAGATCAAGCAACTGAGATTGCTCTTCACCAAAGCTGCACTTCTGCTAAATGGAACATAGATATTCTCCAGTACTGGGGATGATGGTTTTGCTTCCCTTTTCTGCAGCAATATGAGAACTGGAGGCCAAACCAGCCAGACAGCTTCTTTTCTGCTGGAGAAGATTGTGTTGTTATAATCTGGCACGAGAACGGGCAGTGGAATGATGTACCATGCAATTATCACCTTACCTACACCTGCAAGAAAGGAACAGGTACAAACTCTCCAGTGGCAAAGGTGTCATTCTCTCAGCTGGCATTTAGAACTCTGTGTTAACCTTGTCCCTGGGCCTTGGTGGATCCCCCAGTTTTAAGTAACTTGAAATAGTCTGTCTCTGAGGAAGACATGAGAAGTACTGAAAGTGAGACCTTTCTCTTAACTGCCTGTAGTGACTCCACTGGTTTTCAGGTTTTTGAAAAATCACCTTGTGGGACTGGTGATCTATGGATCTGTGGATCCATATGGACTATGACATAGTCCATATGGACTATGCCAACCTTTTTGGCTCTAATTTACATCAGAATTTAAACCAAAGAGGTGATACTAACCACAATATCTGCCATTTCCCATTTGTCATCATATCTGGTCTACGAGACTGGAGAACTAGAGGAAAGACTGACCCCCTTTGTCCTGGTCTGGATGTGTCTCTTGGGAGTCTGGCTGAGGTCCCTTGATCCCTTCCCTTACCCAGGGCTCAGAGGTCAGTCCCAGCTCAACGTGGGTTGGCAGGCTGACGTTTTGGGTGATGTTCTCTCTTCCTTCCAGTCGCTTGTGGTCAGCCTCCAGTTGTGGAAAATGCAAAGACCTTCGGGAAGATGAAGCCTCGCTACGAGATCAACTCCCTCATCAGATACCACTGCAAAGATGGTTTCATCCAGCGTCACATTCCAACCATCCGGTGTCAAGGGAACGGAAGATGGGATATGCCCAAAATTACTTGCATGAATCGTGAGTTCTCTGAAAGCAAAACAGTGCCAGGCCAGAAACAGGGGGCTAATTTAAGTAATGCCATAAGTAATGGCTGTGTATTTTAAAAGAACAACAAATGTGCTATGAAAGATTATGACAAGCTGTACTGCTCCCTCTGAAAAACCCCAAGCCTTCAAAAATTAACAAAAATATTCCCCTTCTGGTTTTACAGAAGGTGCTAAGATTCTTTTAAAGTAAACAATTCACTGTTAGGAAGTTCTGTGATCAACAGGTTCCTAATTACACCAACAATTTTTTCTGCAGCTGTGTGTAGGAGCTGCTTCTCCTGCTTGTAACATGGTCGTGGCACCATGTTAATCATCTGTTAACACTCTAATTAAGCAAAAGCTGTAATGTGAAGTGTAGCCAGCCCTTCCGCAGTGAAATTTAAATTAATATTTAAATTAATTTTTCATTATTATTTTTTTCCTCCTTCTCACTGCAGCATCCACATACCAAAGGACTTACTCTAAGAAATACTACTACAAGCACTCCTCGTCGGGGAAGGGGACATCATTAAACTCATCCAAGCACTATCACCGCTGGATCAGGACATGGCAGGACTCAAGGCGCTGAGAGCTAAATGGTGAACGGGGATCTCCACCATTTCAGCCAAAGTCATAACTTTCTGTGCCTTTTCTATCACTTATAGGAGTATTATCAAGTTGTTTTGAAACTATGGACTGCAGTATTCACGATGCGTTTTTGCAAAAAAAAAAAAAAAAAAAAAAAAAAAAAAAGGAAAAAAAAGGAAACAAAGTATGGTGTTTATCAGAAAAATGTAAGAAATAAATAATAAACAAAATAAATA
>JAWWMO010000096.1:9019223-9042384 GCA_035047845.1 Dendrocincla fuliginosa
TTATTTTAATGAGCACACAGGGCTTTAGCCAAGGCTAACTCCCTTCTTGCTCTCTTGTGAGAAACGTACAAGATAGCGGCCTCCACAAGGCCAAATCTTCCAACAGGGTGGAATAAAGCTGTCAGTGGGAAAGGGCAGTGTCAGAGTCCAGGCTGGATCAATGGAAGCAGAAGAACATTTCTATTTCGTTTATAACTAAGTGATCTTTTTTATAAGGTCTTATTTTGTGGAGCTGTTCCCTGGTGATTTCCTTCTTCCATGGTGAGCAGAGATTTGGGGTGTTTTGAGTAGCATGGAAACTATTTTTTTCTTTCTAGCTAACTCACTGATTTTAGTTAATCCAGTGACATTTTAAATGGAGCTGATTCAAGTAGTCCTAAAGCAGTGAAACAACCCATAACAAAACCAGCATTCACAGGCTGTTGTGGCATCACCCCAGTGGCTTTCTGCAGGATTTACCAGCTGTTCCTCACCCAAATACTGGTTCCAGTCCTCAGACTGGAAGAGCTGGCCTGCTGAGTGCCAGTGGTGCTCCTTCTGGGGGAGCTGGGGATGAGTTTCTTGTGCCATGGAGTGGGACTCTCTGCAGAGCAGGGCAGTGGGCACTAAAGGCAATTCCATCCAGGGGAGGGCTGTTTTCTCCTGTGGTGCCAGCCAGAATCCAGCCTTGGAACGATCTCAGACACAGGGTGATGGACCACTGCTGAGTTAGGATAGAAACAGCCTTTTCATAAGCTGTTGAGAGCCAGCCAGAGCTCGACCTGTTTCATGTCTTTGTGTTTGTGCCCAGGTGGGATGGGATGGGATCGCTTCAGGATCAGCCTGGAACTCTGTCACTCACCAAACCTGACTCTCAGTGTGAATAATAGATTGGTTGTGCTTTGTTTTTTCTATCTCATGCTGAAGAAATGAAAGGAATCTGTCTATTTAATGTAAAACAAAAATTTCTTAATATCTAGAATTTTTTAAAAAAACCCTAAAATCACTTATTGGTTTGGTGAGCTATCTGATCACAGGATTGAAAATCCATTTGAGCTTGGATGCAACCCACTATTAATCAATAGGAAAAAATTGACCAATATTAGAAACAAAGCACTTCTTTTCTCTTCTTCCTCTTATCCAGACTTGTGCTTCAATTATTTTTTTTTTAGTTTGAATTATTCATAATTTCCCTATGATATCTTTTTGCTTGGAAGACTCATCTTTGCTCCTCTGTTCTCTGCATGTCTTCTTTTTAGCACACCCACCCCACATCCTTACTCCAGATTTTGTTTAAACTTCATTATTGACTCCCTTATTAGTATGGCAGCAAGCTGGCCAAGTCAGAAACAAACCCTAATTTTAGAAATAGTGCAACGTTTTACCCAAATGAAGTGGCATGCAGGCAGCTTACAACAAAAATTATCAACAATGGCATCTGTGCAGTTTCTTCTGTCAGCGGCACAGACCTCTGCAACTTTCACATGGGCTCTTATTTCTTCTAAAAACATGTCTCCAAAAAATTACCAAAGGCAGTGCTTGTGCAGAACAGTGTTTCTGTGGAAGGTGAATCCGTGTACTCCCCCTAATACTGGGTCTGCTGTGAGAACTGCCTTTTTTGATGTTTTAACTTGCAGGAGCAATAAAATCATGAGTCTGCGCTGCATTTCCACGATGCAGCATCCTCATAACCTTCACTCAAAACTTGTCAAATGGACAAAGAGTGGGAAATGTGTAGTTATTTGCACACCTTCTGCAAGGGGAATGTCTTCAATGCAATCCATGTCAGCTTTCCATCCACTTTTCACTGACTAAAGGGTGGGGTAGTAGTAAGAATCAAAACTTCTGGGCGTGCCAAATGCACCAGTGCTCCAGAGACAAAGGTTAGTTTTGCTGGCTAAAAGCTCTTCCAGAGTGAAATTTATTTGTCTAAACTTTGTTTACTGTGAAATGTCTGGAAGGGATTTTCATTGGATTCTTTTTGCGTGTGTGTGTGTCTGTGTTGTTGGGTTTTGAGGGGTTTTTGTAATTTGATTAATACAAGCTCAGTTTCTTTTCCAGTGGTGGAACTGGTGGGTGAAGGAGGGTTGAATAGTAGAGTTCAAATAGTAAAGAATTGAAATTATAACTGTTCAAAAAAAGACATTATTGTACAAGTACTTGTGAAAGGAAAATAAACGAGGAGCAGGGTCTGTTTCTCCTGGAAAAGAGGGGAAGATGTGGCTGTGCTCCTGTGGGCTTCTCTCCCTGACCAGAGCCCTGAGCCTCACAGGCATTTGCTCTCTGCTGGAAATAGCAGCCTCCACCACCAGTTTGGAGAGATCAGCACAGTCTGCCAGACCATGTCCAGGACCTCTCAGGGCTCACCCTGGACAAACCCAGCTTCGTGCTGTGACCACAGCAGAAGTGTTGGAGGCTGTTTCCAGTCCCACCTGGCAGTAAAGAAAGTACAATTTGAAATGCACTGGGGGCTCAAAGGAGTGGGCAAGCAGAGAATTCCATGGAAGATAGTCCTGGTTGCTGTGTAGCAATGCTCTGTGGCAGCAAAGGGGACCATCAGGAGTTGTACAAAGTGCTAAACTACGAGACAAGAATTTGGATAAGACACTTCCATGGCTCCTGTGGCTGCAGCTGTGAACTCCAGCTGAGGTGCAGACAAAACTTGCTTATTTCTTGGCAAGAAACAGTGAGCAGCAGGACTGTCTCTTCAAAAGATGCCAGGCAGTTTATCTTGAGGTGTCCAGACAATGGGGCTAAGTCAACATTTAAGATGAAGGCGTTAGTGATCTCTCTTTTCTCCCCTCTGCAGGCCCAAAGTCCTTTCCTGTCTGATTTATGAGTTTCTTCTGGTTTCAAATGGCCCTTGATCCCTCTCTGAAATCTGAGATCCAAAGGGCCCTCCTGAAACTTCTCTTTCACACTCAAGTGTAAAAAATCAGTTTCCAAGTTTTCTAGTGGGCATTTTGTGCTTGTCACCCTTCCCTCCTATGCCCATATATGCTACCAGAGGAGAGTGGCTGTGGATTATTACACACCTGATAACAACCTAGATGAAGCAGGGCAAAATTACTTGTGTTTTACATGTGGCACATATAGAAGTGACAGAAATCAGTTGTGTGAGAAGCACAGCATTTTGTGCTGAATAAAATGCTTGGATCCTGAAAAAAAGCATCCAAACTGCCTGTGCTACCCACTCTTCTGCATCCCAGGAAAGACCTCATTCCAAGAGGGAAGATTTGCTGATCGAGTGGCAAGCAATCACCAAAAAAAGAAACAAAATCAATCCAAAGTGAAGCGTTCATTGGGTGCCTCCCAATGAAATTTATTGCTTGTCATCTCCCTGACAGGTTTCCTCGGTGCATTCAAAGCCTGAGAGAAATTGGCAGTGTTTGAAATTTTGCAGCAGGAAGTATTAGTTTTGTGTCATGTGTTTTGGGGGGGGCGGGGGGGTGTGTTTGCTCTGTGTTTTTCAAGATTGGTCCTTGTTATTTCTTCCATTATGTTTGTGCAGACTGAAGCATGACTCTGTGACCTAACCTGGAAATATCTGGCAGCTGAGCAGTGGAGCCTGGTGATTTTTGGGAGGGGGGAAATGGATGCTGTGGCAGCACTTGGGTATGTGCTGTGTTGGAGACATCCTTCAACTCCCTAAAGAGGTGTTTTTCCTGAGTTTCAAATGCACTATTTCAGGTCAGGACAGGGAAAATATCCTTTCAGTAAAATCTGTCCTGCTGGGGAGTGTGTGAAGAGCCTTTCTGAATCTCTTTGTCTCCCCCAGGGGTGAGGTGAGCCCTTTCAAACCCATGGCCATACAATACCAAGGAAACCTGGGGCTGTGTGGCTTTCAGAAAGTCTTTGGCCACACAGCATCAAATCTTGAGGATATTTGTAATTAAGGCAGCAACCTTCTTGGAGACTCTGACTCTGAGCTGTGACTTCCAAAGAGTTTAAAGGAGTTAGAAACAACAACAAAATATTTTAAAAAATCTCATTTTTGGCCATCAGGGCAAACTTAGGAGATGTGGCAGGAACTAGACAGCTGATGTGCCTTGTCCTCTGTGCTGCACATCACTTCACTGAGTGGACCAGTCAGACACATCCATTTTAGTGCTGTGAGTATGAAAACAGAGCAGGTGAAACCTGAAAGTGTGACCGAAATGAGACTTGTTCCAAACAAATACCACATCCTACTTCCAAGGTCTTGAATTTAGTTTTAAAAGCAAATTTATACAGTGTCTTTGCAGGTTCAGTCAGCAGTGCTGCTAACACAGCGTGAAGCATTTAAACAATTAAAAAAGAGATTCCACCCTTCCCAGGACAGTGATTTGGCTTTATCTCCCAAACTCTTGATGCTGTGCTGATCGGAAGCAGAACATTGATTTATTTTTTTTTAACCTTATTTTGTTCTGCAGTCACTTGATGCAAGATAAGACACCTGCAGGCACTAGGTTTGATGGTATGAGTAATGGAATTCTGCTGAATTTCCAAGGCTTCAAGTTTTCTTCCACAAATGGGTGGTCTTTACTACCTTCCCTGGATAGGTGCCCATTTCCTAAACCCTGCTGCATTTTTGCAGGTGCCATCTCAGCAGCTTTTACTTTGGAATCAAGAGCTCTGCGGTTTTTAACCAAAAGAAGTGAAAAGTGAGTGATCCCTCATCTTTCCCCCTCATTGTCTTTGTTATGATCAGTCTCTGAGATGACTTGCCACCGTCCTTTTTTCATTAAATAATGCACTGAGCCAAAACATTATTCAGCCAAATGCAGGTGCCAATGAAAACTGAGTCACACACACAGTGCAGTGAGTCATTTGGGGCTCAGCTGAGGTCTTGGTACATATGTGACTGTCCCACACAATGATATGTTCTGCTGTCATTTGTGCCCAAGGGTCCTCACACTTCATGCCAGATACCTGACAGTGATGTGTGCCACAACCTATGTCTAAATAAAGGTATTTAGAGGACTTGCAGTGCTCTGTGTAAGGTCACTCCAGACTAACACAGGCTTTGATGTTGTTTTCTTTGCCAAAGTCTGCTGTGTGTGCTTGGAGCCTTCACAAGACTGCCCTGGAAATACAGACAGGCTGAAATGCAACATCTGTGAGGCTTTGGGGGACCAGGATAGGGATGATGCAGCAGCAGCACAGACACTGGACCTGGAGCTCCTGAGGTAACAGGACTCCAGGGTCCAGGCACTCAGGAGGGCAGGGAGGAGGCAGGAGGTGCATCCCCAAACCAGGAGGTGCAGGGAACCCAGTGGAACAGAGACCAAAAACTATTCATTCACCAAGCAGGCAAAGCCTGTGGGCTGGATGCATCAGGGCAAGGAAACTCTGCTGCACCATGTTGAATTTTTCTTTAAGAATGTTGTTGTTGTTGTGCAAACTGCTGGCAAGTTATCCTGTATTGTTTAGTTTAAGTTTTGTGTTTGTTTCCTGCACTCTGCCTGGAAAAAGAAGTGTCCAGCCAGGCAATTGCACGTCAACAGTGATGCCAGAGCCTGGCTGTGCTGTACAGCACGAGGTTGTGCAAGATCTCTGCATGAGTGGGCTGGTGTGGACCCCCAGAGCCAACAACACAGCACTTTGTGAGGGCATGGCTCATTTGGGATTTGCTTAATTAGTAGGATGCTGCTCCACAGCCAGTGAGTGTTTCCCCAGGGCCAGCCCGCCTCACACGATGCTGTGCTGCTCCACAAGGATATTTCTGCACAAAATTATGTCCATTGTACAGGAAAAAAAAATGCCCTTGAATATCCACATGGAAATATTTTTTTGGCTGCATTTGTTTCTAATTTCAGGTGAAATGATTAAATCAGACATAAGAACAAGTGGGTGACAAATTGCCATGGTAAAAGCAGGTGTGAGGGAGCCTCAGCTCTGCAGGCTGTGAAATGCACCCTTTTGCTGTCCCTTTTTCCCTTGGAACAGGCCTGGGCATTGCTCAATGCCTGTGCAGTCTGGGGCACGAAGCTCTGCAGGAGCTCACTCCAGCAGGGTAATGAGGAGAAAGAATCATCTGCAGCCAGGGGAGATGGAAATGTGTGCACACACCTCTTGGTTGAGCCAAGACCGTGCAAGAATCAGCATAACAAATCTGGAGATGCCATCAACCAGATGAGTTTGTGGTAAACATAAACCCTCCTAATGGACTGAAGAAGTTACGGGAATCCTTTCTCCCCCTTATGACAAATTCCCAAAATGGGAGGGAGGGGAGTGAGAAATTTGGAGTTTGAAAAGTTCAATTATTACTCAAAACAAGAATAGGTTTTTATTTTGTTTGTCTGCTTCATTGGTTTGGTTTTTTTTTTTTGTTTTTGTTTTTTTTTTTAAATAAAGCAAGCTGACTCATTAACCTTCAGCCCCATTCCAAACTTGTCTCTTTTTTCCCCTCTTTCTGACTGTGCCAGCTCAGAACACCTGAGGCAGGTAGAAAAAGAAAAGTCATTGCAAAGAAAAAGAAACACTTCTTTCGAAGTTGCCCATACTAGGTATAACAACATGGATCCAGCTTGGGAAAATAAGGCTTTTATTTTGGATCTTTTAATACTGTGATGAAGTTACATTGTCCTTTTTTTCTTGCCCAATCCTGACAGATTTCTACTGCATTTTTCCCTTGGCCCTTGTGTGTACCTGACAGGGCTGGAAAGCCCCAGAGCTGGTCAGAAAAATGTCAGCTGAGAAATGCCTAATGCCCTCGAAAAGGCCATTGGGGCTGGGAGACCCTTTTCAATCCAGAGTGGACAGTTTCCATGCCCTTCCTTGTAGGATTTGGACTCCTCAAAACTGCAAATTTCACCAAGTGACTTCCATTTCTATCCCAATTATTTGTTAAGAAGTCATCTGGTCTTCATTTAAAGGCTAGGAAATTAATTCAAACTGATGGAGAACTTCCACAAATGACAAATTCCATCAAGCTGATCAGTCTCAGCCTCATTGAAACAATACTTTAGAATTTATTTTTTTTTACATAATATTTGTTTTTATGGATAAGTTAGGGAAGAATGAGTGGCCTCTTTTGTGACGTCTTGCTTTGAAACTGGTTTTGTATTGCCAAATTTTCATTATAATTACTTTTTACATTAGAAGTTGGTCACTAATTCAATATAAACTTAACCTACCAGGAGTTTCAAATATGTCCAAAGTGAGTTCTTAAATACTGATCTAAACTCATTATGACCATGAACTGGCATTGAGTCTTAGCTGTGTGAGTTCAAAAATAAATTAAGCCAATAAATGAAGTGTGGGAATTAAATGGTACATCCTGACTCAGTTTTCATTCACTCTTTGCTCATTAGGCTCGGTGCACGTGCCTCTCCCTCTCCCTGAGAGTGAAAAATGTTGGACAGGCTTGGGAGGAGAGATCAGAGCAGCTACTGGGACTCTGCTGGTCCTCTGGTTGGGTGTCAGAATGAGTGCCAGCTGAAGTCAACCCAATGTGATGCTTAAAATTTAAGCAACTAAAAGGTAAAACAGGTTGAGAGTTAAGTGTGGAACCAGAAGTGTCAGGATCCTGAGCTGCCCAGACCTCAAGTTAAAAAAAATGTGCAAAACTGGCGTCTGGTTTCTCCTCCCCTACCAGAAAAGATCCCACTTGGCCCTGTGGCCCCTAAGGATGAGTTCTCACTCACTGTGTTCTTCTGAGAAATCTGAGAGAAACAGGTAAAAAGGAATCCCTGCAGCACGTTACAGAATCAGCCTGTTTTATTTTCCCGGTGTGGAAACATCACTGAAAGGCATTTTTCTTTAAATTGATTAAGGCAGTGTTTTTCTCATGTCTAGATCTGACTTCCTGAGCAGAAGGCATACTTTTACAGACAGCTGTACATTTAAACTTGGGGAAAAAAAAATAAATCAAGGGGTCACAGAAAATATTTTATCCCTTAGCTTTTAAAAAATATAATATTTTCTGTATTTTTTGATTTTGGCAAAGACTGCAGTGGATGCCAGCCAGAAAGCAAGTAAAATACAGTCAAAGACTGCCCTTGTCCACATGTTTGAAATGGACTACCAAAAATGCATCATTTTTTCCAACATTTTTGTTGGGTGGAGCACGGAAGGTGATTCCCCCTTCACACCCTTACAAAAATATTTATACAGAACAGCTTTAGCTTAACCTGAAGGGAAAATTCTGAGAGTGCTTCAGAAAGCCTGTGGCAGGAAATAAAAACTTAAAACAATTTCCATTAAACTGCTGGCTCTGAGCACGATGTCGTGGGCTTGGCATACATGGTGGGTTTTGAGTCAAACAAACGGCCCTACAGAAAACCCTGAACTTTCTTGAATACATCTTCACAAACTGTCTCTGTTACTCACCAACCACTGGAAAAGGAGAGGAGGAAATGCTTTACTGCCTCGGGAGAGCACATTAAATAAGCCTGCTGTCCTTTTCTACCTCCTCACTGAAAAGCTGAAGAATAGTGAAAGGATACCCTATCTAGGGGGGAAAAAAATGCATAGCATCACAGACACAAAGGAGATGTATAAGGGACCATAGGACAAGCACTTGTTTAAAAAATAAAGAGGTCTTTTATAAGAGCATTAAAGGTTTGGGTTTGCTACAGATGGACCAGCTCTTGGCAGTGCTGTCCCCTCCTAACCCAGCCAAGGGTCTAAGTTGGGTATTTGGGAACAGTACTGAGCTGACCACTGGATTGAAACTCTACTGGTTTAGGTTGAGACTCATAATTATTGTGTGACCTATCCCCGGGTACCTTAGTTAGAGGCTTCACTTAGTTAGAGGCTCTGTAAAGGCAGAGCTAAGGCTGGGAAACACTCTCTGCTGGCATCCCTGCCCTGGGTTTATCCCACTTGCCCTGCACGCTTGTGGAGCAGCACTGGTGATGTTTCCTCTCTTTGCATGGGTCAGGTACATGCTCAGCATCACAGGCTCAAGTTTTTCCTGCCCTCCTGCTGCAGGTAACCCTGGAGACTCTCCTTCATTCTCCTTGCTGTGGTCCCCCACTCACCTTGTCACAAATACGGACAGTCAAGAAAAGACTGATTTTTGCAAGAAAGTGGAGGTGTCCTGTATGACCTTTCCAGTTTCATTTATAAACCATGGCAGCTGATTGCTTGGCTACCTACTTGAATTGATTTTGTCCCAACATGAAACTGAGAACAAAAAGCTAATGCATTTTAACCTGAAAGTGAAAAGGAACATCCTTCAAAAAATGGTTAGTTTTGGTTTTGTTGTGCAAGGAGACTCTTGTATTTCACTGTATTCCCATAATGCCTGTGATGTCCTCACACTGCCTTACCAGTGGGTCTCTGCTCCTGGTTAACCTCCTGAGAAAGTGAGGAGTGAAGGAATAAAGGCATCTCTTCTCACCCTGCCATCACCATTACAACCAAGGTCCTGTTTTAATTGTGGTTCTGTAAGGAGGACAATCCTCACTAAATAGTTTGGCCAAAAAGTTTGTAAGTCCAGGCCAGAGGCAAAATTGATTTAAATATTACTTTATGGATTTAATGCAATGCCAAGAATTTTAATGCTTTATGCAATCAAAATAAAACTGTAAGAAAGGGTCTAACAAAGCCCACAGCTTTATGAGATGAGAGGTGCTGCTTTCCAGCAGTCTGGGATGTGTCTCCTAATTCTTCTTCTCTGTCCAATTGGACCATTCCCTCTCCAAATTGCTTGTCCTATTCTGTAGGGAAGTTATCTTATTTGCTCTTTCTATTAGGAAACCGAATTTCTCTGTATCTGCCACCAGTCAGCCCCTAATTGCTCTGTGTAATTAGCCAATTAGCGGCTGTCAGCGAGCCCTAAAGCATCTCTTCCCTGCCTGTGCTCCCCGTGAGCTACAACAATATGGGATGTCCACAGTGTCATCCCAAAAGGAGGCAGCCCCTTTTGTTTTGTTTGTAGGTTTCAGTTCAGCCAAGAGGATGCATTGCTGCTGTCCCAAGGGATGGAACCACATCCCTCTCCCTGGCTCCTGGAAACACACTGAAATGCAATGCCAGGCTGGAAGGGCTGTAAGGAGGTGATGTTCCCTTCAGTTTAGCTCATTAAAATTCCTTTTTGAGGGCTTACACCTTCAAGACTTCATTTTCTGGCTCAGGAAGTCAATGATCCATCCAGGACCCGAATGAGCCTCTGGTGGGAGTGACTGGGGAGAAAAGTGTGACTCTGGGGCTATTGCTGAACACCTGGCCTGTGAAATGTGACTCCCACAGTGGTTCTCAGGTTCATCTGCTGGCTTTCTCCAGGCTGGGTGGCCACTTTTTTGGTTGCACCAGTGCTAATTGTGAGTGATTTGCTCAGGAACAGAGTTTGGTGGGGCAGAGATTCCTCAGAGTCCTTGTCCCTGAGTTTGTTTTCTTTCCCTCAGTAAGCTGGTCATCTTCAGAGAAAGAAACAATTAAATACACACACTGCTTTGCATTTTTAATGCTTATTAATAGGCATTTACCAAATGGACAGGGAATCTTTAAACAGCAGAAGAAATGTTGCAGCTTTAAGACAAATCATTGCAGCAAGTTTTTACTGAAGAGTTCCGATTAATAAACCATTACTTTGCATTGGGAAATGTGGTGGATTTATTAATGTGGCCTTTTAGTCCCTGCCATGATGGAAATACTCTGCAGTGCTGTTCAGATACTTGATCTCAGAGTTCTCATTCATAAATCTAAGTCACATTTCCTGGGTATAATTTTTAGTCCACTAAATATTATTTGGGCAAAGACTTTTATGAAAGTGTTTATGTTTTAGAATGCAGCTTAGATGGACTTCTGTGTCAAAATCGGACTGAAATGATTGCCTAATTTGAAATGGAAATGAAATTTAAAAGCTGTGCAAAAGTAGATGTGAGTTGCTGATTGGCCATGGCCTTGCCTTCCCCCTGACATCCATAAATTTTGTCCCCAGTGAAGTCATAAGAGAGTCTGTTACATGAGCACAAATCATTGTTTTTTGGGGTACAAGCTCTGACATATTCTGCTCAAATAACCCTCTGAGCCAAGTTTTCAGCCCATGTGCAGGCAGGAGACTGGGGGTGTGATCAGGAAGGGGCTGCAGCACCAGCAGCTGCCAGGGAGGAATGTCCTGTACGGCTCCTGTAGGAGTGGGTCAGGCTTGACAAGTCCAGCTATGACCTCAAAATCTCCTTCAAATTTTTCATGAAATCACAGAATGGTTTGGCTTGGGTGGGATGTTTAAAGATTATCCATCCCACCCCCTGCCATGGGCAGGGACATCTTCCACCAGCCCAGGGTGCTCCAAGCCCCGTCCAACCTGGCTGTGGACACTTCCAGGGATGGATCCAGGGGCAGCCACAGCTTCTCTGCCCAACCTGTGCCAGGGCCTGCCCACCCTCACTGTAAAAAACCATCTTCTAATATCCAGGCTAAGTCTTTAGCACTGACTGAGGTCCTCAGAGCACGCCCCTTGTTTCTGGGTGTGCCATGAGCCAAGGTCCTGTGCCATCCCAGTGCCACGGAGACCATCCTCTGCTCTGCTGCCCCATTTCACAGCCCTCCCCTCCCCTTGCCCTTCCCCAGGACAGGCTCTTTTGCTTCTTTCCAGCATGGTCACAGTGAGGGGCTTGGACTGTCTTGTGTGCTCAGCTGCTAGTGTGTTTTCACTGGTCAACAAAATGAAAATGTGATTTTTCTCATATCTTCTCATCTCTCAGAGCCCTGAGCTAGGAGAAAACCTTGGGAATGTTTTCAACAAGGCCCTTTGTCCATGAGCAGTGGGTGGGCAGAGAGCCCTAGCACTAGCAATGTGTGCATGCACAAAAATGTCCATCCATCTCCACCCTTGTCCCCTCAGTGCAGAGTGACTGTCCCTCTGAATCTCTGCTCCCCTTTTCCTGTCAGAGGATGATTAGAGAAAAATAAATAAGCAACCAACAACCAACAACAACAACAAAACCAAACTAGAACAAAAAAAAACCCCAAAAAACAACCAACCAAAAAAACCCACAAAACAAAACCACAACAGAAAAATTAAGTTACCTCTTAGCACCAAATCAGGTGATGGAGCTTTTGGCTGGGCTGAATGGCTTGATGGCTCTCTCTCAGACAAGGTGTTTTAGAATTTATTCTCCAATGGCCATCAGACTTTGAAAAAATTCAGGGTGGGTAAAATACTTCATTGGAATTCTATTTGCTTTAGTTGTGTTTTAATCACAAGCATCTATCTGTATCCAAAGCTAACACATAGCTTTATGTGAGATTTTTTTATCTATTTTTTTGTTAATGAAGCTGTCTAAGAGCTTTTCTCTTCAGCTTTGATAGCTGATGTGATTCTTGGTCTAGTATATGTGCAATAATAAATCAAATTAAATAAAATAAGAATTAAAAAAAATCAACTGGTTTGTAAGAAATAAAATTATCCCCCTTAGCAGCCTGACTGAATTCCATGTACACTTAGCCTTGCCTGACTGATTACTGCATTGCTACTGCAGCTACACAGACCCAAGCAAAGCCTTTTAAAAGAATTTATCATAGGATTGCCTGAAAATGATCAGAATCATTTGTTTTGTGGATCATTGCAGAAACTTTAGTCTTGAAAAATGCATTAGGAGGATGAACACCTCTATAAATAATATTGTGATTAAGAATTATTGTAAAGAAGTGCTGTGAGTGTTCTTTTTTTGTAGGAGTGGTTTTTTTCCACTATTATTTAGTATATATTTACTGATCATTTTCCTTTCTCAGGAGAAGACAGAGACTTATATGCCATCTTTAGAAATTTGTAAATGCAGATATCAATTTTTCTGGAAGTATTCAGCCTTGAAGGTCATGTTTTAAAAAATAGGAAAGGCAGTTTTTCCTGGTGCAATCCTTGATGCAGTCCTTTTATGACAACTGTCTTTGAGATAATTTGATGTTTGGAGAAGCTGTGGGAACTGAAGACCTTTTTCATAGCTCTGTGTTTTGAGGATATTCTTGTGCATTAGGATGTCACCTGGTGTAATAAAGGTGAAGGTGTTAGTACAGAATGAAGATGCAGAGAAATGAGAAGAAGGGTTAAAAATACCCCAGATATTAGCTTTGTGCTGAGTACTGTATTTTTCCAGAGCTAAATATCCCGAAAAAACCTCCCCTGAGACAAGCTGATGCAGTAAAGCTCAGCTATACTCGATTGCAGTCAGTAACAGCATAAAATCTTATTTTAAGTGGTTTTGCCCAAAAGCAACGCTTGGTGCATGCTGATAACTCTGTGCTGCATTGATCACCGCACAAAGAAATGTGCTGTTGGCTTCCTGTGATGGATGGACAGAAACCAGACCACCTGGATCTTCTGGGGCTGATTAGGGTGTAATGACTTGATGAGAACAGTGATTGCAGTTTAGGGCTGCCAGGTTGGGACACTGACCAGCCCAAAAGCGACGCTCAAACCTATTGTATTGTTATCTTGATACTCTGGGCAGAAAAAACCCACACAGCTTTAAAACATGATTTTGTTTGGAATGTGTTTGAGAGCCCCCATTCGTGACCAGGTGCTTTGAGGGTCACTCAGTGCCCAGGACCGACCCCAGCACTGTCACTACATTTCAACCCCAGTACTGCCCTATAGGAGAGCTGGAAAAGGGACGGTGGGTTTTGGGGGATAATCCTGTGATTTTTCTCCAAACTGCCTGCATGGACCAACTGGTGCTTCAGCACTGACCGTGGCCAGCTACATCTACACCTGCACAGTGTTGAGTTATGGGGTGGGTTTTTTATCAGGTTGGATTTTAGTTCAGACCCCAAAACAAAAACCCACCCCATAGATGTGGTTTGGAGGTGTCTGAAGGCTGGAGGACTGGTTCAGACCCCTCTATTCCCCTCATAGATGGGATGCATTTGATGCCCACCTCACCCTCACCTTCAGATGTATTTTCTTCCAAAGGGAACCCAAATCACACACACCAAAAGTACCAAATGAAACAAGCCAGAAGGCAGAAAGAGGAGGTGATGAGAAGACACGCTTCAAAACTACATAACCTTCAATTAATTGCTCTGGTTTCCTTAATTTATGTGTGTAGCTGACCTTAGCTCATGTGCACAGCATGCAAGCTGTCATCTAAATAAAAAAATCACTGCTATTTTTGTTATATTCACAAATTTAAAAACACTTGACTAGCAAATGTTTAAGTTCAAGGAAGAGCTAAGGAGGGTCAAGTGTTCAGTTTAAGTATTTCTTCCACTAGAGACCATTAATAACACAAATATGAAAGTTGCTGTGGCAGAAATGCTGTTGGGTTCCTCCTGTCATACTTTCCCTCTCGTTTTTGTGTCGTATGGTTTTTTCAAGGGATAGTTTTCTTGTTTCTGGTGAAAATAAAAGACTCAAAATCCAGAGCACTAAAAAAACCCTCAAACATCATAATAAAACATCCTTGAAAATCAGGAAAGGGAATAGTTCCTGATAGGTCATGTTTGGTAATAGAATATAAATTGATTTTAGGATGTTATTTTTTAAATCAATGGTAAGAAATAGACACTGATTCAAAAGCCAGTTCTGCTGAAAGGAGACTTCCCAATTTGTCTATCTTGTGTTTGTGCTGGAAGTAGAAATTTTTTTAATCTGATATTTTTCTACACAAAAGGAAACAAGAAACACGATTTCCTTCCAGATATTAAAAAAATCAGGATGGAACTGCGTATAAAGCCAAGGGCATCATGCATGTAAGCACAGTGGACATCAGTGTAGGAAGGAAGGAGATGAAATGCCTTACAATGTGTCTTTTGAGTGAAGGATAAAACCCAGACTGTTCTTATTCAAATAGCATCAAGACATACCATTTCGGGTTTGCTTGCTGACATTTCAAAACAAAAAAATTAATCCATTAAATATCCACTGGACAGACTGAAAAGATGCCAGTGCATAATTCATTAGCTCAGGCCCCTGTAAGGGCTGTTATTATTAGAACAACAATTGTGTGCCTCTGGCACAATATCAAAGAAATAGATGGGCTTTACAATTTACCCTGTTGTGGCTTTGTGGATTGAGACATTCTCATATTTAAAATAAAAAAAATAATAAATAAATAAAAAAGGAAAATAGACCCAAAAGAAGTGAAATAGACTAAAACGATTTTTAATGAGAATTTCCAGCTTCTAGATTGAGCCTTAGCAAAGAAGAAATCCCTTTCAAACACTTGGTTTATTATTAATCTGCTGGGTTTCTTTTAAATTATATGTTTAGACCTGAGGCTTGATGATTATTAGGCAAAATATAATAAACTCTTTGTGAGAGATCAGGGGTTGATGTATTGCCTTCTGCAGTCCTTCCTTTTTCTTCCTAAAGACCTGTCCAGGACATCACTGTTTTAAAGGGACCATCCCTATTCCTGGCATGGGAAGAGGAGTAATTATTTTTCAGTAGTTGCTATTGAGTTCCAGCAGTAATTACTTTTCACCAGTCCACCTTGCCTTTCTCTTGAAAGTAAGACTGTTTGTGTGTGTGGGTTGGTTTTGGTTTGAGGTGGCTTTTTAAAACTTTTGGTATTCTTTATTATTTTTTAATTTAGAAACTCAAGGAAATCTAAATCTTATGCCTTTTTTTTTTTTTTTTAAGAGCAAAGTACTGGAATTTTAATTTTACTCCTCTGCAGCATATTTGTTCATTTTTTGTACCTGTTGTAACTGCACCTGAAAAAGGGAGAAAATGGTTAAAAAGTGTTTAAGAATCGTCTTCTTAAAACCTTCAAGAAGGACAACTTTTTGTTAAACAGAAAACTGCTGGTGTCATTCTCGAGTAAATGAGTGAATGCTTAAAGAATGTGGCAGACTACTGCTTCATTTGCTATGTCTTTCGGTGAAAATCTAAACATTTTTGGCTTTGAGCTCATTCCATCAAGTCTTAAATCCAGGCACTTCCAGGCATGATGACAGTGACTCTTGTTTTGAATAGTGAAATGTCATTGAATGGAAGCTGCTAATATTAAAATCCTAATTATTGACTGTTTCTACCAAATGCAGTTTTAATAGTGTTGTGCAATGAAAATATTGCTGGTTTTAAAAATTGGTTTAAAAAAATTGTTAGAAAATACAGGCTGTTCATCTCAACTGTGTATTGATGGTAGCACAGGTTTCCCTTATTCTGAGTGACAAATTTTCCAAAGCTCTTTTGCTCCTTCTTTTAAACATGGCCAATACACTGAAGCCTTCTGGAATGTCAGTATTTTGCAGGGAACTTTCAGGGTTAACTTTCCAGCACAGACCAATAAAAGAATGCAGAAATAGTGTGATTACAGAAGCCCAAAAACTGGCCCAGTGCTTTGAATAATTAATTCTTTGCTTGACACTGGAAATCTTTCTTATTTCACATTACAAAATGTGATTTTTGTTGGGTTTTAATTTCTGAGGCTGGAGGATTATATAAACAATTTAATAAATTTTCCCATACATGAAACACTGTTCTACATCCAATTTATAGTGATGCATATGCACTGCAACATCAGCCATAACAATAAAAATAATAATAAAAAATATGCCTTCCTTATTTATGCTTTATTTTATTTTAGAAGATGGCAGAGAGCACAAAGAAGAAATTGGTACTTTCATTTCTGCTTTAAAAATGCTTCAAAGAAGCATAAAACAAATTATTTCAAATACAGTCCTCTTTATTTTCTTTGAAAATCATATTCACAGAGTAGTCTTTTCCTTCCCCACCCTGAGCCTTGTAATCATGTTGTTTACTATGGCAAGGTAAGTATTTTCATACTTTGATCTATTCCTTCCCTTTTTTGTGTTTTCTAGGACAGAAGTAGAAGAATGGTCAGTCAATAAGGAGAAATCATCACATTGAAAAGAACAACATGATTTAATTGTTGTTAATTCATGGGCATTAAAATTCCAATACATTGAGAAATAGAAGATAATGACAGAGAACAGGATGCTAACGATATTCTCTCATTAACAGGAAATGGCACAGACTTTTATCCAGTTCTTAAGCTGCTTTTGGAAGTTTTTATTCAAGCACCTAGCTAGCTTAGTCAAAAATAAGAAAACATCCTGACATTTGACATTACAAAAGGAAATGGAGTCAGTAACTGTAAAAAATAAATATAATTCGTGTCTTCTTTTGTCTATTTGTGCCCACTTCTCAGGTAATCATACACATTTTTACAGTTTTTATACCTGCTTACATTACTGATTATTTTTTCTCATGCTAACTTTTTTTGTTTGTTTTTCCTCATACAAACATATTTTCACCAAACTACCCAATTAGGAGTATCTGTTATAAGGATATGCAATGCTGTATATCAACACACAGACCTAAACCTAGCCTGGTCCCACGTTAGACTACTGAGCTCCCCTTAAGCAACACGACAGATGTGAACTCACAGAGCATGAACATAAGGATTCCTACAAGCAATATCTCTGGCGTGGACTTTACAGGCATTAACTGGAATAAACTTGGCCGTGCCTGTGATCACACACACGCCAGCTCAGCACTGGGAAGGGATCACCTGGGTGGTGCAGAGCCTGCTCAGCCACCGGCCAGGGTTTTTTTTGGGGGGGATGCACAAAGCAGGGATGTGGTGGGGAGGATGCTACACCCCGGGCTGTCACAGCGGTGTCCCCCGGGGGTGTGGACACAGAAGGCATTAAGCTAGAGCAAGCCTGAGATTGCTGTGATTTTAGGACCTGACCAGCCATCTCCAGAGCGTTGCAAAGTTGGTGGAAAGGCTGAACCTGCCTTTCCCGCAGTGCCTTTGGTCTAGCAGTGAGGGCACTTCAGCCAGCCCCACAAAGGGGGATGGATGTGTACATTTTATTTAATTTTTTTTTTTTTTTTTTTAATGCAGGCAAAATATAATCCCCAGTCCTGCTTTAAAAAAAAAAAAAAAGGATGTGTCTGGGTGAATAACCCTGTGAGGGTGTTTCCCTGGAGAGGTAAAATAAAAAAGAAAAGATTAAAATAAAAATTTCATGAGGGTCTCTCCACCTCTGTGCAATAAGAAAACCACGCAGCCTCCCCCAGATCTAGAAGATCTTTGGGGTGGACAGAGGCAGCTGCAGAAGGCTCCCCTCTTCACTCTTTACAGCAACTCTGGATCTAGGTGGGGTAACTACTCAGTTATTCCCTACAGTTTTTCCTGTCTCACAACCACCCTGCCCAAGCTTCAGAAAAAAAGTATGGAACAGTCTCAGTATTTTTTTGCAGATTTTCTGAAGGTTGGATAGGGGTCTAACATCTATTCCTTGTGGTCATGGTCCATTCTTGCATACCCCATTCCTTATCCTGGATGGAGATTTGACATTTCCCTTTCCATTTCCATTTTTATTCCAGAGGCTTCAGAAAACGTTCTGAATGGTCTGAGAAAATGTGTGAAATGGACACCAACTTAAAAAATGGCTTTTCAAAGAAAGATTGCATGGTTTTAGGGTCTTGACCTGTAGTAATAGCTAAAGGACAGTGTTTCAAGAAAATCCAATTCTTAGTGGATTACAAAAAGTGGGGGTTTGGCACTGAGATTGCTCCATCTGTACAGTGTGAGCAAATATCCACAGAGGATGCAAATATCCTCAGAAGGATGGAATTTGCCTCTGATCTCAATGGGAATGAACCCCAATAAAGTGTCTCTTACTCTATGGCCCCTTTCCATATATTGTTCCTGGTTTGTTCACAGAGTTTTAAAACAGGACCACAACCACTCCGGGAAAGAGGTTTATTTGCTCATGTCCATGGGAAAACAGCTACACCAGACCATTCATGAAAGCATACAGGTTGTGTCCTACTTGGATAAATACCACTATATCTCGTTTAAATATGGAAACAATGGGCAGCTATAAAACTTTACGTAAATACAAACATTGGTCCTCTGAAATCTTCATAGTCAGCAAGCATAGAGTAGGAAAAGCAGTTCTCCATTTTTCAAGTGGTAGAACTAGTACTGGATAGAGAACATCAAAAACTGCCTAAGAGATTACCCAAGACCAAGATCCTTTCAGTCAGTGGCCTCTTTGTATTTTATTTTCTTTTTGGATATCCAGCTTGAGACACCATGAGTGGAGGAAATTTTCAGAAAGCCTCGAGCACCTGCTCTCTGAAAAACTGGTTGCATTAAGGTATCTGAAGATGAGCACCAAGAATTGCTGCATCCAAAATAGGTTTGCATTAGAAATCCAAATTCCCTCAAACTGGTATTTAGGGAGGACCTAGTTCTTTAGGCAGCTCTGAAAATCCTAGGCACCATGCACAGTGAGTGTTTATCTCTGACACTGGCAGATATAGGTAAACATCTTCCACCTAGACCACTGCAGATTTAGTGAAAAGAAGCATTTCAATAGTTTTGTTTTCTGTTAACTCTAAGGAGGACTAACTAAATAATTCAGGGCTAGCAATAATATTTTTTTATTTCTTCACTGACAGTTTAAAAAACAGGTGTACTTTTTAGATAGAAATAAGATGTAAGGAAATTAAGTGTTTCTCTTCTAAAACTTGATGGCTGGTTTCAGATTTTATTTAATAGTCTTGGCTTAAGATTTCATAATTTTAAATATTTTTTTCTAATTTTTATTTCTCGTGATGTGTAAATAACTAAGAAATATTAAATATTGTAATGTTCTTCCATTAAGACAATAACATTTCAAAGGCTAATGTAAAATCAAGCTGCTAAAGTTTACAATTTCTCTGTCCAGCAGTTCATTTATACAACTGCCCTGAGTAGATGCTATTATGCTGCTTAGCAAATGGCCTTTAAGAGTTTAAAAATAGCTCAGTAAAGCTACTCAAAGGTAATACAACACTTCTCAGGCATCTTTAATTGAAAGTTAAGAAGAAAACAGGATTTTCTCAATACTTAATTATTCACTCAATGATTTATACACAACAAAAACACAATTGAAATGTTCAGGAGAACTAATTGTGCTTCTTCCTATGCATGGGACCGTGAGCTTATTTTTCAGAAAGGCAAGATTTTAAATTGTAAAACTAGTCCCATTTTGGTGGACTGTTTCAGCTGCCTTTGTTAAACTCTCTGTTGTTCCCATGTGAACCAGTGAAAACAGTTATTTGCTAACATATATTGTTGTGAGGTTTCTTTGCGAAACCCCACTGATCCCCTTTAACAAAAAGATTATCTAACTTTAAAATTCCTGATATAATCAATTTGCAGTGTTTCTCAAACCGGTACAAATATGTAGAATCTGTGCTTTTGAAAGCTGCTTTGAGTAGCCTTACACTCAATAATTGTGCCCTAGCAATTGTCAAGCTCTATTGCATGCCCCATTCACGAAAAAATATATTTTGTTGGGATGATGTAGCCTTAAAGAATTTGAATCTAAAGGTTCCTTACCTAGAGCTTCCATTAAATTATATTAATTTTAAATATCTATGGAATGATAATTTTATAAAAATACTAAAATAAAAACAAACCAAAACAAAACAAGAAAACCGAAGAGATTAATGGGTTGGGTTTACGAAAACGACTCTTTACAGTAAGTAAAAGAGGTTTGTCACAGTTTTGGCAAACTTGCATGAGTCCATACCGAAAAGAAACCTTTCACACGTTCCCGATGACTTCAGAGACCCCCCTGCCCTGGGGTTTGGGCTCTCAGTTGTAGGCTCTGAAGCAGTAGACCCCGTAGAGCTTGTGCTTCTTGTCGGGGAAGCCGACGAAGCGCACGGCGGCCTCGGTGGGGCTGCAGCGCTTGCGGGGCCGGGAGATGGGGTAGCGCACGCTGCCGTCCGCCAGCCACCCCGCGTCGCACCGGTCGTACCCCAGCAGCTTCCAGGCGGCGAAGATCTGCCCCACCTTGGCGATCTGGGCGCCGTCCTTCAGGCACGCCTGCACCGCCTCCTCGTAGGTCAGCTTGGTCGGGTGGATCAGGTAGTAAAAGCGACCTGGCGGGGGGAATGAAGGGGAAGAGGGGCCATCAGTGGCGTGAAAGTTGGGCTTGGTGGCCTTGGGGGGTCTTTGCCAACCTTAACGAGTCAGTGATTCTGGTGTCGAGGTTCAGGGGCGTAGGAAGAACTAACTGTGTTTGCAACAGAATGTGCCACAGAAAATTACCTATGGCTGAGCCAAGCAATTTGAAGAAACCAGCCAAGCAAAGCAAAGAAACAACAAAAAAGGGAGCCGAAGCAGCCAAGCAACACCAAGTTGCTCAATAGCCAGGAGTAATGTCTTACAGAAGTTTGTAAATCAGTCTTAGACCTTAAGAGTTAACTTACTCATAGAACATGAGTCAAAGAACCTAATAAGCTAGACCCCAAACTCAGAATTTAGGGGACTCCAGAGAGAAATGGACTCCAGAGACCCTCACTGAAGCCCCTCAGAGACCACATAATTATATGTATATATGCTACTAAGTTTTGGGAAATGCCATGAATATGTAACAGGAATGCAGGGAGCGAAAATGAATAGTCATGTAATGCAAACATATAAAGATGCAGCTGAGATACCTCTGTGTGCATTTTGGCAAAATGATCTCTCTGAAATAAAAAATACTTGACTTCCAAAATGCACAAATTGAGTCTTAGAGGCTTCTTTAAGAGCTGATTTTAGGCCACAGTTCTATGAGTACAGTGATATTGATAATATAATGGTGACTTTTGAGGAGAAGTGGAGGTGTTCCACTGAAGAATCATGTCAAACAGTGGTCGATTTTGGACTGTGCTGTTTGGATGTTGTGCTGTTAAAAATGTCATGACTTTTTGTATGATGTGTTGATAAGTATCAGGAGATAAAAAAGAAAAGCAAAAAAGCCAACCCAGGTACAGAAAACAAACAATTTGAACAAAAAATCATGTAGGCTGTGATTTTTTTTCTGCTGATATCAAAGTATGACATTGCTGTCTGTATTTACATCCAAAAGTAACTGAACTGTCCCCCCCTGGAAGTGTCCAAGGTCAGGTTGGGTGGGGGTCTGAGCAACCTGGTCTAGTAGGACATGGCTCTGCCCATGGTGGGGATTGGGAGCCAGATGAGTTTTAAGGTCCCTTCCAATCCAAACCATTCTGTGATTCTATGACTTTCATCCTCAGAGGTAGAAAAACAGTAAGAAAAATATCTGGGAAGAGGGATGGTGAGATTCAGCAGAGGGACCTTGTTCTGCGTTTAACTTTATGGTGCCAGATGTATTTACCAATATTGTGACAATGACAATGCAGTGAAGCACTTGAGGAGCCTTGTGGCTTTCAGGCAGAGAAGATTCCTGCAGCTGTATCTTACTGTCAGAGAGGGAAATCAGAAACACCCAAAGCAGCACAGGTCTATGTTATGATCCCAGCAATGGCTTAAAACCCTGGCGATTTTACTCTTGGCAAAAAAATCCAGCCTTTGGTAGCATTTGGGGGTGGGTGACTGGAGGTAACACACTCTGTTTGCTTCCTGACAAGGTGGTGACTTTGATTAAAAACAAGCACAATTTATTTTATTTTATTTAGTTTTTTTTTTTTGCAAAAATGCTGAGGTATTGAACCGCTTCTCACAAGGAGAGTTTGAGCAGAACCATGCCTGTTGTAAGACTTCATCAGCAGTTCTGCAGGTCTGTTTCTCTTTCTGCATCAAAGGGTACTTGCTCACTGTAACACGGCACTGAACTGATGGTGCTGGTAAGAAAAATGTGCCTCTCTCTCAAGGAAGGTAATGAAAATATATGCCAGCAAATAAAGCTCAAAAAGGAAGTCTCTCCTACTAATCCATAAGCAGCAATAATATTAATATTGATTTCATTTATCAAGGCAATAAACATTCATTGTAAGCATTTCATTCACTATACTTGGGGTTATTTATCATCACTGATTTGACAGCCAAGTGGATTGCAGAGGAATAGTGGGGTTTTTTGAAGGCATGATAATTTCCACATAAATCACAACTTTTCAATCTGACTGTTCCTGAAGAGACAAGTTAGGTGAAAAAGAAGAATTTATTAATGTGGGGATCTTCTAATTCCAGAGCACACTCTTTACTTCTTAATTAAGAATGTACTCCAGAACAAGATTCTTTTTCTTCCTGGAAAAAAAATCTAGGCAAATGTAGAGAACTCTGCTCAGTTTGAGATTATTTTTTGGTGAAAAAAAAGTGGTGAGCAAGCTAAGAGTTTGCGTCAGCTTCAGATTCCTGTAAAACATACAAAACTTTTTTTTTTTCCCCTAAGTGAAGAAAAGTCAGGTCAAATGACAATATAAAGATAATTGAATTAACTTTGTCTAAAGGTTGGAAATTGCATACCAAGATAAGAACAGTTTAACAGAAGATATTTACACTGTAGCTGTGAGATCGGAAGAGCG
>JAWWMO010000096.1:9042484-9055372 GCA_035047845.1 Dendrocincla fuliginosa
ACACTGTAGCTGTGGTGGAGGAAAAAACCTTAAAATATTTCATTGCTATCAGAGACAATATCTACAGTATTTGCACAAAGAAGTATTGAGAACAGAGAATCCATCCCTTTCTAAAATAGTTTCTTAACTCCATCTCAGCAAGTTGAGGGCGTTTGCAAGGTAAAGAGAATACTTATTAAGTGGAAACCTGTTACTGATATGCTATTAAGAGGTTTCCCAAACCAAACACGATTTCAGACTTAGGGGAAGGGGGATTTGGACTGATAGTGTGTAAACCTCACCTAGCTTATTAGCTCCTCTTCAAACCATATGTCAATGGAATGCAATTTCCTAGGGATTTGCAGTGAGGTCAGGCTTTTGACATATGACATCAATAATAAAAACTCCAATGCTCTGCCCCTTCATTAAATAAGAGAAATTTAATAGCAAACCCCACAGGGATGCAAAGTGTATCCAGAATGTCTGATTACATAAAATTCTTTTCATAAAGTCTCTACAGATTTGCAGTTTTCCCCCTGATAACAGGCAAAAAGGGTTCCTAACTGTTCCATCTTAGTATGTATTAATTGATGTGGAAGGACAGGGAGGCATTAACTCTTCCTCTCTCATTAATATCTGGTAGTTGGGTCACTCCTACAGAGGGTGAGAGTGCTTGGTTTGACTTCTCACATCCAAAACATGGGGCAGAGGGTTTATGCAAACCTGATCAAACCCCTTAGAATAGCTATTTTAAGCTTTTGCATCTAACAGAACAGCTTAAAGAGGAAAACTCCAGGACTGACCTAAATACCCTACACCCTTGTGACTTTGAGGAATGACCCACCCTTGGAGATTCCTCCAAGTTCAGCTCTAAACTGAGAAGTCTATTAGTCAGTTTTTTCTTATGAAACAAAGAAAGAGGGTTAAGACCTGGTAAGTATTTTGATATCCAGTGTTCAACTCAGCTCGTTTTGAATAAAATATGTGGGAATAATTTATTTTTTTAAATGCCCAACTATCAGTGATGTCTCTGGTGACTTATAATCAACCAGTTCTAATAAAGGGTATGCAATTTCACTTTGGGTTCGTTTCTCTTTTTGGAACAAAGGCTACATATTCCCAGTGATAAAACACTCTGAAATGTGTACCATTTAAATGGCAGAGGTGTTTAGCTTATCACATGTATTACTGTAATAAACAGATGGCTCACAGCTGTTCATTTAACATGATCCCTAAAATTATTATTCATATGCTTAACTTCGTTAATATGAGACTTTTACTTGGTTCTTCCAGAGCTGAGGAAAGATCAATTATGCATGATGGTTCTGTGTGTTAAATATGTAACAAAATGCAAGACAGTGGGATGCAAGCTCTACTTGTACCTTTCTGAATATTTTTCCTTTTGAAATGCTTAATTACAGAGGAGCTGATAAATATGGTTACATTTAGCTAATTTAATCTTTTCAGTGCAAAAGATCCTCATGGCTTTTCCTTCTCAAAACCCTGCTGTTCTCCTTCAGAAGCCATTTGAAACTAAACAAAGAATAACCACTCAGCTGTTCCATTATGCATTGGTTGTTCTATACCTTTTAGGATCTGTGGGGAAGACTGTAACAGAAGGACTCATCTGCATTTATTCCCTCAAACTGCATGGAAGGGGAGCATCCCCATTCCTTTGGACAAGGCAGGGAAATAAATTGGGGTTATCTGAAGCCCTGGAAAAACTTTGGGTCATGGCAGGTTGTCAGGAAACTTCAGCTGTCCTACAGACAACGTGGACTAAGGTGGCTCCCACTGTGAAGGACCAAGTGAAGGAGAAATTGTCTGTGAGAGAGCAGAGCTGAGCTCTCAGACCCCAGGAAATTCCAATGTGGAATTTTCAAAGCTAAGCTAGATACTTCCCACTTGTGTGTATACATTTTCAATAGCTTTCATCAATGCAAGGAATGTAAAATCAGATTGGGAAACATACTGCCATCGAATTCAGGCAGGAAAAAAAAAGTCATATTATTTCACAATATTTTGATGGCTTTCATAGACATTAGGCTAATTTTACTGTTTGCATTGTTCTTTGAAATATCACTATATATTCTTATAACCAGGCAAATTGCTGGTAGTACTAAATATAAAGGATATGAAACATTTTCTTGGTTTTGGACACAGAATATGAACAAATCTTCTGTGACCCAACAGAAAGATTTGAGTATAAATCAGTTATACAGGCAGAACAAAATGTTCAAGTATTGCATTTCCCTTAGACTAAGAAAAGACACTGTGGAGGGTAATTTCACAAAGTAACAAGATTATTTTATATTGCATTGCAGAGAACTTTTGCTCAAACAATTTCCCTGTGCAGGTAACAGAAATGCATGTAGAATTTTTCACTAATGGCATAAGCCCCTCCCAGCTTTTTAACCAGCATTTTTTTGTGTATCCAGCTCATCACAGATGGGACCAAACAGCTCAAGAGTGGAAATGCTGAGCCTGGATTTGAGTTCATTGATGACTAGTTTCAATTTTTTACCTTAATGGCTAATTTTTTCCCTTTCTTATTCAGGTAAAAATCAAGCTTTGCACATATTTTAGATGAAGATTTTTTGGTTTGACTACTGAATTATTTAGAATTGTAGCCTGGGGTTTTTTGGTGTTTTTTGTTTGTTTGTTTGTTTTTTTTTCCCTAAATGATCCCTGAGATTATAATGTTTTTGGGGGTATTTCTTTCCCTAAAAAAAATCCAGTTACCAAAAATCTAAACCTCACTCAACCTCTTTTTTTCTTTCCTTTTTTTTTTTTTTTTTCTTTTACAGAATCTCCCACAAGTGACACTTTTCCAACCTTATACTTCCCTGATCCTGGGGCCCTTTGGGTTTTCCTGGCTCCCTTATAAAAAGTTGAAGGCTCCTCTGTTTCATACAACCAGGAGACTCCAGCAGTCCCATTACTGGGAATGCAGGGTCTCCTAACCACTTCTCATTTTCCTTGGCTGCTCCTGAGCTGAGAGAATCAATACTGGGTGTTGCAGGAGCAGCTTTTTGCCTGTAGCCACTGCCTTTGGAAACTGGCAGTTCCAGCCTGCTGGCAAAAAGGGTTATTGTAAGCTTTTCCCTTTACAGTGAGGAAGTTAACACATGCCACTGAACATGCCTGAACCATCCATCAGCCGAAAATAGGGAGCTGGAATTTTTGGGAGAGGGGCTGGGTTAACTGTGGGTACTGAGGTGAGCTTGGGACATGAAGAACACAGAAGAACACAGCAGGGATGTGTGAGGGCAATGTAATCTGGGGAGTTTAGGAAAGGGATGCTGAGAGAAGCAGAAATACAGATTTTCTGCTGATTTCTTCCGAGAGTTACATGGCAGTGAGTTGTGGGGAACATACACATACTCTCTCTCTCTATATATATATATACACACACACAAAATGGGAGAGATCCCACCCTATTTCTGTGCAGTGTTCTGTCTTGCAGGTCAGTTTAACAAACTTAACAAGGTTGAAATTGATTTCATTGTCTTGTCTTTGATTGCTCCCCTACCTGTGTACCTTATCCTCACCTCATTCCTCATTCTCCCTCTCTTCTTCCTTCACCAGTGCACAGACAATATTTATCTGACGGTACTTATTTTTATTTTTACTTTTTGCCCCAGAAATTACACTTCTCTCTCCTAAAGAGTTACTGTCCAGCTACTAGTGTGTAAAAAGGTTGGTGATTAGTGAACAAAAGTCACAAGGTTTTACTCTGCAAGCATTATGAATAGTGAAGCCAGCATATTTTAATTCTTTTTCCCTGATTATTTTTTTCCTTAATGCTATTTCTATAATACAGGGTTAAATCTGCATGTAAGAGATGAGTTCATATAAGATTTCACCTTGGATAAAAGAAACAAGAAAAAATTGGAATGATGAAGCATGATAAAAATCAGCTAAACTTTTGTTTCAGATCATTTAATCTCGTTGGCTTGAGGATTTGGGCTTTGGGTGTTTTACTGAAAGGGTGGAGCAGACTTAGCACTAGAGCATATCTTCTGAGAGCAAGGCTTGTATTTATTCTTTGCTGTGCTGCAGGACAAAACTGCTTCGCTGTGGATAAGCAATCTGTGCATAAACAAAAAGAAAAAAAAGCCATGCTCCATGGTCTGGGTATGATGCAAGCCAAACATGTGCCAAGGTGTGTAGGAATTATCCACAAGTAGGATGCTTTAGAGGATTGTAGGCTCCTTTTGCACGTGCATGTTTGCAGCATTGCTCCCATTCACAGCAATGCTCTCTAAATCCTTTCCAGCCACTAGATAAAACCTGAAATGATAGCAAGCTGAGAGCGAGTCATTTAATTCCATTCCATACCGAAAGTAATGCCTGCTAATAGCAAAAAGGCTTGCAGTTGTTAAAATAAGGTTTACAGCAGTCCAATCTCAGAGCAAAAGCGAATGGAGTTTTGGCGGTGTGCTAAGATTAGGAATCTAAATTATTAAGGAATAAAGCTAGAAATAGGTTTGCTGATAAGGAAGCATTAGTCATGTTAGAGCTGGTACATGAGCAGGAGCTGTCTGACGCTGCAGTACAGATGAAGTGATGATCAGAATTTTGTTTCGAGGGTATATTTAAGTGATATGAGTTGAATTGTAATTGAACTCAACAGGAAAGCTGAATTAATGAATAGCAGATTTCTTCATCCCTTTAACTGAATTAAACTGGGCACACATCAACACTGAAAGGGCACATATAAATTTTAATGGGGTGAAAGTGGAAATATTAGAAGCTCCTGCCAATACAAGTCTTGAGTTGTAAAAACGACCTACATGAACATGTGGCAAAGACTAGGTTCCTCTGCGCATGTGCCCTCGTAAATTCAACAGCAACACTTTCCAAGCCTAACACAAGCTCTGACAAACCAAATACCACTTTCTGCCCACAGGGTTTCTCGCCTAGGCACAGAAAAAAGCTGTTTGTGAGGTAGGGGTGAAGGAGGCTCTTACCATTGAAGTTGGAGGTGAAGCAGAAAACGTCGTACCGGCTTTTGTCCTTGTCCCAGAACCCGTAATTCCTGACCCCGGGCACTGTGTTCTTGCCCCCGCAGGGCTCCCGGGGTTTGGTGATGGGGTACTGCACGGAGCCATCGCTGAGCCAGCCGGCATTGCACCAGTCCAGCCCTGACCTCCAGGCGTCGTAGAGCTGGTCGAAGGAGGCGATGACAGAGTCCTGCTCCTCGCACGCCCGCTCAGCCTCGTGGAAGTTCAGGTTGTACCTGCCCAGCCGTGGGGAGTACGGGAACACGACACCTGGGTGGGGAAACAGGGAGGGTCACTGGGCACTGAGAGGGCACGGGGGGGGAAACAGGGTCTACAGCCACCAGAAGGGGAAATAAAGGTGAACCCCATGGTGTGTGTCGGGACTGTTGGTTTATTTCTGGGGGGAAACGCTCTGCCAGCAGCACATCAGCACTGAGTTTGGGAAGGGGATGGGGCGGCTGCCTCACCTAGCTGGCTCGTCACCCCACAACCCCATCCCTTTCCCAGTGGGAGCTGTGCCAGCTCTGGGTGCTGCTCCCATCTCCAGCTTTGCTGTCACCACAGTGATCTCAACCTCATGCACTCAGAGTGTGTAAAGAGGAGCAGAGCTGGCTGGAACGTTGCAAGATAAAAGTCTCATTTTACAAAGTCAATTAAACCCTAGCCTCATTCTAGTTTTTAATTTTTTTTTTTCTTTTTAATGGGATTTAGGGATTTCCTGGAAGCCCTTTAAAAAAAAAAAAAAAGGAAAACAAGAAAAAAAAAAAGAAAAAAAAGGGACAGAAATTGTTGAACAATTTCTATGAACTATTTCTTTTTACTCACAGACATTAAAATGGAATGTTTTGATAGACATAAAAGAGCACTCTGTTCTTTGCATGTACCCTTGCCAAGATTTCCTGAGAGGTCCAGGATAGCTTGTCTTTTGTCTGTCTGTGGACCTGCCAGATGTGTTCTTCCACCCTGGAGGATGAGCCACAGGCCATCCCAAAGCCCTTCCTGGTGCTCACTGGTGCTGAGCCACTTCAGACAGGCACTGCAGAGAGACCTTCTCACAACAGAGGACGTCCAAGAGGAGATGGGAAGCATGGGGACACTGCCAGGTTTGTTGCAGAAGTAACATCTAATCACAGCCCTTTTCTGACAGATCTTTCCACAGTGTAAGCAGTGTATTTTCTGCTTGTTCTACAAAAAAGATCTGAAGTTAAGCATTACTTCTTGGAGCACGTAAGATGTTTCAGGAAACACTGAAGAACCACCTCCCCACGTGGCTTTGATAAAAGAGAGAGACTTGAAACAAAGATTTTGGATCAGACTACCCTAATCTTTGGCTGGGCTTAGAAACTTAACCCATATTTACATTTTACAGTTGGCTTTTGCCCAGTCTCACAATACACCGAAATAAAGTGGCGTCAGAGAAGATCCAGCTCAGAATGGTTACCCTCAAACCTCTCTGCAGAACTAAGTGCTGTAGAATGCAGGGGGCCTGAAGACAAGATAACACATGAGATAAGCCACTGGTATAAATATCTATATTTCTGCTTTCTCCTTGATGATGAACCCTCCTGCCTATGATAACTTCCTTGCCCTCAGGGCAGTATGGAATAGGATAGAGAAATTACACTGTGGTCATGCAGGGCTGTCACCATGTGATGCAGCCACTCTTCTTTCCAACCATTCAAACCCATTTCTGTGTCTATTCCACCAGTATATTTCCCCTCTTTCCCTTTCTTTCCCTTCTCCCCCTCACCCCTCTATGGTCTAAGAAGTGTTATTTTTGCTAAAAGTCTTTGTTATTACTAAATCTCAGTGACTTGGCCCAAGAAAATAAAGCATGCAAATGTAAACTTGGCAGGGTAATAATAAACAATATTTTGCTCTCCTTCAGTGATTAGCTAGGGAGTCTGTTTCAGCTCTTTCCTTTTGTAAATCCTTTGTTAAAGGGTGTTTCAGCCACGGATTGTTCTGAGCTGGCGTGTAATGTAACACAACATGTGTGTTTGCTGTAACTTCATAAACAAGAAGCTGAAGATGTTTCATATTTTTCTGGATCTCTGCTTTTCATTCATCTCTATTAAAATTTATTTATTCCTCCTCAGTGCTAGTGGACAGAAATACCACTGTTTATAATAAAAATTTAGCAAATGTCATAGGAGTCCAAGTCTTATTACTTTATTAGAAATTCAATACTTATTATTTTTCCAGAACTACATTTCCCTAGACAACCAATTCCTTGCCCAGTACATATGTCTGATTTGCATATACATGTAAAAAAACACCTAAAATCAGAAGACGTGGCTAATTTTTAACCAAGACATAAGCTTGCACATTTCTAAAAACCGTGCAAGAATGAATTGAAAGCTATTTAAACAGATTTGGTTTCTTAAGGGTTCCCAAATCACTTTTTAAAAGGGGTTAAGTTTGTATGTAAATGTGTTACAAATCTGAGTTTGACAGTTTGGGACATAATGTTTTCATAACATAAATATGCACTAAACTGTAATATTAGCTTTGGGTTATATTTGAGTAGACTGCATAGAAGCCCATTTTTTGCCCGAGTTCATCTGCAGTCCAAGCCTGCAACTGATTAGCATTAATTTCACCCTGCAGCTGGGGGTGGCCATGGGTGATTTTGCAGAGGGAAATTGACTGGGTATGTGTTTCGTGCAGCTTTGCATGATATTGCATTTTTGTTATTTTTTTCCCCACCACTTCCTATCAAACCTAGCTGGAATTCACAGATCTTACTGTTCATCTTCCCTTTCTTACACTTCAGCAGTGCTGAACTTTAGCTCACTACAGAGCGCCTGGCTCAGTCTTGGATCTTACAAACCCGTCAAGGGATAATCCATCCCATCTGTTCTTGAACGGACAAAAGCTGTCCTGGGGCTTGTTGCTGCTCCCCAAAGCACAGACTGAATCTAAACTCCTGACTCCAGCCCCGTGTTCTGCCACTAGACAAAACACCCGTGTCCAACCCTTAACAAATTCAGCTTAAAAAATGGAGGAAGACAAAAACTTCCAGACCCAGAAGGTTAAAATCTGGTTAGTTTGTGGGAAGATGGAGCTGAGGAGCCTTAACCCAACCTTTGTGATTCCCCTCCCTGCCCCAAGGAAGGAGCTGAGAGATGTGTGGAGCCTGAGTGTGGATATTTATTCACAATACAGGCTCCACAGTGTGGCTCCTCTCCCAAACCCATGGAGGGAAAGACCTCCTTGCCTCAAAAAAAAAAAGAAAAAAAGAGGAAGAACTTGAGACACATCAACTCAGTGGAGAATAAATCTGTCAGTGACAGAGGAGGGATGCGTGAGGCTTGCTAGATGCACCTGTGACAAAAAAACTGCAGTCCAAGAGATGAATCTTGAGGTGGAAATTAGGATTTCAACCAAATCAGAACACAAGAACTGGATGTACAGCTTATCCCCCCACTAGGAACACCTGAATTTCCATGAATGCCTTACATTCAAGTGCACAAACCTACAACTCTGCTCCCATTACTGTGGTTTTGGGGGAATTTATTTGTGTGTCCTCTGTAAGTCATTTGTATTTCAGAGTCCTACATGCAGGTAATCCCTAAAATTCAGTGCAATTACTCAGTTGCTTCAGACCCATATTCAGTGCAAGGAAGTGTAACATTTACCCAGGACAGCGAGGTGAGGAAAAAAAACCTTAGAAAGCTCAACTCCTGTAACACCTTATGGCTGCCTATTAAGCCAACACCACACACAATTAGCAGTTTTAAGAGTATTGACATGTAGAACAAAATAATACAGATTTCTGTTGGCTCATATAGAGGGGTGGAAATTAAAAAAAAAATGGTATTTTCACAGCCAGGGTAAAGAAATGAGATTCCTTGAGTTCTAGCCCAAACAGAAAAGTAAGTTTTCTTGTAGCCAATGTAAACAAGGGGTAACAGTAGGGTTTGCTGTATACTATACTGTAGGGTACAGTGTTATGCTGGCATGTTCACAGACTCGATGGCAAAATTTTTCCATGCTGGCTTGCTAAAATTCTGTGAAAACTGGTAAGCCCCCCATTTTCACAGAGACTCTGTCTCCATTTCCCTGCCTGTCAGGACTGTCAGATGTCTGATCACTCAGCCACAGGGTGGGCTGCCAGCTGTCAGCAGGTATCAATCTCCCTTAAAATGAAACTGAAGCTTGAAATAGAGTCCCTCCAGCCCACAGCATCCCGTAACCACGCTGTCAGTGGGGTTGCTTCTTCCTGACAAATAAAAGCAGATGAACTAGACTCATCTGGCCTAGGGCAGATTATTCCCTTATGTTTTGACAGCTTTTATCAAGATTTGGAGACTGATGTCTTCCCTTGTTCTTCTTGGGCTAATTAGCACTAATTTTTTCAACGTTTTCATTTTGGGTCATAAATTTGCTGATAATTTTTTTTGAACTTTTTCTTTCACCTGCATCTTTCAAGGACCATTTCTCATGGGCAAACTCATCTGTGTCTGCAAGGAACTTGTTACCCTGTCACAGAAGGAATTTGGTCTGCCATGACTTACTCTTGACAACCCCCTGTTGGCTTTTACAGGATTTTTTGTTCTGTTCTAGGGATGCACAAAGAGTATGTACCATGAAATCAGTTTTTCAGCAGAGAGTAGAACAGATTATCATACAGGGGATGTTTGACACAGCTTTTTTGTGTATGAATGTAACAGAAATGCACAAAACAAACAAATGTGACATACAGCATTAGGCTAAATCTGATTTCTTCTGCCCTTGGAATTGGTTTCAGCTATGAACTCCCCATTGCTTGCATCCAGCTGAAGACCAAATGGCTATGCCAGAAAACGACTGCTTTGACAGTTTGTAAAAATTTGTTTATATGAAGCTTATGGATCTGTTTGAACTACAAGGTCTGGTTTTGAAAAGGGTGCCTGTTTTTATTCTGCCATGGACATAAAGGCTAACGTACCTCTAAGCAAGATCATAAATGATGATGGTTTTCTTGGTTCATGGCAAGCCACACAAAGAGCTTCTATCTAGAAGCTGCTTTCCACAGAAGCTTTGAATGGCTTTATCTAGATCTTCATATTTCTGTTAGTGTTGGATGTAAAAAGTAATTATTTTATAGGCTGCATTGCAAAGTTAGTGTGTTCAGTTATCACTTCTCTCTGAAGACAGAAATGATTAAAAAAAATTCTATTAGAGTAAAAGTCTGCCTTTGGCAGCTTAACACTGTTCCACTTTCTTTGTGTCCTCCCCCAGGGATCTCATGAAGGAATAATGCACTAAACCTGTGCCTGAGCAGCACATCTGAGGGATAGGAGTGGAGGTTTCACAAGTTTGGGAAGGCAAACACATAAACCTGGTGTAGTGACTTTCACTGCAGTGCCAAGTAATCCAAAGAAAGTAAACTAGTAAACCATTAACATAAAGAAAAATTAGTGTAGAACAGTAAAACACCACCACCACAACGACAATTTACTCTAAGCTGAGAATTCTTCCTTTGCATATGGCTCAGGCAACAATATCTGCCTGCCTTATAAGACCTTTAAATTTGTGAAGCTTTTGATTTTTCAGAACACTTCAGAGAGAGTGTAGAACTCATGATCCATTTTTCATCTGCAGGGGAAGAGTAAGACCAGTTCAGAGAGAAAATGGCTTTGGTGATGAAGTCAACAGCAAGAATGTCCTGCTCTCTGCTGTGCCTCTTGCAGCAGCCAGACCCAGCCCAAGCCTCCTTCCCCTGGACCAGTCCTTGTACTCCAGGCAACAAACAGGAGGATGGTTGTGACCTGACTGAATTGTCCTTAAAGCTGGTGTTTGTGTAAACCTGCAGTGAATTCTAGTTCTGAGCTTTAGCTGGTAGTCAGCACAGTGTGTGTGTGTGTGTGTGTGTGTGTGTGTAAATTCTGTGGTTCTGCATTAAATAACAACAAAGAAAACATATCACAAAAAAGTAAGCTGTGTAACAAACACAAACTGAATCTAATTCCAGCATTTTTTCAAAGATAAAAGTTCATTTAATTACAATCCCAGGAGGCGTTCAAGTCTGGTAAGACTAAAACACTACCACAGTGGGAGAAAAGAAAAGGTCCACTGAGGTAGAGGTCAACACTTTTCATTTTGGTACATGAACATCCTTCCACCAAGCCAAAGCTGTGCTGTTTGCTCACATGGGAGCCATCAGCTGCTCTGCACTGCTAGTGGGCATTCCTGGGTGTAAATGTCTTTGCCTTGCTGCCAATTAACATCCTTAAGGCCACCATCTCAGGACATCAAGCTATTGATGCAAATCCTTCCCACTGTGAGATTAACCTGATTCTTTATAGCAGATGTAGTCTGTTGGAATGGGCTGATATATTTTAATTTTTGTCCAAATATTGATTTTTTTCCCTCCCCTTTGATCTGCTCTGCTTAGCTCCGATATATTGAATGACAATTAATGCCAGTGCCACATAAAGCTGCAGATTAGTTGAAAGAATAAATACAGAGCCCTACAAACAGAGGTATATATTCCATCAGCTATATATATCCATTGCAATATACATTTTGATACTCATCATTTTATTAGGAAACTTCAGTGCACCATAGAACCAGAATCACTGGATTTATTTTACATGAGCAGGACTGGCGCTCTCCCTTGTCTTATCTCACTTGAAAGGTTAAATTTTGCCATGAGGTTTTGCAAGGGAAATATTTCTGCCAGTTTAAGAAACATCACTCCACAATGTCAGAAATGAACAGTCTTTCGCCTGTCCCATGTCTGACAAAAATAATTAAAAATACATTTTACCTTATGTTAGCCAGACACTACTTTACATAAACTTTCCTTTGAGCACAGACTGGAACAAACCTGGCTGAAGAAATATGATTACTCCTGTCCTTATGAATTTCTTATTTTGGAGAAGGGACTCTGACCCTGTAGCCAAAGGGCTGGTGCTGTATTACAACACAGCAACAGTAAAAAAAGGTAGGAAATCTCCCTTTTTTCAGTCACCTTACTCTAGTAAATGAAAAATTTCTCATTACTTTCTTACTCTAGAATCAATCAAATAATGTCTTTCAGATACAGATTTCTGTGTGTGCACAAACATTTGTACCAAGCTTCAGGCAAAACCTCCTGCTCTGTCTCTATAACCATCAGCATCTCTCTTTCCCCAGGCATTCCTGACACAGCAAGGAGCATTTGTACCAGAACCTCCTTGATTTTACAGCAGAAAACTAATGAACTTTGGGTTCAGGGGAAGCAAAAACCTGGGCAGGTGACCAGAGCCTTGATTTTGCTTGGGTAAAGCTGAGCAAGGTGTGCTCTGCCTTGAGTGGCTTGTCAAGGCTGAACATATGAGAGGTTTTTGGACAGCAAAGAATAAAGTAAAATATTTTCTCCTACTACTCATTTCTGTATTCACTCAAAACTGTTTCAGAGAACTTAAACTAAACATGTATATGTCCAGCTTTCTTTGTCTCCTAAGTTTGAAAAGAACAGCGTGCACTGGATTGTGTGGGGTGAAACAACCTAGATAACTGTCCTGCTGGCATGAAAACTGTGCAGGGTCTTTCTGCCCTCCAGCCAGGAAAGAAAGAATAGATGTAAAGAACTAGAGCTAAGGCCCTGATGTCTATTTGGTTCCAAGAACCCCTCAGACAGTGGTGTTATTGTGCAGGGCAACTGCATAACTATCATAATGTACAGAAACTCTCAATGGAGCAGTCATATAATTTTCCTTTTCCCTTCCCAAACCTTCCCTTCCCAAACCTCCCCAAGCCTTCCTTTCCCAAACCTTCCCTTCCTAAACCTTCCCTTCCTAAACCTTCCCTTCCCTAACCTTCCCTTCCCAAACCTTCCCTTCCCAAACCTTCCCTTCCCTAACCTTCCCTTCCCTAACCTTCCCTTCCCTAACCTTCCCTTCCCTAACCTTCCCTTCCCAAACCTTCCCAA
>JAWWMO010000096.1:9087516-9118618 GCA_035047845.1 Dendrocincla fuliginosa
ATTATTGGTCTCTGAGTCAATGAGTCAGAAGATATTAGCATATGCAACCTTCACTGTAATGATTTAACTTTTTTGAGGCTGCTGTGTTTAACTTTAGGAAAGTAAATAATGGAAAGTTGCATGACTATTTTCAAAAAAGCATGAGCCAGAACTGCCTTTTTCTTTGTTTTCTTCAGATAGAACAAGAACCTCACTGCTCAAAGCATTTTGACCAGGCTTTTATTTGCCTTCTACTTGTGTAGACACTTCTATCTTTGTAAAGTAGATGCATGGCACTGGCATGCAATATATCTTGAACAAGGTGAATAACAGGGGGTACCACTGCATTGAAAAAAGGTGCATAAATTTCCATACGTAATTTCTATTGCTACATGCATTTTTTTGTTTAGTTTTCATTTTGACCACTAAAATTTAAATGTATGACTTATAAGTGACAATCCATATGAATTTTTTTTCAGGTTTTGTTGTTGAATATTTATTCTAGAAGTGAGTTAGAAAGTTCCTGGGGTAGATGAGTACCTTTTTTTTAAAAAAAAAAAAAACAAACCAAACCAAAAACCTTTACAGTTCCCAGTAGTCTTAGGCAGCCTAGATTCTTTTCTTTTAATCACACTTACTTTCTTGTAGTCTTTAACATACACACACCTCTTCTGTATTTGGAACAACTTCTATTTGATGTACTGTAGACAATGGCAGCCCTAAATGAATACAAGTGGTGAGAACTATTCCAGCTTCTGGTGGAATTGTTGCTTTAGGCTCAGCAACTGGCTTGGTGTGGTTCAGTGTTTCCCCAAAGCTCGTAGACCCTGTTGGAACCATGAGTTTGCTTAAAAACAGTGATGTAGCAGTAACTGAGCAATGGTTGATGATAGAGGTGGGCTCTGCATGCAGTTCCTCTGGACTTCCTTCATTATCATCCCTCCCAAAGCCATTGCAGGTGGTCAGGATCAGACTGGCTTGCAAGAAGGTGGGTACAGACTCCCTGGGATGGTGTCACAAGGAGAAATAATTATGACACTGAGCTGAAAGCAATAACAGGCCTTGCTTGACTGAACTGGCTATGTTTTATGGGTGACTCTACACTGCTACCAGATAAACTCCTGAGCCTGCCCTTCATACCATCCCTGTGAAGAGACAGGGCTTTATCAATCCGCTTTGGTAAATAGAGGAATGAAGGACTAAGAGCTTCTGACTTATTCAAGGTCATGCAGGGATTTAAGTCTGAGCAGGGAAGTGAAACAAATCTTCACAATCCACGGTGAAATATCTTTACAGTAAAGTGTTCTAGCTGCTCTGCAGTACTTTTTTCCCTATTGCAAGTAGTATATAATTAAAAGATAACAATTAGTATTTGTTTTCAGATGCCTGAATCTCAAATTAATATTGTGCTGTATTCTCTGCTAATACAGCAACCACAGTTCTCCCCCTGAAACAGAAAGGAGCTAAGATGGCAGTAATGATTCCCTGGTAGTCCTCTGTGGGCACTCCATTATGCATTGAGAAGTTATCAGTCTGAGTGGCAGGGAGATATAATCAGTAAGGTGCTAGTCCTCAGCTTTTCAATAAAGTTGCCTGACTTGTAATCACACCAGAATTTCTGCAGCAGTGAAGTGATAAACTGTATTATAAGGATGCAGCAAGCCTTAACTTATTTGTAATGGTCTGTTTAGTGCCTGTGGACCTTTGGCTATCCTCTACTCTGATTTTATTTCAGAAGGAGGAAAGTAAAGGTCAGCATCATAGGCAGATCTGTTGGCTCATTCCTCACTGTCCAAGCAATGCAATGTATGGAATATATTTGAGGTCATTTTGAGATGAAAGATAGCACTTCAAAAGGCTCTTCTAGCACTGAATCAGCCATGAAGCAGCCACAGCTTACTGAGTCAATCTAGAGATGCTGATCAGCTTAGTGCTGGAGAATTGCATTAAAGGTCAAAGCTAAGAGCAATTAAGGGCTGCATGATAGGAAATTGAAGACTCAATTGGGAAACATAGTGTAGATGAATCTCCTGTTTTCTGTACGCCGTCTGCCTTTGCTTCCTTCTCTAGATACAGCTAAAGACGGTCCTAGGAGGACTGTTCAACATTTTACAGCTGCAGTTACCCTGCACAGAAAGGCTGAGCTTCCTCCTCACACATCTCTGTTCTTGTTTGAGGAAAAGCAATAGTGCAATTCAGTTCTACTTCACTCTTTCTTTTCCACTGTTTTTGCCCTTCTTCCTTTTTCCTTGAAAGGCTACAGAAAATGATGCTAGACTGGAGGTATGGTATAATTTTGTAGTATCTTCACATTTTTTATTCTTTATTCTCTCCAACTTACTCATGCAGTTCACATATTCAAGCTTTTCATTGTAAGCACAAAGGCCAAAAGACTTTTCTTACTGGGAGTCAAGACTCTTATCTAATATTATGACTTCAAAACTGATGACCTAATAAAACAAACCCACAAAATGCTGTGGGAATTGCAAGAGTAGACTGTTATGCTTTCTAGGCCATCTGCCATATTTAAGGTTCCATGATAGAGGAGTATGAACCAAATTTTCCTTGAGGTAAGCCCACATGTATTTCCTGTGTGCTCTGTTGTCCTTACTAAAGTCTTGGAAGAGCTTAAATACCCACAGAGAATCAGAATTGCCTTTTTCATGATTTCCTAAAATGACAACATGCATCTTAAAAACATGGGCATATAAAGTTCCATCTGTTGACCAGCAGTGTGTTTAATTTGTCCTTTTCTCAGACTTATTTGCACATTTAAACTAAACTTGAAAACATTTAATTGCAAAAGAAGAGGCTTATTCTTGCTTCTAGTTTTCCTCCAGACTACAAAGACTGCTATAAATTTCCCTGAAGGGGACATAATGGGATTTAGGCTCCATGTCCCTTGCTCATGGGTGGCATACACAGAGAGCCAACATTTATTGAACCAGGATCCTGGATTTCTGATGACTTCGGGTCACAGTTTAGGGAATATTCAAGCGTGACATAAGGAATATGTTAAATTGGCTATTTGGTGTCATAGGAACTCAAAGACGGTGTGCTTCCAGATTAGAGATCCCCATCTCCCTCTCCTTAGATGTTTATAGGGTGAGCCCTTGCCCTCCAATGTCATAATTTTTACACTTATATCTGCATGGTTTTGTTTTACTTTTATGTGAGAAGCTCAATGTAAACTCTACAGTTGGTGCTAATATATATTTAAAAAAAAAAAAACAAACCATAAAACACGTAAATCATCGTTCCATAATATTTCCTGAAGTCATAATAATGAAGGGCCAATGATATCATATTATCAATATCATTGCAGAAGGAGGGTTGTTCTCTGACATGGTTATTTTGCATGCTGCAAGTCACAGAAATAAATACAGATTTGATGAAACACATAATCAGCTAAAAATGAAGTCACATTTCCCCAGTACAATGTCAGGAAACAGACAAATTGCAGCAATTCAGTAACGGTGCAATCCTGAACCAACATTCCTCAGATAAAATAACAGATTCTCCATCAGTCATCAGATGCACCAAATATAAGTCACCCTTACAATATGACTTGACAAGATCTATGTCTCCTGGTCTGCAAATAAATGTCTGTGCTTTCCCTCGACGCTTACAGAGTTTTCCATGAGTGTGATAGTTTAATTTTCTGATAGACATCAATTATTCTTTGGCTAAATTCTATTCAAATGTTGTTATCTCAGGACACTCTGCATATTTTTTTTGCTGCTTGATATGTCTTGAGGAACAGTAAATCTGAGTTTTCTGTCAAATGTCCCTCAGCACAGTGATATGCATAGGCAGGAATGCTGTTTCTGTCTCAGATTTGCAGTACATGATTGAACATCAGTAATTCTCAAGTTCCATGCACCCAAATGGGTTTTGAAGTCACTGAACTGAACTGTGTCTGCAAAGATCATGTATTTGAATTTCTACATTCAAAAACTAAGCGTTACCCTCTTGACCCACCACGTGTGAACACCCATTAACCTCTTTAGAATTTGTTAAACACTTTTCTGCTTGTTTAGATGCCAAAATATATTTGCAGGTTGTCTTACTCCTGCCTCAGTTTACCAGATTCTTGGGGGTGTTTTTCAAACATTCTTTTTCTCCAGTCAGGCAAAACCATTTTAACTTCAAAACACAGCTTCCAAAATAACTCAGTCTCCTCCCACTTCACATTTTCCAAAAACTTATGCATATTTTCTATTTGCTTCTCCAAGTTACTAATGAAAACCTTGAAAAGTACCAATGTTGATTAGCCCTGGCAAAGTCCCATTTGAAATGTGCTTCTGTTTTCACAGTGAGCTATTTATTTCCTAACCAGTTTTGAAAACATGTCACACCAGTTTTATCAAGACGATATCTTCCTGGCTTGTTCATGAAGATGTTAAACTTGCCACTATTATTCTCCCATCCTGCTGGGGAATGGCCTACTGGATTAGAAAGTTTTCCTTATTGTCTGATTTGATCAGAGCTGAACTTGCATTAAAATGCAGATGGAACCAGATATGGAGGTTGCTTTGGAGAAATGAATTAGTTGCATGCTTCTCTCAGCCTGCCCATGGGGGAAAACAGAATGGAACGCCTGGAAACTGGAACAACAAGACATTAATTGGCTACATTGATTGCATCAATAATAACAGCTGAATTACTGTTCTCTCTATTCGCTGTGGTAGCTGGGGAAAATCTGGAAGACCTTTGAGAAAGCTTCATCTTTATTTGTCCCTCCTTGGTTGCTGGCTCACAGAGATGACCATTAAATCCCCAAAACACATCAGAGCAACATGTGCTGAAGCCTGTGACCAAGCACATCCCCATGTGCACAACCAGACAAAGACACAGTCCCTGCATTAACACAGTTCTTGGAACTGTTCAGTTTGGACCTGAAGACCTTTAGGATCATCCAGTCCAACTGCATTTAAAGGGCACCAGTGAAAATGTGTTCTGAAAGAAACAATCAAAGAATAAACAAAGCAACATCTGAACAAAAAAAACCAAACCAAACTAAAAAAAACCTGCCTGATTGCCTGACTTGCTAATAAAAGACTAATCATGTTTTGTCCACACATTTTGCACCTTATATAATCAAAGCTATTAGAGAAACGAGTTACAAACACTCAGCAAGACTTGACATTTTGTTTCAGACATTTGGAAATCTGGAAATACAATAAAAATATGTGGATAAGTCTTTCAGGTTATGCATGAAATTAAAAGTGCAGACCTTCACTGCAGCATGTACAGCACTTTGGGTGTTAAAAAGTCACCCTGGGCCATGAGCAGTGCAATCAGAGAGTGGTGCCATCCTTATGGTCTGTTTATAGTTGTACCACTGCAATTTCAGTAGAAGAACCACAACACCTACTGTAACATTATTTTTCTGTGATAGAGTTCTTACAAATCCCTTGGTTGGGCCCAACACTATGATGTTTTCACATTTTTCAGTGTGCCTTTCCTATTTCCAGTATTACTTTTATGTGACTCAGGAGTGGGGTCTTTTTGTTTTGTTTGGTTTGGGGTTTTTTTGCTTGAAAATATGTTTATGGAAAAGAAAAAGACAATAACCACATAAATATTTTGGAGTGTGGCATGTATTTTCCCAAATGTTAATGAATGGTAATTACTTGGTTTTGATTGGAGAGTTTGGAAAGTTATTTCAGCAATTAAAGTTTTTTTTCCCCTATATTAATCATGTATTTCTGCCCAGAGATTTCATAAGGGCGGGTCTTGATTCCTCTAGTCTTTGTAAACGCGCTCAGTTTTATTGACATCACTAAGGCATCTATATCTATAAAGCTAAACAGATTTGCTTTATGTACTGCTTTTTGATCAACCATGTGTGATCCTACGGATGCAAATAGATGAAGAGATTTATTCACTGGGGCCTGTTTGAGTTTCTATTGATTTCACTGAACTACTGGTGTAAATAAAGTTGTTCATATATTGTTTTTCTGGATCAGAATCTCACAGTGCAGTGGTACAGACTTACTGTCTTATTTGATCAGAGCTGAACTGACATTAAAATGAAGTGCATACAGATATCCATAAATGCACACAGTGCCACTTCTCTCTGTGTAGGGGTGTTATTGCAGGAAAGGAATTCTGAACATAAAAACATGTTAATCACAATAGATGTAAGTGTGCCTCATAGTATAATTCAGTAATAAGTATTGATACAGTATAGATGATGAATTACCAGGAATCATGACATAAGTAATGCAAATTAACATATTACATGAAGGAAAAAAAAAAAGCCAAAAATTCCCCAAACTTAATATATTCTCCTGAAGGAAACACAAACCAAAATTGACCAAACCCACATTTGAACTATCTCTAAGTAACTCTATGGCAGGGGAGCTGGAACTTGATGACCTTTAAGGCCCCTTCCAACTCAACCCAACCCAACCCAACCCAACACAAATCAAACCAAATCAAACCAAACCAAACCATTCCATGATTCTATCTTCTCATTCTTTCTACACTAGAGTAGCTTGAAAGTTTTGTGTTCTCCCACTCAGACTCCTGTCAGATCCATTTCCAATCTAACCTGTCTCCATTGCCCATATGTCCCTTGTAGAATGCAAGTATTTAAGGTAATTAGGAGATATTATTAATGGAAAGCTGCCTCAAGATAATGGTCTCCTGCTATTAAACAAATGCCAAGATGACATTTTTTGAAGCAAGAGACATATATCCAGGGACATTCTTCTGGTCTCACGATTTTATTTCTACTACACCAGGCAATTAAGGATGTAGATTTTGCCCTGATGTGCCCTGCTGTAGGAAGTGCCAGGGGCCCTGTGTGCCAGTGACACCAGTGGAAAGATTTGTCCTAGGAGAGACTCTGTGGCCTTGCAAAGACTCTCATTAATACACTTTGCATCTCTCTGCATTAGCAGCTCTTGCAATTCACAGTAGCAGACCAGGCAAAGATAAAAAGAAAGGTAAGTCGCCTAAGAAGCAGAGAATCCAGTCAATTAGCCCATTTTCTGCTGTGGTATTTTATCTTCCTTGTCTTTAATTCATAAGCGTTGCCTGATTAATGGAAAAATAGACTTCCTCCCCACTTGAGCCATTACCTCGTGCATTGTGTTAACAACCTCCTGTGGTAATGTCTCCTCTAAGTCCTGAGAAATGTTTCCAGAGGAGTCAGTGCAGGTTACTGCTGTGTGACTTCTTAATGTATGTTCTAAATGTGTGTTTTCAGAGCCACTGATGGCTGTTTAAGACATCCATTCTGATGTCCTAAATTAAAGAAAGCAAACAGACCAAAAAAGGTTTTCCAAGCTAAGAGAATGAGAAGGATACAGGAATTTCTTGTTCTGCTGAGCATGATGTTGCCATTTGATTTACTGCTCAGTGATGGAACTCAGGAGAAAATGAAGCACAGGGAGCTTGACTTTGCCATATTTTAATATTTCTTTGCTCCAGTAGTCATTGTGGTACCCTCTTGAAAAATGTGGGTTCAGAACCATGGATTCATCACCTGATTTGGCTGCCTAGGGGATGACTGCAGGGAACCCTTGATGATGGTGACATTTTAAAAGAGGAAATAAAAGCATATAAGTTGGTCACATAACATAAATGTGGTCACAAAGAGTGTCCAAATGCATGTGTGCCTACTTAAAACTGAAATTTGATGGGAGATTTTTTTTGAGATACAAGAAATTACAGCACCTTAATATCCACCACTAAATAAACAACCTAGTGTAAAAAAGGCAATTTTCCTTTCCCAAACAAAGAGAAAAGACAGTCTTAGCTATAAGTGTGTGCAACATCTGAGGGAGGTGAAGAACAATGGCAAGTGGGGAAAAAGAAGATGGGAAATGGTTTATGACCTTCTATCAACCATCAGAAATAATACAACAATTTCTTTGTCTATGCCTATAATTGACAAAACATTCAGAGGCCAAACAAAAAGGGGGTTAAGAAGAGCACTTCCTATGTGATAGAAGAGTTCTTTGGAAGGAGCTTTGACATCCTGAGTGTTGAATGAAACTTATCCTGACAAAATATTTGCACAGAAATCTCTTTGCTTTTGGAGCAACAGCTCAGTATGTCAGACTGAGTGTTAAGTTGTGGCTATTTGTCACTGGGTGATTTAATAAGTCTTTGGAAAGAGTGGCAAATTATAAATGAGAGCAGAGCTGATTTTTGTCAGATCTAATAGGCACTCAAAAAGAAATAACCTCCCCAAAAATCTATTAAAAAATAAACCAAAAAAAACCCTCCCTTAGCTGATTTCTTTTTTTTAAATGGTAAACACCAATAAAACTAACCACTTACAGTTAAATAGCACCTGAATTAGTTGCAGATGTTGTGAATAAAAGAAAAATCTGCCAAAGGACTCGGGGAATATCCACTAGGTGGCATGCAGTGACCGTGTTAAATCGCCTTATCTCCACAAAACCTTCCATTCATACAGCAGATAAAGAACTGCATTATTAATTTATACCACTGCATCCACTCTACACCTAATATTTGTTTAGCCAGCTGTTTTCTCTAATCCTCCTTAAACACGATTGATTGAAATCCTAAGTATATTCAGACTTTTTTTTTACTTTTTTTCCCCCAAAGAACATTTTGTTACCTGTGAGTTACAAGCTGCCTTTTCAAGTGCAGAACTGTATGCTACAGTTACTTACAGCAGAGACAGAATGTCTAATACTTCCTCACAACCAACAGAAGCAGCTTGTCATATGAAAATAACTCTTTTTTTCACCCCAAAAAAACCCCCCCTTTTCATTTCCACAGAATTTTAAGCAATGAAATACACTGTTGGGTTTACAATGAAACAGAAATGCAAAATACTTCAACTTCCAAAGATAGTTCAAGTGCTGCTTCAGTGAAAAGGCAAATGAAAAGCAGAGAACATTAATTTCAGTTCTCTCACTTTAATCCTTGAAGTGAATTGGAAAACTTTTAATGCATTTAAATATAAGCAATTGCAAAGTGTCCCTTCACTTGAAGATCTCAAAACACTTTTTAAAGGGTAGTCCATATTATTTCCAGGTTTTTACTGAGTGGCAGGGAAGCTGAGTGACCTTCATTAAGTATTGATAATAGTTCTTTTGGCTCCATGTTGTGGCCAATAGTGGACAAAAGTAATCATTTTAGTCACACATCAGCAAAAATTCAGAAAGATTGGGGACCTGCAGTATAAAAAGCTCTTATTATTGCTACAAACCCTACAAAACCCAGTTCACTCCATCATGCAACAGGAAACCCTCCACCCTTTTCTTCCTCTCACCTCTTCTCTCCCTGCCCCAAAACTTCTGGGGTTTTCAGTGTGTTTTTGGGGTTTGTGGGTTGGTTTTTTTTCCCCCCACCTAGAAGCTGCTGGTTGTTTTAACCATGCTCACTGACACTGACGAGAAACTGAACCTGCTATGTTTATAATGAAAGGATGCTTTGCTGTGAATTACACTGTTAGTGTAATTCTCTGAAGAGGACATTGTTGTGGATTATACTTTTCTTCATAATGGCACAGAGGATTTTTTGCTCTTTCTTGTTGGAATCTGCTTATACATTCAGGACTCTCATTAGTAAGACAGGCCTTTTGGCATGATTTCAGTGCAGAGTGGCAGTGTCTTGACTATTGCATTGACTTTTATTTTGGTTTAACTTGAGAAAGCTGCTCTCTACATGTTTCTCCCTGCTTTGCTCTAAGTGTTGTGTTGAAAAGTATCACAAATTGATATTCCCCCCACCTTCTGCTTTCTTTCTGTTCCTTTTTTCATTCTTCCTTCTTCCCTTTCCCCTTGACACCAAATGTAATACAGGTAAGTATAAAGGGTTAGAGTCTCAGGTAATGCATTCAGAGAAACTTGACTTAGCTCTGCTTTACAGGCTTCATTGGATATGAAATCTAAGGAAGCATGAGCTGTCTTTGCAGCACGAGGATTTGGCATCCTGCATGACATGCCTTGGCATGAGACTGCAGACTCCTGCTTCCCTCTTCATAGGAGCTGATGGTAATTTTCCTGCTCATGATAAATTTCTCCACGTGCTGAAAATAACCTGTCTCTAGAAACTGTTTATGGAGAGCGTGTGTATCCATAGCTACACAGCCTCACTGCACCTACGTTTTCAACTACCACATCATACATATTCCTAACAATCTTCTCCTGACAAAACAACAGGACTCTTCGCAGATTGCTTCTTTCCACATTTAGGCACTAAAACAGTCTTGATAGCCATTAATACAAACTCGTTGCTGTTAATCACCTACATGATTCACTTGCACACACTGCCAAGTTCCCAGAGTATCCTGAAGGTGTTATTTCATTTACATGACATCACACAGCAATATATATGGCAGCACTTTCTGCCCTGGAAGATCTCAGCAGTAATTAAACCCTCACTAATTATATACAAATAACAATAAGCCTCCTTGATTCAAACACACAAATGCTTTCCATCCTTCTGTATCTAAATCTACCACACAAGTAGTTTTGCCATGAAAAACGCTTTGAATGACACCTTTATATGTGTTTGACCCCAAAACCCAAACAAGCAGACAGTAAAATGATACAATTACCACAGCCATGGACCAGCTAATGTGCAACTACACATGTAAAATGCTGCTGCATCAAACTGTCTTGGTGAGGGGAGATGGTACAGAAACCTGTGCCAAATGTCACTCAGGCTTTCTCTCACAGTAAACAGCCAAATATGACATCAGTATGTAACATATCACATCTTATCAAAATCTTCTTACTCTATCTGGATGGGCACTACTTTGTTCAGATCTGCTTCCAGTCCTTGAAATGTTTGTTCAGTCTACCATCATCCTTTTTCCTGTGTCCTAAAAACTTCTAAAAGCATCTGAATGGAATGAGAAATTCCTCAGGAAAAAAAAAAAAAAGAAAAAGACAATCTCTGTGAAATGTGTACTCCCCTAGGAGAAAGTCACAGAGCAGAAGTACACAACTTTTGTCTTTCAGACGGAATCTGCAGTTGCAATTTGATCCCTCCTTTGGTAACACAGAGCGCTTAAAGTCAAAGACATTGAAGTTAGCCAGTTTCAATCCCTCTTTCACCCTCGCCCCCCGCCTCAGCTGCCAAATTAGATCGCTCAAAAATCCCTTCAGCGCAGCCCTGCAGCTGATGCCACAGGCTATGCTTGCTGAATCCCCATCCGACTTCGAGAAGCAAAGGGCTAACAAACTTTCCCCAAAGTTGGATTATTAATTTATTATTTTTTTTTTTTTTTACCTTGCGCAGAGCTCCCGAGTCGAGATGCTCTCAGAACTCTCCAGCAGTTTGAGACGGAGGGCAGCGAAGTGCGGAGGAAGTTTTTGGTGCTCACCTTAAGTCAGTGTGTGCGTGTGTGTGTCTATGTCCCGAGTGTCTCTTTGTGGCTCTGGGTGGCAGAGGACCTGATTCAGGGAAGAGAGAGCCACTTTCTCACCGAGAGGAAAAGAAAAGCAACACGTCATGAGTTAAGTACGCCTCCAAGATGTCTTAATTACAGCTCAACGTGCTTCCTTTCAGACCCCAGGAATGAGAGGAAAAAATAAACCCACACACGCGGTTTCCCTCTCTCTCACACGCCCACACCCACCCACCCCGTCCCAGCACGCTGCCCTCGCCCTCCAGGTCCCTGTCCTCGCCCCTTAGTACCAGCACTCCCACACCCGCACCTAAAAAAGCCTCTGGCAATGTACACAAGTCTCGAGCTAAAAACTACACGGGTCTAAAAAAAAAAAATAAAAAAATAAAAAGGAAGAAGAAAAAATAATATATTAAAAAAATAAAAAAAAGAAAAGACGTTGGTAGTGTTCCTCCTGAAGGGACCATTGAATTTAGGGATTTAGGGTGTGTGACACCCTGAGAAACATGATACTTCTGACCACTTGCCTCTGCTCACTCCCACTCCCCCCCTCCTTATTCACCTCCCCCGCCCCATCCTCATTAACTTTGAGGGAGGAAACTTGGTTTCAGACAGCGAGAAAGTGATGCATGAAGAGGGTTTGTAGTGGGGCGGAAACAGCTGGACCTTACAGGATCCCCTTCAGTTTTTCTTTTACCCCCAACTTCCAGTTGAATTATTAATGCAGGAAACAAACCCAGCTTCTCTTGTTACACCCCAAATACAGGACACACCTTGCTCAGGGCATTGGCATCACTAATTCCTAATGTCAGGCAACTGTTGGCCCCAAGTCTTCATGCAAATTCTATTCACCACCTCGGGCCAAAGTATTCCTCCAGCATCAAAAATTTCATGGTTGTGGTCCATCACATCAGGAGACACAAAAACCCCAAAGGAGTCTGCTAAAATCCATGCTGTATGTGGGTTTAACCCCCTAAATGCCATGGAATGAAAAGCATACAGATCGAATTTCACCTCTTACAACTGCAGACAAAAGATGTGGACCCTGTTGTATCTATAAATGTGTCTTATTTAAAAAAAAGCAACCAGCCAAAACACCAAACCCCAAATCAAGAAACAACAGATGAAAGGAAAAGGGAAAGAAAGAAGCCAGGTCTTAATGGTGGACTACAGGATGGCAAATTTGAGTTCAAATAATGTTATATGTTTAAAGCACATGTTACTTTCCTCCACTTGAAAAAAAAATAAGGTTCTTGACACCTCACCTCCCAACAGTAGGAAATGTATGTGGAATTCTTAACCTCTAAAATCTGCTACATTAAAAAATTCAGGTCACCCAGGCAACTTGGTCTTGTGGATTAATTTTATCCTTTTTCCCCCCCCTTAATCCAATGCTAAACAGAAGAATGTAACCGTGTCACACCCAGTGCCATTCTCCAACATAATTTTTTCAGTCTGGACCCTGCTAGGCTTTTATCATTGTGGGTGTCAAAATCGCAGCCTGCACCATCAAAAGAGGCTGCAGCCCATCAATCCTCCTCGATCAGGAAATGCCAGAGCCTGACACATCCTGGTGCAAAGGCACATTTGGAGGGACATCAGTTTCAGCAGAGTCACCGGGCAGGGGTCACCACTGCTGTGTCTCATCGGCTACTTCACAGCACATCCCACTGGAAGGAAAAGCAAAACATAAATAGAACAAACCCCAAGCAAATAAACAGGCCTCTGCCTGGAATCATGGCATATCCTGAGTTGGAAGGGACCCACAGGGATCATGGAAGTCCAGGTACTGGCCCTGCAGAGGACAACCCCAAAAGTCCTCTGCCTAGATATATTCCGCCTCAAAACAAGGACTTTCGGTTAAGTTTAATCTATTATTTTCTTCTGTATTGCACTTCTGTAGTATTTTTATACCCTTTTATATCTCAAAAATGTATAAGAAACAGGAAAATGGAGAATAGAGACCCTCTGAGTGCCTAAGAGAAAGAAATATCCGTGTGTCTGTTTGTGGCTGTTAATAAAAGTGGAACAAACAAACAAACAAACAAACATGCAGTGCATTTCCCCGGTGTAAAGGACCGAGGTACAGATGGCCACGGGCGGAGCTCGGATCCGTCCGGGGGTGGGTGCGCATCCCTGGGGGGACATGGGACACCCCGGGTGTCGCTGGTGGGCGTGCCCACACCCCTCGGGGCCGGGGTCTGAGCTCAGGGGGTGCCCCAGAGCCCCCCGTGGGGTGGCACCGCCCGAACAAAGGGACATTTCTTCGGGGCGGCAGTGCCCGGCCCGCCCCGTCCGTCCCGCCCCCGCCGGACGGGGAGGAAACGGCCTCATATTTCAATAACAGAGGGGGCTTTGATGGGGCACGGCGAGAAAACACACCCTCGGCGGCGGGACCAGCCGGCGGGGCCCCGCGGACGGGGAGGATGCTGGAGGGATGCGAGAGGGATGCGGGAGGGATGCGGGAGGGATGCGGGGCGCGGTACCCCAGCACAGCGCATGTTGAGGGGACACCGGGGACATCGTGGAGACCGCGGCTGAGGCGGTGCCACCGTCTGTCCCCCTCTTCTGGACCCTTGTCACCCCTCTCCCGTCGGAGCAGGGTACCGGGGGATGCTGCGGGGAGAGCTGAGCACTCCCCCCCGCCCCGGCAGCGCTTCGAAAGTGACCCGAAATGGGCATTTCGCCGAGTTTTTCCACCAGCCGTGGTTTTTTTCCAGATGTTTATTTCCCCGGCCCTCTCCTTCGCGTTGTTTATTTGTTTTATTTGTAGCGGGATTGAGCTGAGAGGCTCCTAGCTCTTCTGCACCATCGCCCTGTGCTGAGGGACTTGGGTCAGCGAGTCTTTTAGGAGCCCTGTTTTTGGCTTAGGAGCTCTATTTTTGGTTTATTAGACATAGTAAACCAAAGGAAACAACAAAAGCATCCTGCAAAGTGAACCCATGTGGGTTTTCATTGTATTTTTTCCCCATTTATGGGTTTTCCTTGCATTTTTTGCCAGTTGTAAGTCAGGTGCAGGTAACTAGAAGCATGAAACACCATAGAGTCTTAACATAAAGTTTTCTGGTATATCTTAAAATGAATTCTGGCACCTGATGGTGCTTAGAAGACTAGCTCTTGGTATCAGCTGCTGGATACCAAGAGGTTATATCAGGAGAAAGTTCATTTTCCCCCAGCTTTTCCATAGTGATCCTTCAGGCCCCCAAGACTGAATATTGCTGAGCAAGATGCTGGGCAAGATGAGCATTGTTTTGGGGCAATATGTATGTTTCCATGTTTTATTAAGTCCTAGTGAGAGGTTAGCATCTGGTTGAGCAAAGACATAGGTTCGAAAAAAGCAAAATGTTAATTGTGAGATTTGTTTGATGAGACAGACAATTCTACAATAGTTTTGGGTTAAACCCAAAAGTTCTGCATGGCACAGCGTGAGCTAGTGCGCTGTCTCAAAGAAAGTTGATTAGCACTTGACAAAGTTTTTTAAAAAAAGTGATTTCATATGGTTCTGTCAGATTTGGGGGCCTAATCTGCATATCTGGATAATGGTTTTTCTTTATCAGTCCCATGGAGGGTTTTAAAGAGATGTGCAGTTCCCTGCTCCATGCACATTCATCATCCCTGGGAAACATTAAGTAACTGTATCTGTAATAATGATCAAGGATGTTTATTGCCTTTCTTCCAAGCATAGTTTAGGGGGTTTTCCTCCTCCCTCCCCAGTATCTGACCATGAAAAGGTGCAGAATGAAAGCTGTTTGCTTAAACCCAGCTCAGATAAGATGAACGGATATCAGGTTTTGCTTTTACCTGGGAGCACTGTCATGATGAGCAACTTCATAGGCCTGCTGATTATTATTCCTGGCACCTCAGGCCATAGCAACAACTCAAAAAAAAAAAAAAAAAAAGAGAATTCAGTATCATTGTATGAAAGATTTTGAATTTTCTTTTTTAACAGGGGTGCAAAGACTGCATTTTCTGCAAAATTGAATACTATGATTCATGTTGTGTTGGGCTGCTATTGAAAAGACTTTGGATATTCCCACTGATGCCACTTAAATGGGCTTAAATGTTTTTCAGGATTTGAGGAGAAGGATACTGGGAAAACAGCAGCTAAAACACAATCTTCCTGATAAACCTAAAAAGAGTTTCAGGGGTTTGTTTTTAACAGGTTTATCACTTGGGAGATTTTGTGTTGTTCAGTTCTTGATTCACTCACTTTCAAAGCTCTTAAAGGTCGTGCCATCCTGAAGTCCTTCTTAGAAATCTTCAAATCACAGTGATTGGTGCCTGTCTGGGGTGGGGGTTTTTTGAGGGAGAGAAGGGGTTAAAACCACAAACTACAAAACTGATATAAAAATTAGAGTTCTGCAAGGTTGCCATGTAGTCTATTTAGGCTTTACCAAAAAATTAGGTGTTAGCAAACAGTGCCAGGGACATCTTCCTGCAAGAAGGTTACTGTCCTATGAGAAATGCATAGTCCATTCTTCTTGTGTAGCTTTTTTGGTTCTTAGTGCCCTTTTTTTTCCAATCTTCTTCAAATTTCACTACCATTCTTCTTACATGTGTCTTCCAGACCAGTACTGGATCTGCTGAGTGATGCTGGTCCCAAAGGCACCTCAGACACTCCCTGGCCACCCACCATGACTTCTGTTTGCAGGGGGTTGCTCAGTCTGAATCCAGAAAAAGAGAAGGACTCTGCTTGATCCCAGTGAGGAAGAAGATGTAAGGCAGAAGCTAATAATATGAAGAAAAATGTGAGTTACACACTTGCTCTGTTTGGAAAATTCAGGAGGATGGATGCTATGACTCACTGGTACAAAGCTACAGAAATCTACAGGAAAAAAAGCAGAACATACTGTGTTGAAAAACAACCCCCAAACAACCCCATAAACACCCATGCCAATTTTTTACTAAAAAATAATAAAAAAACATTGAAGAGAAATACAAACATGGTGAGAAATCAAAAAAAATCCCTTAAAATATAATATAATCAAAAGAAAAAACACTACTGTTGCAAACTTACTGAAAAGAAAGGAAATTATTTTATGCCAACTGAACAGCCAGCTTTCCAGTTAAAGATTATTTATAGATTCTGTCTAGAGTGTTTTCTCTTTCTTTTTACAAGTTGGGCATTTCACACTATGAAGCTGTTTTCTTCAGACTAGTCTTCAGGTTCCAGGGACACAGTCATAGCTGTTTAATACTCCTGGGTACAAGAATCTTTTCCTTTTTATGATATTCTCATTTCTGTCACTTAAAAAATGGAACACCAAAAAAAAAAAAAATTCAGATTATCTCATTTCTAACACCATTTTCTCTGGAGATAGATGTATTTGCTCCATAAAATTTGCATGGTCTTAATTTTGCCTGATTGTATCAGGAGAATCATTTTCATATAAATACACTTTTGACTTAGCACTTCATCACACAATCTCTACACATTTCTCCCAGAATATTCATTGATTTTTGTCTTCTGATCTATGTTATCCTTGCCTCGGAATTTGATTTGACTTGTTAGCAACTTGGGCCATGTCCAAGGTTTTCTGAGAATCCTTTTGCTCTTAATACTGTGTCTCACAAGTAGTTGTGCCTCTTCCACACACCAGAACAAATGTGGGTGTGTTTGTTTGGGGTTTTTTTCTCATCTTCTGTAAGCTCTGTGCATTTTGGTTTTAATTATGTTTCTGTTTTCCTTACAGCCGCTGAAGATGACTTGGTGCGACAGAAGTAGAGTGTGATCAAGGAGCAAAAAAAGGAAGGAAAGAAGGAAGACAAGGAGCAAGACTCTGTAGTGTCATGTATGAGCAGAGGCAGGAAACTTTCTGCCACCAGCATGCAAGTTAGCAAAATACTCTGCACTTACACTATGCTTTCTGCAGGTCTCACAGGTATCACAAGTGTTCCTGTACTGCACACCCCTGAAATGAGCAGGTTTTATTACATGAGATAGGAAAAAGCCCCAACAAACCAACCCTTGAAATATGCCTTAGGATGTGATAAGGTAAGTACTGAAGTTAATCTTTGAACTGAAACTTCAGTAGTGGATAATATACTTTTAAAGTCAAACCACCAGCTTCAGCTCTCTTAAATGCTATTTGTTCACATAGCCAGTAAGTTGAAAGAAAAATCATAATTCCTTGCATACAACTTGGCTTGCTTTTACTGATCTCATTTGTTAAAATAACATGTATGACTGCAATGTCAATTGACTCTCAGAAATAGTCAAGCAACTTCCACTGTGACTGCTAGAAAGCCAAGCATTTCTCTCTGTGTGATGAATATATCATGCCAAGGACTCTCCCAGACAGACTAGACTACATTGTTCAATCTGTGTGAATATGACTGATCTTTGGCATTTTCGTGTAAGAGATGATTTTAGGCAATTGCTGTGTTCTCAAAATCAGGAGAAGTGAGTCTGAGAAGTGGCCTTCTCACATGGGAAACCAAGGCAGTTTTTATTGAGTGCTGAACCATTATCAACAAAGTGTTGCTGAACTGAGGCACCATTCCTGACTGTGCTGTCATCTCTCAAGCCATTCCAACAGGAAAAGTTGATTTTTACCATGACCAGGCAGTTAAAACCACTAGCAATAGGTTTCTTTGCTTGCCTTTTTGTCCTCCCAAGAAGCATTGAAGGGCTGAAGAGAAGATTTTGGCCAGTCTTCAAAACATCCTCTTTGCAGCCTCAGTGCAGCTCCCATCCAGCTGGTGGTAGCAACATAAGAAGGGGCAGCTCAGCTTTCCAATGGCACATTTCCAAGTGTCTGCTTTGCAGGTGGAGACCACTCTGGTGGCCTCAGATAACTGGTGTCCAGTCCTGATTTGTGCTGGGACCTGCCCTAGACCTCTGGACTAGGATTGCTCAGAGGTTGCTACTTTGCAGTGCATTTGTTTTTGTGCTGAGTGGTGTTTTCTGAAGCGTGGGGAAGTGTAGGAGGTTGCAGTTAAATTCCAATGGCCTCTAAGAATTTTAGCTCTGGAGGAGTTTGGATCATGCAGCTCATGCAGGAGCCAGTAGCCAGAGCTACCTGGCTGTGAAAGAGGTGTTGGACACCAGGGCAAAGAACCAGCTGGTATCCAAAGGCAGAGCCTTCAGCCTTCTTGGTCACACTCTGTGGCCAACTGGCCTAGAAATGTGTGTGAGTGAAACTGTGTCACACACTTTTTGTTTGCACATAGACCTGGCTGGGTTTTCAGATGCACTCAGGTTTGGATGGGGAAATATTTTTGGCATCCAAACTGCATCCAAAAGGCTCAGACCTATGCATTAACAAGCTGTTGTTGTCACTAGCTGATCCACAGACTTAAATTACATTTAAAATACACAAACCCCATTTCTTGTGCATCTGACTGAAGCAAGGGAAGGGAATGGTATAGGACTTATTCTGGGAAAATTACTAATACTTGTTCAGATGTGCATTTCTCCTGAAGTAGGATTTCCAGTACGAAGGAGCACACACACTATCTAGTCCCAATTATCACTGCTCTTTCAGCTAAATGTTTCGTGTAGGTAGATGAGGTAATATGGGCTGTAGCACTGTCAGTGTGTGACTGGTACACCTCTCACATCTCTGAGCAAGGGAGTTCATTATTTTTGCTTCCCAGGGGTTGCGAACAAAATTAAAATTTCTGTAAGAACAGATTCCCTGAAGGTCCAGGGTGACCTCCTTTCTCGTTTTGCATGATACGGCCTTAAATCAAATGCAACAGTTTTCAGTTAATGTATTTCATTTGCTGACAGCATGACATTGTTGGTATTTAGGCTTAAATTCATATTCTGTCAAATCTCATTAGTTTATTTTAATAAGGATCATCTTGATTGTAGCTCCCTGGTTTCAATTACAGCTAGGGCATCTTTTAATAACCATGCAAAGCACTGATATCACTTCCTTACTTAAGCACTTCTCTGTGGTTTGTTACAGGACATGCCTTGAACGAGAGGTGTTAATATTTCAGAAGTATTTTATGAGAGATAAAGGAATCTGAGGTTTTTCCATTTGCATCGTTCAAAGGGCACTTCTTTTGACTATTGTCTTGAAGTCTACCAATGTTTTTGTGTCCGAGATATCAAGAAATATTTCCTCCAAACAGTCAGATGGATTGTCATGAGCTGGTGAAAGAGAAGAATGTGACAGCCACTCCTTTCTCTGTTTGAAAGAACAGTCTTGGGGTATGTTCTGTAGGGCAGAGATGTGGGGTAATGGTGTAGCAAGGGCTTGTTGAGCTTTTCTGGCAGTTCTGTGTCTGCTGCCATGCACAGCAGCCGGTGGAACTTATTTGTGCTGCTGTTGGAAGGTTATGGATTACATGGTTCTCTACAAAGAAAGGAGTCACTTCATCTTTAGAGTCCATTAAATCATGTTCTGCAGGAAAGTTTCTGTCCTGCTGTTCTGTTGTAATAGAATGCTACTTTTTGATAGCAGTATTTTTTAACCTGTATGTGTGGCTTTCATAGTATTTTCTGAAAGTGGGTAGAATCAGTACTCATCATTTCAGTATGTATATGCCTATACAGATAATTTTGCTACTCCTCTGTGCAGGGTTTTGTCAGTGTAGCTGTACCTACCAATGCAAGAGGAAAATCTGGGTGTAGTTGTTTTCATTTCTTGTTTATTTATTCTTGGGAAAATTGCCACAAGGGACTAAAACCCTGTCTACCTTTTGACAAGATGCAGTGAATCATTTATGATATCCTCTTTTGATTCCTACTTGGTAGAGTATTTTGAAGTGGAATCTCTGTCAGTGCAAATACATTAAACTTATACACATGTAAGCTATGTCTGCCAAGGACTTAATAATTTTAAATATTTTGAGGTGCAGCACTTGTACATGGGAGTGTATTCTCACGGTGATTTTAAACGCTATAGACTGTTATTTTTCATTTCTTGAATGATTCAGTGTGGAAAATATTCATCGTGTTATAAAAAATATGTTGACTTTGATCCTTCTTTTTAGGAAGACTGAAAATCTTTGCAGTTGCAGTAAGTGGAAAATCAATATAATAAGAAAATGATGATTTACCTTTTCATATGGAAATATGTCTTCTGAACATAGTTGGGAACAGAGTGTTAAAGAGACCAGATTCACAGAATTTTTCCTTTTTAAATGAGGATGGATATTTAAGAAAAACAATTTAAATGGGAGAAAAAAAAATCCTATTCACTAGGTTTGAAATTAACTTCACCTGCATAAATTCTGAGTTATAATCTATGAAACCATTCATATGAGGGGAACCAAATGTTTTTGGAATGCTGGAGTTTTATAGTTGAGAGCTGTGCCACATTACTAAAAGTCGAGCCCTACATAGTAAAAGCCTTTCAGTTTAGCCCAGCTTTCCTCATACTTTTGCAACAAATGTAAATATATTCTTAGCAACATGAGGACTTATCTGATTTCAAAGGTCCATTGCTGTTCTGTAGAGAATCTAGAAGTGAGTGAGAGGTAAAAACATGAAAAATGGTAAAATTGAAAAAAAAAAAAAAAGTGATGAAACCCTGCTGGCCAAAAGACAGAATGAATAGAGGGAGTTCTGTCATTTGTAAAGGATTCAAACTAAAATAGCAGTTCAGGATATATCCCTGCAGGACTCCAGACACAGGGACCCTTCCCCTGATCTATAAAGAGATGTTTGAAAAGGGTTTCCTATCTTCAGAACCTTTTGTGCTTTCAAGCTTCACCACTAGCCATTCACCACAAACAGCAGGCAAATAACTGGCTTAGCAGACCAGTCAGGTTAAGTTGTAATAACTGCTTAGAATTTTTTAAAAGAACCACCAAAACAAACAAACAAACAAAGTTGGTCTTATATTACTTTATGTCAAAAAGTGCAGTGAATAATCAACACAATGTTTTCATAGCATCACAAATAAAAATGCATAAATGCCTTCCTGAAATACCTAAAAAGGCATTTTTTATTTTTGTTTCATTTGTACTTTTAAAAATATTTTTTATGTGCATGTGTGTGTTTGCATGTCTTTTTTTTTAAATCAGTATTTCTGTTTTCATCTGTGAAGTATTCTGTGGAACATGTCATGGTCAATAAAAGAAACTTCTTTACATCTTTCCTGTGTCATATACTAATTTTCAGGTGACTCTAATATGATATTTCATTATATGTATATTATATTTTTGTCCAATTCTTTGTGCTTGATATTACTGGATAATACCGAGAAAGATTAAACAATTGCTTTTTTCAGCCCTCTGAGCATTTTCTGTGGGTACCTTTACAACAGGAAAACATCACTGAAGTAATTTGTGAACAGAATTGTCCTTTTCCGCAATGAAAAAATTTCAAGGTCACAGTAAACTCTCAGAACAATTAGGGCAACATATCTTATTTTTAAGTATTTAGTAAATAATTTAAATATTACTTTATTTTTCTTTGTGTCAGCAGACTCTTTGAGCCATTTGGATTAAGACATCTGTGCAATGCACTGGACAGAAACTCAGTTTGAGAGAGGTAGGTTTCTGGATATTGAATTTTACATTCTACACATTCCTTTAATATAAAAATAAAATTCTCCTACCTCCCTTGGGCAAAATGCTTGCTGATCTTGGTGGCAGCTTTCCAGTTATAAGGACTACAAAGGAAGAGCCTTAATGAAAAAAAAAAAAAATCCTAGGTTACTAAGGAAATTCTTTATTAATTTCCATTTTAGGGAACCAGAAAATTGAGTTTTTTTAAAAAGAGGTGTTTATGAGGTATTGGGTGCAGCAGGATTATTGAATTTTATGGGCAGATCAGATCCCAAGCAACAACAAAAACAAAAACAAAAAGGTATTTTTGCACCCATAATCTAAAATTTCTGTGTTTCCTGCAGATTTATCTAATTACTTCTTCATTAAAAACAGATTTGTACTTCTGAATCCACTTCACTTATTGCACAATTTGCTTCGAAAGTTATAACACTGAGTATGCAGAAAAGGGCATATTTTGTGTGCAGATTTTGGTGCTGATTCACAGTAAAGAGAGAGGCAGCTGTTTCTGCTGCCAGGTAGAAACCTGAGAATACACAACCAGTGAAATGCACCCTAAATAGATTTAATGGCAAGTTCTGTGATGTGATCCAGAGAGGGATCCTTCAAACTGCTTAATTTAGGCAACAGAAAGTCAGAATGAGGGTGGTGATCAGGGTGGCATGAGAAGGTAGAATTAGGCACGTAGAGCATCTGTTTTTGAATGTAGCTGCCTCCATTTAACCTGTGCTTTATTTTTGGACCTACAGTATTGATTTAGAACTTGCCTTTACCACCTAATCTTGAATAAAATGTCCCCTATTCACATGGTGGGTTTTTTTCAAAGTATTGGGCAAACTGCTGTTGTCATTTTTAAGTATCCGAGGAAATAAGGGATTATAATTTTGGTGCCACACTTTCAAAGCAAAACCAGAAATTGGTACAGGATGGCTAAGATTAGATTGGTATTCACATTTTTTTTTTTTTTTTTTTGTAGGATCTACCTTTGTTGCTGGATACGTAGGTTCTGAAAAGTGTACTGATGCCAAAAGCCCTTGTTTCACAAGTACATGGACTTGGTGCTTTCAGAGAATAAGATAAACTCAGCCTGAATAAAATTTCCAAAGCATGGCCTTAAATGCACTTAAAAAAAAAAAAAGGTACCAAATTCACACCTTAGCTATGAAAACACAACACCTGATATCTCTGTGTATCAGAATATGTTTGTCCTACTGAAATTGACTGATCCTGACTATGTGCTACAGGAAATTTATGGTGTACAGGCAGGAAATTAAGAGTAACTTAATTTAAAGAAGGAAAGACCAGAAGAGGGCTGGATGCTACAGCTGAAAGCTAGTACAGACCTCCTAACAGCAGTGCTATTTTCTCAAGAGATAAGCTGTCTGAAGGTGACTTGACTTGGTGAATGGGGAGAGACGCCCATTGTGGAGCACAATTGCCAGTTCCATTTCGGTTCCATGGCTTCCTTTCAAGGGGTGTCAGCAGAGTGAACTCTGAGGGAATGGTGCATTGTGAAAGATTCAAGGGGAAGCAGGAAGCAAATGAGTGTCCCTCACTAGAAGCTGAGGGTCTGATTTGGAGGTAGGTGAAAATTAAGTGTTGTGTTGCTTTTGTGAGCTCGGGGATGGATGCGAAGTGTGGTGGGGGAGTTCACTGAGCTACACCTCTTAGGGACTCATCATTAGTTGTGCTGGTCATGTCAACCAGCAAAAAGTTCTCCGTGCAGCTGTGGAGGTTCTGATGCCTCAGAGGGGACCCTAATTGTGCTCCCAGTGTGGTTTGGGACAGTGCAGACGGTGCATCAGTGGCGTGGGTGTCTGTGTGGGTGGACACCATCACCTCCCAACACCAATACCAGTGCCTGGAACACTCCTGCTGGAAATGCAAAGCTGCAGTTCAGCTCCTGCTTTATGCCAAAGAGCAAACTTTATACAATGATGTTTGAGGCTTTTCCAGGTTTGGGTGCTGGCTTAGGTTCCCCTCCAAGGGCAGGATGAGAAATATTAATGAGCAACATGATGCATTTCACTGTCAGTCAGAGAGATTTTCCTACCTTTTCCTCTTCTCTCTTTTGTTCCCTTTAGTGGTTACTCCCTCTCAGGTCATGCTTTCACTTCAAATATATGCAGTCTTTCTGGATGACCAGTCTTGATCTTTCCTAGTCACTTTTCCTGGTTTATTTCTCTCTGTGCTGATTTCCCTTGAAAATAATGAGTCCTGTTTTGATGCAGTACTGAAGTGACCCCCCTTTACCCCTCTCCCCCCTCACACACTGCCACTCTACTAACATTTTGAGTCCAAATAGAACAGAAGGAGCATTTATTGTATATTGCAGTTAAAAAATGGCGTTTAATGTTTGCATTCATGGAGGCTTTTCACAGGCATCATCCATGACCTTTTCTGCAGTTCCTGGAGTTCTTTGCAATTATTTGGACTCTTTTTTGCACTGGGTCCAATTCTTTTCCCCATACTTTCACAGCTGAATTCACAACAACCACTGCTTGCCCTGTGTTGTTCACCTGTTTCATGTAGATAACATGCAGTTTATATGTTTTATGTAGTTCATAAGTTTGAAGTGCCCTTACAAATTATTTTTGATTGTAAATTCTATAGCAGATTTATTAGGAGATTTTAATTTTGATTAATAAAACTGTATAGCCAGTTTTCCTAGTTTAATGGAGAGGGTGGAAGAGGGATAAGCAGTGGCAGGGTTAAATTTGACTTCTTGTATGGGTATCTGAGCAAAAGACACAAGTCATGGTGAATGAAGACATAATTTGTCACATTATTTTTCCTGGAGAAAAAAGCTCCACCTTCTCAAAACAACTTTATGCAGTGCAAATATTTCTTGCAAAAATAAGAAAGAAGTGTGGGTTAAAGTCAACAGGTGGAGACGTCACTTAAAACCCAAGTGCTGCTGGGTTAGAGCAACTGCTCAGATGGAGTTCTCTTATTCCCTGAGGGATGTGAACCTGTTTATCCCTGATGAATGCCTGTAATGTGCATTGGAGAGAGACAGAAGAGGAGGGAGAAGAGTCTTCTCAGGTCTCCCATTGAAGCCCTATTGCTTTGAATAAATAATTAAGCTTTCACACCTCTCAGGCAAGTGTTCTCACCACAGCTGACACAGTCACATGTCTGTTCTCACCAACTGTTTGTGGATTTTATGGAAAAGAGGAGCATTACACTGTCAGAACAATCACAGAGCATTGATAAAAACATCCACCCATGCACACAGCACATGGCCAGGTGTTAATCTGCCTCCATTTCTCAGTTTTATTAGCTATTACTTACAGACAGAAAACTTCCCCGACTCACCTGTATTTGGAGGAAACCTCTGAGTGCTGGGGCTTGTCCTGGTGGATGTTTAATTAATTATGCAACATGGAATGGATATGACAAGAAGGGTAGAGCTCCAGTGGTTTTTCTCTCATAGTCACAGGGAAGTTGTTTTAACCTGAATTATTTTAACCAGCATTGTTTTAACCTGAAAGCATCAATCATTGGACTGTTGAGTGGATGTGGAGTATGGAAACTCTGTGAATTAAGGCCATATCTTTTAACAGGACACTATACACTTCTCTAGCTTTCACTGAGCACCAATCTCAACCTCTTTCCTCACTACAAAACCTATGATAAACTATCAGCCACGAAATCCTTTCCCAGCCTGCTGAGCAATCTTGGGAGGGCCCTTTGCTGCCTGACTGTCATCTTCTATCTTCCAAACTCTGGATTTGGTGTTACCCATGCTCATCAGCTCTCCCAAAACAATTCCTGGGATTCGCTTTCATTATTTTCATGGTGACGACTGTGTATTTCATAAATTCCCCTTTTCCCTCCACTAATCTAGAAGAACCCCACATGACCCCATGTGGGTTATGCTGTAGTTTGCAGTATTTTTCTTGGTAGTTGGAATACCTGTGATACTTTGCTTTCTTCCTTTGAAATTACTTAAAATTTAGTTACAGCACTTTAAATGTCTCAGTTTTAGTTTCTCCCTGTAGGTAGGTACTGGAGTGACATCAGTTTAGTAATAGACCAAAGAGATCCTATGGGAGAATGACTGACCTTGAAATATTAAAAAATCAAAATATAAGACTATGTAATTAGACTAGAAAAGTGTAAGCCTAATGCTCTAGTGAGGGCAAATGGCATATATGAAAGTATTAAACAGCTGCTGGCAACGTGGCACTGAAATATCAGATAATGCCAGTTCTGTTCTCAGATGAATTCCAAAGGCATTACTTCTGGAAGGTCTCTTAACACTGGGAGGAAACTTCTGAATTTTTCATATACCTTGATGGGTTATAAATTAGCTGTAATGACTCTGGAGGAAGACCTGTCCCTCACAGGAGAAAGCTCAATGAGAACATCTGCTCAGTGTGCCATGGTGGTCAAAGAAGCCAAGAAGGAAGTGAGCTATATTAGGAAAAATATGTAGGACAATAATGAAATTACTGTTACATGTGTCAATGCATTATCTTTGTTTCCATGCTTAGTGCTCCAGCAACTCCAAAATGTCAGGGAGTATAAGTATATTATATGTATACAAGCCTGCTATTTAACTATCCTTTTTGTTTGTTTGTTTGTTTTAAGGTGAGAAATGACTGCTAGTTTTATTTTTATTTATACCCTTTTTTTTTCATTACATAGAAGTAGTGCTTAAAGCTTGAAAAAGTATTAACTTTCATAGCCCTATCATAAATAAAAGTGAGAGAAAATCTATATATTAAGGTCATCCTGTCTTAAATAAAGATTCAAGCACAAAGCACATTATTTGAGATGTCAGAGGATTTTTCTTATGAAAAAAGCTTGAAACAAAGGGTAAAACGTTTGTATTATTGAATGTGTAGAGGAATTGTGGCCATGGTATATAAGAAACCAGAAGATGGAGCAATGGAGAGAGCTCAGACTCTTTCCTTCTCTCTTAGAGAGAACTGAGGGATGCTTGGTGAAATTAAGGGATGACAAACACTGGAATTATGTAGGGAAACCTTTTAGAGCCTCTCCCCATTATTCTGACCTTTGGAACTCACCTACCAAGGCATTGGCAGGCATTGGGGAAGTGGCTCTTGTGGCAACCAGGGTGGTCCCCCAGGTTTTTGTGAAGAGCCTTCAGAAAGGCTGAAGGTGTTGATGCCACTACCCTGCTCAGGACTCTGCAGCTCCTTGCTGTGTTTCTGGTGCTCTCAGGACATCTCAGTGTGTGGGGCTGCTGGAGGGCACATCATCCTCGAGTTCTCCAGCATGGCATCTGCTTGTGGGTCAGCCTCCTCTTTTAATTTTTTTTCCCCCTTTAAGAATAAAGATAATAATAATAATAATAAAAATATAAAGCACACACAAAAATGCATTAATGCAAATCAAAACAGCTGGTATTTGCCTAAAATAAAGAAGAGATTTTTCTTTTTAAGTGTCTTAATTTCTTCTGGAGCAGAGAAACCAGGATGATCTGATGCTTGACTGTGACATTATGGTGCATGTGAAAAGGAGAGTGTCACCTACCTTCATACTAAATCTCTCTGCTATTTCTTTTTTCCAGTTAACTCTATACACAGTGTTTAGACTTAGAGGAAACACAGTTCCTCTCCTGTTGTTTTTGCAGTACTGGCAGTCTCAAAAAAAAAAAAAAAACAGGAGAGATTCAGCTTAATAAGGCTGTTGCACTATTAAAAAGTGATGTCAAACCTAGAGATAATGAGAAACATTTATACTGCTTTTCATTATGCTTGTGAGGATTATCCATCCTCAGCCACAACAAGGCTGAGTCTTACAGTATTTAGGTATATGGTACATGATGTTTTCCATGGTACTTGTTACTGAGTGCTTGTTTTGGGGCTATTTCTTAGTCTATAGCCTAATATATTTCTTAGTCTATAATTTAATGTATGTTTCATTGTTAGCATGTTGCCTGGAATATTGGCAAGGTGCTTGAAGTACTGATTTGAGCAAGGACTATTCTGTTGTCAAACCTTCTTATCACACTTGGAGGTATGTTCCTACACACAGTCAATTCCTTGGAAAATTCACTGAAGAGAACCATAGAATCATTAGGGCTGGAAAAAAAGACTATTAAGATAATCTAGTCCTGCCCATGTTATCAAGAACTAGTCATTGAAAAGCACTAAATATTTCAGTCTTAGGCCTGTGTCCATGAGGGAGGAAGAATAATTTTGCAAAGAACAAGTGTGGCAGAATTGTGTCCTTACAAATTGAGGACAAAAGCTAAATTGGAAGTCATTGTTAATCAATACAAAGAAGGGAAAGTGTTTATTGTTCCTTTCTGTATCATTCAGGAGCATCCCATTATGGCAGGGATGTCTGCCTAAAATCATGGCTATTTTTCATCTGGCCAGGGTGAACTTTGTCCTCTCCCTGAAATCTGTGCATCTTTGTTATCCCAGGAGGTACTGCCAAGGATGAGAGATGGAAACTGCACACCTTGTGGGAACTGAGTCCACCTTCAGCTGGCTGTAGTTTTGGACTGGCTTCATATTCACTGCAGCAGGAACCAAAGGCTAGACATCCAGGAGCAATTCATCTCACACAGACTCCTTTCACTACACATATCTTGGTATAGTAGGTGGGGAGAGCAGGTTTATTTCTGCTGTTTGTCCCAGTCTGGTGGTTTTCAGTGACCTGCTGTTGTGGAGTTAGCACACCGTCTTTGTGAAAAGCTGATGGGCAGCTGGAGTTCCTCCATGGCCTCAGTTCCCCAGGTGAAAACAGATTGAAGACTTTGTGCCATGGCAATGTACTTGATGCTTTTTAAAAGATCTCGTGGAGTAGTGGCAGTGCATCTTTCCTTGCCAGTGCTGTCAGAAACCAAAGAGATCCTAATGAAGAGAACAGATAAAGACCTGGGGGCACAGAGGAGGTCAGCAAGGGACAAGAACATGCCAGTTTACAGAACAAAAGGCAAAAGCTGAGGGCAAAATGTCTCTTTGGTGTTTTAAAATGACTAAAGAAATCAGCATTAAGTGATCACCTAGAGACGACTTCACTGTGCCTTTCTGTGTTTTAGGCAAGCAGTTTTGTCTCCTTAACAAAGGAAGGGTGGAATTAGTATTTATAAATGTTTATTGGATTGTACATGGTGGATTGTGTATGGAAGGCAATTGTATCAAGAGTAAGAAGCAACTGTTGTAATCTGAAGATCAGAGGCTTTTAGGCAGATAAGGTAGTGCTGACACATCATGGCAAATGTGGTATCATGCTTACTGTCACTCTCAGCAAAATCAATTACTTTGAATTTGTCATGCCAGGATGACATTAAAAGTACTGCTAGCCCCCTAAGTTTGAATATGTTTACAGCATAAGAAAATTTATATTCAATCAAGTCAGTCAAGTGGCATAAAATGAAGTAACTAAACTCCTGTGTATATGAAGGCTGATTTTCAATGAAACAGTATTGTTTTCAATTTGTAACAGGGGTATTTCAAATAAGTAGGGTTTAAATATTGCAGTGGAGGGAAGTAAATGAGAGTGGAAAAACTACTTCAGTACTATTTCAAAGGCACAAAAAGTATATTTTAAAATTGAGTCAATGAAAACAGTCACCTATGAAGTAGATGAACTGTCCCAAACCACCACTGACTATGAAAAATATTACATTAATATCACCTAGCTCGAGGTAAAATATAAAACTTCCTCTTGATCCATGAATTAGGAAAAAAAAAAAGATTGTAAAAATTCACTATGTCTGAACTTTTACAGGAAAAAATGTTCAGGAAATCTAAGTAACAACAGATGAATGGTACTACTAGTAGTAATAGCAGTAGTAGTAGCAAAGGAGTCTAATTGATATCTTTTCTTCAAGACTCCTCTGCTCATTATTCAATCACAACCTGAATAGAAAGGCCAAAATTATCTAAACTGTGAAAGCTTCCAACTGCAGGATATCAGAGATACCTGCTCCAGATATGCTGATGAGCATGGCTTTAATTTTGGTCAGAACTGGCTGATTTATCAGCTTGTCTTGCAGCAACTCAGCTGTTGTTTTATAGGATGATCACTGAACCCAGTTCAGAAATAATCTTGGCTCACTCAGCCAGGCCAGGTATCATCTGTTCTGAAATGAGGTGTTAATAGAATAATTTCAAGGGTACCAGAAGCAGTGCTTGTGGTGCTCACCAGTTCCATTGTTCCTGTCAAGCTTAGGAAGGTTTGCTCCACAACTGCAGCTCAGTGAACATATAACAAATAACACAAGGGCAATAGTTAAGAAATAACTTCCCAGGTGATGCAAAATACAGTATGCTGAAGATAAGAATTGTTCAGAGTTTATTCAGATCTGTATCTTCTCCATTTAATGGTTTTAGTGTATGTCTATTTCTCATAATGAGACTAACACACCTCCATCCCAAAATCACTGTTTCCTTAATTAAGAAATATTTTAATTATTATTAATATCTGTTTCTAAGGGAGAAATAAATATTCTACAGTCTCATTTGTTCTGTAGCTGAGTTATTGATGCTGTGATTAAGATGTTAATTGATTTAGTGTGACAACAAGCACAGAAGGCAAAGATACTAAATCATAGATTCTTAGAATCATAGAATATTAAGAGGGTGGAAGGGACCTTAAAGATTATCTAGTCCTATTTCCCCCTGCTATGGACAGGAACACCTAACCACTGGAGCAGGTGTCTCACAGCCTTATCCAGCCTGGCCTTGGACACTTCCAGGGATGGACAGTGAGACAGGCACAAATTCCAGTTGGATGGTGGGACTCAGAGGGCTTTGGTGGTTCCTAGGCCTGGCAACAAGAGGAAAACTCATGGGTTAAGATAAAGATGGTTAAGACAAAGCAAAAGCCATGTACACAAGGAAAGTGGAACAGGAGTCCATTCCCAACTTCCCAGGGGCAGGCAGGTGTTCAGTCATCCCTGGGAAAGCCGGGCCCCATCATGCATAGATGGTGATTGGAAAGACAAGCACCATCACTCCAAACATCCCCCTTCCTCACTGTTCCTTCCAGCTTTATAGGTTGAGCATGATGTCATATGGTCTGGACCCCTGTGGTCAGCTGGGGTCATCTGTCTTGGTTGTGATCCCTCACAACTACTTTTACTGCGACAAAACCTGTATCCCAGCCCAAACCAGTCCATGTTTTTATTGGTGGCCTTGAGTAAATCACAGACTCCTTGCCTATAAAGTTTTCATAAGGCACCGAACAGGAGAGATGAAGTGATAGAGAATGCAGGAATCCTTAAAACGAAAACCAAGATCAAAACTGAGAAGGTTTTTTCTCCTTTTCTTTTTTTTTTTTTTTTACCCCCTAACTCTGCTTGTATAACTGAGATAT
>JAWWMO010000096.1:9167071-9178540 GCA_035047845.1 Dendrocincla fuliginosa
TTAGAAGGGACTTTCAATATTATCTTGTTTCACCCCCTGCCATGGGCAGGGACACCTTCCACCAGCCCAGGTTTCTCCAAGCCCTGTCTAGCCTGGCCTTGGACACTTCCAGGGATCCAGGGGCAGCCACAGCTTCTCTGGGCAACTTGTTCCAGTCACTGCATACTCTTGTGAAAAATCCCTCTCCACTACCCTCTAGGTACTGAAAGGGTGTTATAAGGTGATACCTCGTAATTCCACTTCCTTAGTTCCCTCTTAACGTGGATTAAGGTCAACAAGCACTTTTTAGGGACCACAATACATTAAAACACTTCAGTACATACTGAATTTGAGACGGGAGCTAATGGAAGCAGAACAGAAAACAAAGTGGGACAAGAAAACTACTGTGTCTCTTGCAAACTCTAAAAAATGTACAACTAGAGAGAGGTTGAATACTGCTGTCTTTGAGTTTGGTGGTAAAGTCCAAGCATAAGTGACACCTGCATGTGTGCAAAATACACATTTGGCTATATTTCAGGAGGTGGGTTTGAGATGGTGAATTGCACTCCTCACTCATGTTTGTGTGTGAGATGAAGGCAGGTACCACAGTGCAACAGAGGAATAATCCACGAGTCCTCTTTCCTCATCCAGTGGGCTGGATCTTCTCACAGCTTCACTCATACCAGGGCACCTATTTTGCATTGTTGTCAGGGTTATCCTTTGGGTCTCCCCAGTGCCCCCAGCCCTCTGCAGAGAGAAGGTGCAGTCAGCTCCTTCCAGGGCAGATTTCCCTCTTCCCTCTGCCATGGCTTTTGAAGAGCGGTAGGAAAGGGCGTGTGAAGGTGTCTCCATCCTCCCTGCCATCTGCTGGGTCAGTCACACACCTACACATGCTGTGCCACATCCTGTGGAAAGCAAAAGGCACCATCAAAGCCATAGGGACATGGGAGGAAAGCCCTTATAAAGCCTGTGGTCAGTTACTGAAAACAGCTTGTGGCATGTCCTTTTTCTGGTTTGCAAACAAATCTGATGTTTTCCTTTTTGCCTTATGTTCTTACCCTGTATCTATTGCCTGTGTTTTTTTAAAGTACTCATGTTGCAAAACCAAGCAGAGTTTTCTGGGCAAATATGTGAGGTAGCATGGAACATATTAGAATATACTGATTTTTCATTATACTGAAAATTAACTCTTTGGTCTTAGTTTCATTGTCAGCTGCAAGGAATAATTAACACCAGACAAAGAAGGGGTGCCCCTGTGAGCAGCAGTACAGCTGAGATCTCTTGTCTCATCTGTAATTATGCCTGAAGGTACCAGGATCACATAGCAGGCTGAGATCCTGCATAATTAGTTAACATACTTCAGTGCAATAGGAATAGAGAAAAGGTCATCGTGAAGATGCAGGCAAGGATGCCCGTCATGCAGCTGTTTCTGCATCTGCATGGTGCAGTCTGTGCAGGAGTCTTGGGCAAATCTGTGCCCCTACCCATGATTAAAGCACATCACATGTGCACACACATCTGTGGTGCCATGCTGCCCTTAGAGCACAGAGAGAAAAAGTGTCTCTTCCAGCTTTGTTCCTCCTGCTTCTCAAATAAATCTCAAATTCTGGCTTGCACATTCAGGCACTCTTTTCTCTTCCTTCCACCCCCACCACCCCTTAACTTCAGGTTAATAAAGTCTGTGGATTAGTATTCATAGGAATGATCTTTCCTATTCTTGAAGCAACTAATTCCACTTGCATGCAATCATATTGCCTCAAAATGAAAACAGATAAAGAAGAAGCCCCTATGAAATAGTTAAGATGTGTATCAAGACAACGTTGGCAATTGAAATAATTTTAGCCAGAATTGTGTTATATGAATTAGTCTTTCAAGCAGGTTGGGTATAAAATTAATTTTAGTTAATCTACTTAAAGGTAACTCAACTGTTCATAGTCAGACCACACTTCTTAGAGACAGGAAGACCTGGAGAGTCACAAAAGTGCTGGAGGATGAAGTTTGGGTGAAAATCTACCCCATTCCCTTCGGTCCCTCTAAAATGATTATTCCGTTCCAGTAAAATGGACAAAAATTGACAAAACCAAATTCCCTGTTGCACAGACTTTGAGCAACATTTTTGAATGGGAGGTGCTGATGCTGCCCATGCTGTTTTTGGCAGCGATGCTCATAGTTCACAGAGCCTCATGGCTGGAGCAGCTGCAAGCAGGGGCCACCTAGTCCTCCCCCTCATCTCCTTCTACCTTTGTTTCAGGCTCTGTGTGCTCTGAACCACAGAGAGAATGGCAAGCCAACACCATGGGAAGTGTCAGAGATACTGGGGCAAAGTGGGAGCTGGAGTCACCTTCAGTGTGCCATTGCTTACCTGGTCCTAAAAACTCTAGAAACTCTTCCAGGAGTACTACTGATGGAGCTCAATTACTGCTGGACAGCCAGGGAAGGACAACTGAAACCTCTCCTTCCTCCTTTGCTTAAGTCCAAGCACAAGGATCTGTGTAAGATCCACGGGGGTCAGGGCTGGTCCTATCAAGATTTTACTGCAGAGCTAAAGGAGGGACCCATATTTGGGAAGGCAATAAATAGGAAAAGGAATGATTATCAAAGTACTTCTCCTCAGCACAGCCCAACATTCCCTGGTTTGAAGTCATGTTACACTGGACAGGAAGAGCAAGTCCAGACTGTCTTGAGGTAGTAAAAGAAATGCTAATAAGCCTTAGCCTGTTCTTTGATCAAAACTCTACTTTGCTGCATCTCAGGAAATGATCTGGGCAGCAAAAATGTCATTTCTTTCAGTGGATTCACTGCAACATTGGAATAAAAAGGAATCATCACTATGTACAGAGGGCTCACAATAAGGGAAAAAAGGCAGCTCTGGCAGATTCCTCAGTAATTAACCAACAAACTGTGTGCCAATGGAGATTTTCACAGGGCAGTGCAAGACGATTTCACCATCACTTGTGAAAGATATCAGGTGAGAACTAGGGAGTGTTCATTTGAGCCCTGGAAACACACAGCTGTTGCACGGGTGCCTGGAAGGAGCATGGTACCCATCAGAAATCACATTGCCACTCACACTGGAATATTATTCATACATTTCACTTCCCCCAGCCTTAGTTTTGTGAAGTGGTTGCTTGAAATCAAAGTGTTGGCTCATCTGACTATTTACTGGGTTGGTGGCATCAGGGATGCCTCAAGCAGCTCTTCCATTTGGTATGATGAGGATGGTAGACCAGTACCTTACATCTTGTTGTGGACTTTTAGCAGTCCTTCATCTGCCTTCAGGAGCATATTAGTCCATTCAGGCAGTGCAAATGCTTGGCAGGCACGAATCTGAACAGAAAGCAACTCATTCGAGAAGAAGTTAACCACAAAAGCTTTTTTATTTTTTTTGCAGGCCAGAGGAATGACTGTGGTAGAGGCTGGGGAAAAGACTGCTAAATGTTTAAAAATACCCAAAAGGTTTTAGTTGAAGTGCAGTCTTTTATGCCATGAAGGGATTAACAGGGACATGTTTACTGAGCCATTCCTGTTACCCACTCTGTGTTTGCAGATGTAAACTGTGCCTGCCATTCAGTCAGCTCAGCTGTTGCGCTGGGACTGGGCAGATTTTCCTCCCAACCACATCACACCTTCCTCCTGGGCTGCTCTGGTTTGGAAGTCTGGCTTTAGACTCCCAGAAATATTTGGGGAATGCGACTGTTGCAGTCAAACGTGTTCTCAGTGAAAAGCCACTTGTGAATAGATGGTCTCATTCCCACAGCTGAACAACACTTTCTGTTACAGCTCAGAAACTGGGGAGAAACGGGAAAGGTGGAGCAGCCAATGCAGGTGGTGAGTGACATGTGCTATATATGTATATTATATAAATAGTGTCTCAGATTCTTCTGGAAGCCACTCTGACTCCTATCTGGAAACTAAATGTCTTCGTGAACAAGAAAGCCTTCTTACTTAGTCCAGTCATTTGTCAGGAATAGTTTTCTTTAATGAAACACTTGCAAATCCCTCAGTAAAGGGAAAAATGGCTTTAAAATAAAGACTTCTGTCTTTCAACTAATGCTGCCTGTTTCCATGTCAAGAAAGCACCACTTCCATGTGAGCCACTAAACCAAGGTAACTGAAGACAAACTTTTTAGCAGGGCCTGTTGTGACTGGACAAGGGGTAATGGTTTCAAACCAAAAGAGGGTCAATTTATATTAGAGGTAAGGATGAAGTTATTTACACTGAGGGTGGTTAAACACTGAAAGAGGCTGGCCAGAGAGATGGTGGATATATCCCCAGAAATATTCAAGGTCAGGTTAGATGGGACTCTGACCAACCTGATCTGGTTTAAGGTGTCCCTCCCCATGGCAGGAGGTTGAACTGGATGACCTTTAAATGTCCCTTCCCACGCAAACTGTTCTGTGATTCTATGGTAAACAAACCAGGGGCATAAATATAATACCTACAAACAAGCACTCTTTCTCCCATCCCCACTTATTTTTGCTTAAATGGAAGGAAGTTGAATTGGCATACATAGAAACAGCTAGATTAGGTTGATGAGATTAATTAGCATCGTTGAAATGCTAGTTCCTCTTTGCTTTCTGTATTCCCAGATGAAATATGACATATATGGCACTGACCTGTACTGTGTATATATATATATATATACACACATATATTTATACATAAATGTTTATAAATTTAAATATTTACATATTTACACTATATTTACATAAGCAATGCATGCTTTATTTGCTTAGTAAAATCACTGCCTTTTCTAAAGAACTGCAAACCTGTTTTAGCAACATGAGTCACATGTAACAAAGGAATTTCTCCAAGTCAAAAATAGCAAAGGCACATCATTCAAGAGAAAAATAGGACAGATGTAAAAAGTGAGGAGATTCAGATTATTTCTCAGTATGCATAATTCTGGATGCCAATATGATGTATGTTTTGCATTTAAAGTTGTGTTGGGTTGAGTTCAAACACAAGCCAAGCCCCACACATCTGCTGGCTCACTCTCTTCCACGGGCAGGAAAGGGTAGAGGATAGGAAGATGAGAATGATATCAGTTGCTCCTCCCTCATTCATCAGTGCTGTGACCCCATTGTAGAAAGGCCCCAAATTTCTGAGGCATGACTTGCCCTTAGTGAAGCTGTCACAAATCACATCCTTATATTCCTTGTGACTCACCAGAGTTTCCAAAAGGATCTGCTCTATCGTTCCAGGCACATTGGTGAGACTGACCACCCTGTAGTTCCCTGGGCCGTCCTTAATTCCCTTTTTGAAAGTGATGGTTAAGTTTCCTCTTTTCCAGCCAGTGGGATGTTCACTAGACTGCCATGACTTCACAAATGTGATGGGTAGTGGCTTAGTCACTTCCTCTGCCAGTTCCTTCACGACCCACATGTAACTCTTTCCAGGTCCCATGGATTTGTGCACCTTCAGATTTCTTGGATGGGTTCAAACCTGATCATACCCTACAGTGGGCAGTTCTTCAGCACCTGCTTTCACCCTCTGCAACTCAGACAGCATAACTGGGACACTTTTTGGTGAAGACTGAAGCAAGTAGTTTGTTGAATATCAAATTTTCCCTGGTTTCCTTTTGTCACTAGCATGCATATAGAAACTTTTCTTCTTGCCCTTGATATCCCTGGACAGATTAAATTCTATCAGGGTGTGAGCTTTCCTAACCTGACCCTGGCTGCTTGGACAACTCGTCTGTATTCTTCCCAGGCTACCTGTCATTACTTCCACCCTCCACAGGCTTTCTTTTTGTGTTTTGGGTTGGCCCAGGAGCTCCTTGTTCATTCACACAGACCCTAAGGGTCTTGAACTCCACCATTTCACTGCCCCTGCAGCCTAAGTTGCCCTTCAGCTTCACATTCATCACTGATTAAACCTACCCTTCTGGTAGGTTTAAATCAGATATTGGGAAGGAATTCTGTCCTGTGAGGGTGGTGAGTGGCTGGAATGGAATTTCCAGAGAAGTTGTGGCTGCCCACCCCTGGAAGTGTCCAAGGCCAGGCTGGATGGGGCTTGGAGTAATGTGGGCTAGTGGAAGGTGTCCCTGCCCATGGCAGGGGGTGGGATGGGGTGAGATTTAAGTTCCCTCCCAGCTGAAGGCAACCCAACCAGTGATTCCATGATCCCATACTGGGGTGGTTGAAGTCCTTCATGAGGACCAGGGCTTGTGAACATGAATTCTTGTCTGTCTATGGAGAGACTCATCTGCTCAGACTTCCTGCAGCCTGTAGTATATCCCTGCTCTAATGACACCTGTTCTTGCCCTCCCTGTGTTCCTGACCCATAAGCTTCCAGCCAGCTCCCCATCCATCCCCAGGTGGAGCTCCACACACTCCAGCTGGTCTTTGCCATGAGGGTGGCATCACCTCCTTGTCTCGCTTCCCTGCCCTTCCTGAAAAGCCTGTGTCCTTCCATCCCGACACTCCAGTCACAGGAGCCATCACACCATGTCTCTGTGGTGCCAATAATGTCACCCACAGATGTGCACATATCTCCACCTCCTCTTGTTTAGTCCCCGAGCCCCATGTGTCAGCACAGAGAATTTTGGTTTGGGTCCCCTGTGAAACTGCTTCACCAGTAAGAGTGGCTGGAATTCCCTTGTGCTGCTCCTCAGGTGCTCTCCTGCTGATCTGACATTCCTCTTCTGCCTCTGGGCACTTCTTATTTGAACAGGCATCAAAATGGTCAGAGTGGGATGGATTGAGGTTCTCCTCCCCCAGAAACTTTAGAAGGCTAAATCAGTCCCAGTCAGGCTTAGTTCAAGTCCATAGTGTATCAGCTTATAGTGTCTAAATTATATTGTCTGACACTTTCATAAGAAAATAGCATGTACCACTTTTTGAGGAACTTTTGATCCCACTTAAATGGATCGCATACATACTTTTTGCCCAGCAGTTTGTGTAGTTGATTGCATTTGTGGCCAAGGCAATACATTTTTCCACAGCCCCTAATTGACCTCTCACAGCATCCCAGAAAACAAACACATTTTAAAATGTTCATTTAGTCTGCTTTTGATTTTCCAGTCTGATGCAAATGATTACTGACCTTTCCTGCCTTTGAAGGCCTGATTTTCTTCAGGTATTCAGAGATGTGCCTACTGACCTGATGTGTCTGATATGTGGCCTCAAATAACCACAACCCATCAGTAAGACCAAGGCATGTTTCCATGTCCTTGCATTCAAAGACATTTAAATATGGACATATTTACAGCTCCCCAGGCACTGATGCATGTATCAGTGAATGATAAATTTGCAATAAATGCAATTATAAAGCATACACAACATGGATTTATGCAAGTCTGCCTTTTATGTTTTATATTCTTAATCTAAAGTGGTCTTTTGCATTCTAAAAAAATATATCTCTATCAAGAAAATTAAGCAAATTAAAAATAAATAATTTGGATCCATAAAATTATCTTCTATTTAGTCCTGTTTTAAAATTATCTTCTCTTTTTTTCCTGCTTTACCTTTAAGACTGGCCACAGGTCACATAGTGATCACTAAATGAATGGACTAATTTCCTGCTCTTTGACTGTAAGGTATAAAATAAGTGTCACTGTGTTCACCACAGAAGTATCAGAGATTGTTATTTCACAAGGATGCAGAGTGTTGATATGCATGTCAATCCCCTGAGCTCATTTCCAACAGGTATGGAAGGTTGGGCTTTGATAAATAGCTTCTATTCTGAAAAGAATTACTCATTATTATCTCTCATTGTCTTCACTAGAGTTCCTGGGGGTATACATTATGGAAAATGAGAGGAAAACTCACCTTTCAGTTCTTCAGGAAAACACTCCATGTTTCATGAAACAGTCATAATTTATAATTAAAAGTCAGGTTTAAGATGCGTATTTCAGAAATTTATGACTGAAGCACTAATATTCATCCATCATTCTCCAAAAGTACTTTTGTGTGTGTGTGCGCAGTGTTATATTCTCATCTTTATGACTGGTAAAAGTTGGAAAAACTGCAATTCTTTGATGTTTTTGTTGAAACACAATACACTGTATTGAATGAGGAGCAGGCACTATCATCAGTGCACGGCCATGGGTGGTTTTTATCTCTAAAAGACATTTTTTGGTGAAAGGCAACAAGGATGTATGGTCTTATTCACACAGTAAACCACTGAAGCTTCATCTCTCTTATGAAAAAACCCCAAAACATTATTATGATTTATTTAAACTGAAATGGTAGAGTTAACTGGATGAAAAAATTTTGGGGAGCAGGCTGCACGGCAAGTAAAGAGTGGCAGGGGCACGAGCAAGTACTGACCCTGCTTTGGCATCTCATTTCAGGTCTGGGCTGTAGCTGCTCTTTATCCTCTCAGAAATTAATTTGCCTATGCAGGAGTGGAGAAGAGAGGATAAGCATTGATAAATATCCAAAGAAATTTGACTTACAGGAAATGAAATTGTCACTTTACATTTCTCACTCAGAGAGCAGCAAGATAGTAAAAAAAAAATTAATTAAAAAAAATATCTTTTTTTAGGCTCGTTCAAACCTTCACTTTTTTATCTGGAAGAACAAAGGGAACACATTGAAGGGAACACAGCACCACCGTTGATTTTGCCAGAAACAAACTTACCTACCACAAAGACCCTGAGAATGAATCCAGGGAAATGCCACCTCATATCTCTGCTCCAGGTTTGCTGCCAGTGAGACTGAGATAAGTTGTATCTCCTTCGAGGTATTGCAATATAAGTGCCTCAAAAACGACCTCATTTTTCAAAAGTTTTATTGTTAAGTTTGAAGACTAGACAAGGTCGTACTGGTTTTACATTGCTCTACATGATTTAAGTATATACAAAACCATTTGAATATCACACAGCTTGAAAGGTTGCAAAGGTCATTGTGTCCAAGATACTTCTGTACTTACTGACACATCAGAAGCCAGCACTGAATATTATAGTTCACATTTGTTGTATAGCAAAGATACACTCATTTAGTATCCTTAGTCTTCAAAACTGACACTTAATTTCTATGTAGCCATTCCAAAAGAGAAAGTCAACCCCAAAACCAGAGACATGTTAACATGAAGAGCCCCTAACACAGATAAAACAGAGCTTTATTTCCCAGGCTATAAATGTAGCATGTTACCCAGCTACACAAAGGTGAAGCCTGCCTGCAAATACTTAAGTGGTTCAGGGTGAAATTTAATGAGGAGAACATTTTCGGTCTTGTTCGATGTCATTTGTACAATTAATGCAGAAGGCAAGGATTATTTCAGAGGGTTTCTCCAGTCCCTCTTATGACATGCCCTGTCCTGCGCCTCTGGTTTTGTGATGCTGGTTGCTTTCACTGGGAGAGAACAGTCACGTTAACTCATAACCTGTCCCCTGTGGCAATGGAGTTCACCTAGACCACAAAATAAAACTGGAGGGGAAAATTTTATTCTAGATCATAATCTGATTTCTAACTGCTTTGTTAAATCTGAAGTATTCCATGTAAATAAAGAGTTATTTCAGACTTATGCTGCTGACACTGGGAGCAGAATTGGGTCCTCTGGCTGGACAATGCTATTCCAACAAAGGTTTTTGGTAACTGAGGAATAATGTAACTGGAAAAAAGCCCCATCATGTAGGCTGAAGTTGTAAGGGGATCACATATATGTGTCTTTTGTAAATTATCACGGAGTGTTATCACAAGGTATGGAGCTCTCCTTGCAGGTTGTGAAGACTGCTGGCAGGTGAAAGCTGATGCAGGACATAAGGATGAAGATAGTCAACACTAAATGAATACTAAATAAATGTACTATGTTACATAACTTGACAACCCTATATGTGGATGAAGGAATAACAATTAAAGTACTAAACTAAGAAAAATTAATTTGAAACCACAACTGAAGTCACAAAAGATGAGTAACATACATGAGAAACAAACAAACAAACAAACAAAAAATCACTTAAGAACACAGAACAAACATTTCAAAAAACACAATTCATTAAACTAGGGAGCCTAATTTTCTGAAATGGTCTTCTGTTTTTTGGATACAGTCCAATAGAGAAATAGCTACACACTATTCTTTATATGTGTAATTAAATTCAGGGTCAATTGCTCTCCCATAACAGGAAAGTGTCTTTGAACTTCTTTAAGTACGGTGTGTGCCCTAAAGAGATATATATTACTAATTTTTTCTTTCCTTTTTTTTCCTCTCTTTCCTCTGGAGCCTAAAGTGCAAAGTTGGGGCCCTTAGGTAATTTGGGGATAGACTTGTCCTCCATTACTCAGGATTTTTTTGCTCGTTAGAAGCACCATCATGATTGACTTTCTCTTTAAAATCGCTCCTTATGCTTGAAGACCACTCCATATATACATCGTTAAGGAATGCTGTTAACACAGTTACAAACAAGACAGTAACAGTCTAGTGGCTTTTGTTATGCAGCACAAAGTAAAAAATAAAGAACAAACTTAGCAGTGTTGCACAGGACCTCAACATTTCTTACACATACTTTTACCTTTACAGGACTCTTCTTTAGAAGTCTTTAAATGTCTAAGCCTTATAAAATAAATACTTGTATAAATACAGTTTAAGGATTAAGTCATTTTATAGAGGCAGGGTGTTCTTTTCGCTAAAATGTGACAGTTTAAGTGACACTATCAGAAAACCGCCACCAATATATCCCCAATTCTTGTATGTAAAATTCCTGGCTGCTATTCTAGAGTCTTTCACAGTTCAATGGATAATATATATTTAGTCTGTGGTGGAGAATGTGTGATTAAATGCAGGTCTTTTGAAATCCAAACCATTTTGTTTCCAAGGTAAACTTTGCCCTTTGCAGACTGTGGGCCAACAAGCAGCGTCCAGGTTCATACTTCAGAATTTTGGTGAGAATGTAACAGTGACAGAAAGTATAAGTCCAGTGACATTTGCTAAAACATACAGCTGCATCTCTCTCTCTCTCTCTCATTCTCTCTCTCCACATCAGCATGTTATGAAATTAAAAGGTTGGCAGTAATCCCAAGTGCTGTTATTTCAGGTAAGACATAAAACATCTCCTGGCTCGTTGTCCCAGGATTTTATTTATTTATTTTTTTAGACTTAGGTGCTATTTTAACATAGTCACAGAGCACTTTATTCCAAGGAAACTTGGATTGCTCCTCAAATTGTTATCTCCATCAAAAGGGGAAACTGAGGCACAGGGAGAACATCTCCGCTGCTGCTTTTTCCTCCTAAAAACTACTAAAATTTTAAACTGGGGTTGCTACAAAGCTGTTAAAACAACAAAGCGTGTGCGAAGCATTTCTGCAGATGGGGCATGATAGAAACCAGACTCCTTGTGGCTCACTGGTGTGTGTCTGAAAAGACTTTTTTAGGAGTGGATGGTGACAAGGGCCAAGCTTTGACACACTCCTGACACCTCTTGCCTTCTGGGAGGAAGGCTGTGACCTTAAGAGTCTACCGAGAGGGTTTCCTGGCATTAAAGGAGTCATTCCTCCTGTGTGTCTTTTACCACCTGGTTCCTTCACACCCCATTTTCCTCCTCAAAA